>MU622297.1:53597-126463 GCA_025399235.1 Backusella circina FSU 941
AAGTTTTCCGTTCTATTCATGGGAAAAAGAATTATAATGGAAGATGAACTAACGCCTATTAAAAATGTATTTTATATTTTAATGTAGAGAGACAGCTATGTGTGTTCCTTTTTTTTAAAAAAAACACACCATCATTACAGCAAAAAGAGTTTGAGGTTACAGCAACTACGGGTATACAGGTTTATAACGAACAGTGTAGCATTTCCAATCTATAACTATATATTTGAAAACGATTAGTTAAACAAAAAGTCCTCCTTGTTGCTTTATCTTCCTCTCTGAAATACTATAATACAATGTTCTATCTGTAGGAATGGTCTTTAGAGAATATCAGGTTGCGTTTCAAAGTTGATTACTCATTTAATTTAATGGTAGTGGTGGCAAGGCATCAACAAAAAGAAAGGACCTAGAAGATTTTTTTCCAAAAAAAGCATCTGCAGTTTATTTTCATTTAATGAAACTTAGTTTTAAGTCACTTTGCATTTGCTTTCTTTTTTTTTTTTTAAAAAAAAAAAAAAAGAGAGAGAGAGAAACCAGGTTTATCTAAAAAAATGTCAATAACAATCTAAAGAATCCCATTTTTGACAAAATTCTAGAAAATTTGAGCTATAATAATACCAAACATGCTAATTATTTGATTACAATAAAAAAAAGCTACTAACATACAAAGAGTTGACATAATTACCCATTTTGGTGAAACCATAAACCAGATGATCCTTTCTGGCTCAAAAAGGGAAATAGAGCGAATTGGGAAATAATCCGACAATCATTCGGAATGTGTTTTCCGATCCATATAATCTCTCTTTTTGCGAAATAGTTTAGCATTTGCATCCACTTCGTCGATACTTCATCATTTCTCTTTGATATAGTCTTTTGCTATTAAAAACTTAGAATAGCATCCTAATAATAGATGATATTATTATTAGTTTCGCTATAGATAGACTCTACCGTTTCCTCTTATTTTTAACTTTTTGTTAAAAATAGCCCATAAAGATATATTTTAATATTATGACTTAATGTATTAATAGACAACCCCTTACTCTTTAATGAAAGTTCTTGACAATAACCCCCTTAAAAAATATAAATACATCATTAGGATCTTCAAAAATATCAACTGGAACTTGTAAATTAATATTTTTTAAAANGAAAAAAAGGGGTCCAATTATGAACAATACCAAATATAAAGTGTATTTTTAAAAAAAAGGACTGTGTTCTATTTTTACATGTCAAATAAGCTTTTTTTTTTTTTTGCCTTATTATTTAAAAAATATGTGACTTGGCAAAAAAAAAAAAAAAAAAAAACTTGATAACGCCTTCATTAATATCATAAACAAAATTTACAAACGCCATAAAGCCAAGAGGTATAATTAAGAAGGAGAAAGGTTGGTTTTGTTATGTTAAAATAATTCGACTATTTTTTTTTCAAGTAAACGCGTTTTTACTGGTGCTCTTATGCTGATCAAACACCATACAAACATAGAGCAAGCTGTTAAACACAATAGTTTAGATGTGATTACAATGCATTTGCTGGATGTAACCTTGTCGAATCAAAACTCTCTATTCATATGAAGTTGTTAAAATAGAGTGATACCACTTGCATTTTACCATACATGGTATTTTTAAAATCTTAAATTAGTAAAATAACTGTCCTCCAAACGCCATACCCGATGAAGTACATCATGCACGCAATCTCATAATATGTACGGTGTCATGATATTATAGATTCAAACATTCAATGATGTTTCAGCCCAGCTACTTTTCTAAAAATAATAATACTTTCTTTTATATAAAAAACACAAGTAGTTTTATAAAAAAAAAAAAGAGAGTAAGTCGCGTTATATTATAAAAATGGATGGTCTTTTGTAGTGCTGAAAGTGGAATCCGCTTTATAAAAGTAAATAACCTTATTATATTAATTCAAAAAATAAATAGAATAGAATAGGATCAAGGCTCCGAATTTGGTCCGAGCAATTCAATTACATTACTTATTTGAAAGTGGATCAACTAAATGAACATAGGTTTGCCATTACCTTGTTTTTCAGCGCTGTTTCGAACTCTATGTACTTGATTTATACCAATCTATTAACCCACAAACTATAAACATTGTATCCTTGTATCATGCATCACCAATGCCATATATATGTCTTATCTGCAACAACTAATAAAGACCATGTAGGTTTATCTAAACTTGAGAAATGCTCCAGTAATAACACAGTGACTCTTTCTTCGCACACTTGTAGTAGTAGTTACATTTGAAGATTCAATGGTCGTGCTCTCTGTGCGCAGTGCTGTCATTGGTTGAGAATTATTGAGCATACTGCTGAGTCTCTCTTCCATCTTTTTTACAACTCTGAAAGATATGGCTTCAATAAGCTCGTTATTAATTGTGCTGGGACTATCAATTGTCCTATATGATAAGAACTAATATGTTTGTTCAGATGGTTAACAGTGATTATTTATTTCAATTAAACTAGGGTACTACAATACACGCTAATAATTAGAGTCAATTTTTTCGGGAGTACTTTGGGCTCTTATTGAGAATTAGCCTTAAATTTGAGCACTCTTACTGAGAAGGCGAGGAGGGTGATCATGGAGAGTATCAAAGTCAGCAACTGGACAGAGAGCAGGGTTGGAATAACGATGGATCAAAACAAATTTAATAATACAGCGACCTGTTCGAATTTCGTTTGGGGAAACTATTTCAAAGAATAGGGAGCCAGTGTCAGAATCAATAACTGCCGAAGTAAGATTGATACGAGATAATTCAGAACGTCGCAAGAAGGCAGTCATACCAAAAAGAAATACAGTCTTTGTCTGCAACGCAGTTAAGGAATAATAAGATATACGATATTTTCCACAGGCCACTTGAAAATCACGTGCTTTTTAAAGGCAGTGGTATACTAGTGTGCTGAATATTCGGCAGGTGGACATCTTATAATGTAAAATAACCCCTCCTAATCAAACTTTTCTTTTTTTATTATTATTATTATATATTATTTGTAAATATCTTTTCTAAAATCATAAAACTCCATTCTATTCTGAACTTAATAAATTAATAAGATTCTCAAATAACTGCTTTATTGTTATTTTAAAACTACCTCAGTGCATTTGTAAAAATAATATATTTGTCAAGTTAAAGTTCACATTAAAACTTTTTTATTTAATTCTACAAAAAAACAACTATCCTTCTACTCGCTCAAGTGTTGGTTTATAACATTCCTTTATTATCTTAAACAATTATTTAAGATAGTTTATAATAGATATTTGCTTATTTATAAAATGAATTGATGATGAATTGATGAATAAAATCAATAGCGTCTAGTGAATTTGAGAGCTAGTGATGATGGTGCCTGGTTAAAGGGAACATCATATTGTATATCGTCATAATGAATAGAATTTTTATCGATATCAATGTTATATTTTCTTACTACAGAATTCAACGAGAAATGAAGTGTTAATCGTATGACCATGTATATATATAATATACTATCTACTTACACAACATAGATAAAACTACTCTTTGTTCAGTTAAGCTAAAGTTCATACCAAGACATTGACGAGTTCCATTACTAAATGGCACCCAAGTTAAACCACTATGTGTTCCATGTTCTCCATTCTCAGCAAATCTATCAGGGTCAAACTTGTCTGGGTTTTTCCAATATTTTGGATGGAAATGGAGCATACTTATATCAATGCTAACTTTTGTATTTTTCTCTATTATTACACCATTTAAGTTCATATCCTCTTCAGCATTTCTGATTAGTAGCATATTGACAGGCCCATTTCTTCTCAAATTCTATTTTTTTGTGAAATTTATAATAATTAATAAGACATGAATATGTATATATAAAGCAATCACTACTTTACCTCTTTTATCACGCAATCAAGATATGGTATAGCTCGGAGTTCCTCAAGGGTAGGATAAACATCTTCAGGCTCATCACCTAAAACCTGGATAACATCTCTACGCAACCTCTCTTGTACATCCTATAAAGATACACGAAATGTTTAGATCTTCGTACGTGAAATTCATATGTTTTTGTTTACCTTGTTCTTAGCAAGATTGTACAAACAGAAAGAAAGTGTGTGCGATGTGGTGTCATGACCTATAAATAATCATTATAGGATGTTAGATTGTTTATTTTCTTGAATATTTATTTCCAACGTACCAGCAAGGAAGAACAATGCAATATTATGCTAAAATAATTATAATAGGAGTTAGATTTCTTTCACCGATTGTATATAAAAAGCACATACTCTAAGTTCTTCAATCGAGGCAAAACCATCACCTCTGTCATCTGCCTCGATCATTAACCTCAAGAGATCTTTTTCGTTGTCTGGAATATCCTCTGCTTCATTGCTTCTGATTTGATCACGCTTCTTTTTTATTAAATCTTCAATCATCCCATTAAACTTTGCAGTTGCAGCCATTGATCTTCTTCTTGAAGGAGAAATGTATTTGGTAAGGAAATCAAGATGGGCGAAAATTCCAACCCAAGGGTTAAATAAAGTGGAGATAACAAGTTTGTAGGTAGATGTCCATCCCTCTGGATCACCTTCAGTCGATTTAAAATCAAAACCTATAAAATTGAAGAATAAAGAGATGTTGGATAAATTAAAACGAAAACAAAGACCCAATATTACCGAAAGCAGTTTGGCCCAGTATATCAAGCGTAAGTGCTCGCATATTATCAGGAATAAGAGTCTCCTCTCCATCATCCTTGACTAAATTAAAGAACTTTGGAACGAGTTTACCAAATCTCTGTACAGGCATCGATCGATGAAAAGCAGGATTCATAATCTGAATATATTAAAGTTAGAGAAAGAAAAGCCTCGATTAAGCATCCAGGGTTTACCTTGCGTTGTTCTTTCCATCTTTCTCCATTGGAAATGGCTACGTTATCATGTCCCATAAACTGGACAATTGGGCTGGTATCACTCAAGGTTTTCAGTAACGAATTAGATTTTGGAAATGACTCTAGTTAATTTAAAAAAGAATTAGATAAACATAAACAAATAAATAAAAATGCTTCGATATCGAGAATTGTATTTCCAGCTAGTTACCTGTCTTCAATAGCAAAGTTCTTGCAGCTACAGGGTCAGTCAAGAAAACGGTCCAAACAAGTGGGAACTTTGTCTACGTATTTATAAAAGTGATTGGTATAATAAGAAGACAGATCAAACAATTATATAGGTGATGACATCATCAGCTTGAATCATAAATATGATGATATTTACCACATAAGCTTTAGCGTCCTTTTCGACTAGAGGACGAATCAGTCTTTTTGTCCTGTTGTCGATGGATTCGTTATTGAGTATCGATTTTATCATAGTAAGATAACCGACAGAGGGGAATTGACGTAAATTCTTGGGTACTCTTAAAATAGAGTATGCCCTTTCAACAAATAGACATAAAACAGCCGCACCAATGTAGGACATCTTGGACTGACGTCTAAAGAAGGGTAGGATTTTTTCTACTATAGAGTTTTTGTATATTACTTCCATTTTTTTTTTAAAGTTAAGTGAAAGAGATACAAAAAAATAATGATACATTTTTTTTTAATTTATACATCAACCATTGTTGATCAGAAGATCAACAAATATGCATCCACCATTGGTGATTATAATGCTGCGTAACTTTAAAAAATAATTTATAAGCTATTCGGAAAAGACGCCGGAAGAAAATGATAGATTTATTTGGTAAATAACAAAGATAATATTATGCGTCATATTTTTTGTTCAGGAGATTCAGTTTTTAAAACACTACTAATCCTATTGAAATCACAAAGCGCCGTGTGAATTGAACTATAAATTATGATTGATTGATTTATGCAGATTATTAGTATTGCCTTGAAGGTTATAAGTACTATAGAATATTACAAGAAAGTAGTATATTTAAAGTAAAATATACAAAAGAGAGAGTATTCGGCGCCCAGTGCGATACTATATGTTTACCAAAACAATCCAAAATTAAATAAAACGGGATTTATAGGAGACAACTGCTCAGCATATTTGTATGTTTTTTTTTAGATTTCAGAAGTCACATGTTTTCAATAGTCATTTAGACTCTATCAGATATCATAAATTATTACAATAATTACGATCGACCATTGTTAAAAAAATAGGATGTTCCCAATTCATCCCATTTGTACTATGCAAATTCTACTCTGTTAAGATCAATTTTTACAGAAAAGAAAAAACTCTGTGCATAGGTCATATACCATTTATAGAAATTTATTTTTTTGTTTTTTTAATATGTATGAAGAACATACCATACTCAAAACTACTAAGCTTATCATGACTAGTGCATATTGATAGAAGAGGGACATTTGAAAAGGAGTATTATATATACAACAATACAGGTAATTATTAAAGACTTGTCGTAAAGGAGCAACGAGTTTAACCAAGTTATAGAGCGTGGATATCTAATAGATTCT
Organism: Backusella circina FSU 941; assembly: GCA_025399235.1. Lineage (NCBI taxonomy): Eukaryota > Fungi > Mucoromycota > Mucoromycetes > Mucorales > Backusellaceae > Backusella > Backusella circina. The sequence goes on from MU622297.1 coordinate 60,032, forward strand.
TATGCAATATATTATAATTGTAGCGCCTGTTTGCCAACTGAGAGTAACATTCTCTGGAAGACTTTTATCGTCAGTGCAGCCACAGGCTGTTTTTGCTATTATTAATGTACTTCGCTTATTTAAAATCGAGTTCCTGCACATCTGAAAAAAAGTGAATAAAACGAGCAATCAGAAGGTTTTTTGTCTTGGCTTTCTAAATACACACCAGTAACAATAACCCTATTTGTATTACTATTACGCATCAGAATCATACTTTTGTAAATGCCGTATATACTCGAGAGGAAACTCTTACTATAAAGGATAGTATATTGATGATGAAAAACTAGGTTGAAAGCACTTGAGAAACCAAAAACGTAAATAAGTCTAAAACCAACACTGATTTCATTTAAAGCATAAAATCAAATGATCTCAATCCACCAATGAAGTTGAGTAATATCAAAAATAAAGAAACTGGAATACAAGATTCTCCTGTATGTTTTGTATTATAAAATGTTGTAATTTCTGGAAATCTTGATTTTTAAACGCAAACCATTGTATAATCTTTCATAAAGTTGATCCATATACTAAATGATTTAAGTACTGTTTTAAATAAATATACACAATGTTCGTTATTTACATATAAAAGGCTAACATGAAAGGAGAAATGAATAAAAACTCTTTCCTAGAAAATAGCGAACAAGAACGGAACACGTTTTTAATGCAAAGTGCCAAGCAATCGAATCTGGCATAAATATCTCTTTTTCAAAAATAGATTAATGGAAATAACCCTGTAAAAACCCCTTCTCTTCGTTATACAAAGCAAATATCATTTTCCAAGCGTTTTCTCATAGGATATGACTATACTATCCTGGTGCGTTGTCTTTGGTAAAGAATCCTTTATCAAGAATAAACTGTGACTAAAAATTTCGCAGTCCTTTACAAAGTGCGGCACCTTTGATATGCGTCACCAAAAAGATGGAAACGGAGTTACAAAAAAGCAAAAGAGACACACCCTGAGTATGATCAGAGGAGTGTTTTTTCTCTTCTACAAACAAACAGTATAAAAATGTTGGCTTCTACAACCGCACGTATGACTCTCAAGGTAATAGACCTAGTCATGAATAGAAACTCGGAAGAAAAACTGCCAATGGCCACAATGACTAAAAAAAAAAAAAAAAAAAAAACTAGGCACGCACCGCTTTGGCTCAGCGTTTCTATGCAACTGGTGCTGGTGTCAATACACTTTTATTCATTGAGCATAAGGATGGCCACATTAGCGGTGCCACTCTCAATGCCTTAACTGCAGCCAACAAGTTGGGTGGTTCCGTCACCGCCTTGGTTGCTGGTGAGGCCCCTGAAGCTATTGCCAACCAAGTCAGCAAGTTGACAGGTATCTCCAAGGTGTTGACTGCCAAGGATGCTGCCTATGCCAACTCTTTACCTGAAGATATTGCACCTCTTCTTGCTGAGGTTCAGAACAAATTTGGTTTCTCTCACTTGATTACTGGCCACACTGCCATTGGAAAGAATATCTTCCCTCGTGCTGCTGCCTTGTTGGATGTTGCTGCTGTATCTGATATCACTGGTGTTGAAAGCGAAGATACTTTTGTTCGCCCCATTTATGCTGGTAACTAATCTACAATTAAGAACAACAAAAAAAGAGGAAAAAACATGACTAACATCACTAATAAAAAGGTAATGCTATTGCTACCGTTAAATCTAATGATAAGATTAAGGTTATTACTGTTCGTGGTACAGCTTTTGAGGCTGCTCAGGCCGGTGACAACAATGCTCCTGAAGAGGCAGCCCCTGCCGCTAACAAGCCTGCATTAACTCAATGGGTTAGTGAGGAAATCCAAAAGAGTGATCGTCCTGATCTTGCCACTGCCAAGCGTGTTATTAGCGGCGGCCGTGGTATGAAGAATGGTGAAAACTTCGCATTGTTGTACGATTTGGCTGACAAGATTGGTGCTGGTGGTAAGTGAATCACGTGCTTGTCACAAAAGTAGGATGAGAGTGATTAAATGATACAAAAAAACATTTCAGTTGGTGCTTCTCGTGCTGCTGTTGATGCCGGTTATGTCGATAACTCCTTACAAGTCGGTCAAACCGGTAAAATTGTTGCTCCCGGTAAGTGAATAATGAAGAGAAAAAGAGAGAAAAGTATTAATATGATATTCGGTAGAACTTTACATGGCAGTTGGTAAAATCAGAGGCTTTGTTGTATAAAAAAAGAGTGAGAATTGACTTGACTGAATGTGTGTGTGTTTTTATAGGTATTTCCGGTGCCATTCAACATCTTGCTGGTATGAAGGATTCAAAGACAATTGTTGCAATTAACAAGGATGCTGATGCTCCTATCTTCCAAGTCGCCGATTATGGACTTGTTGAGGACTTGTTCAAGGCTGTGCCTGAATTGACTGAAAAGATTGACAAGTGAATGCAAGAAAAAAAGATATAAATAATAATCTATATCTTGTCAATACCATAGACTCGAAAATTTTGTTTCAGTAATAATAGAATCATGAAAAAGTAGTAAAATAAAAAACATATCTTATCAACTTGTTATTGTACGTAGCTAGTGAATGTGAGGATATTTTTAATGAAAAGTTTGATATTGAAAGAATCATGGTTATAACAACATATTTACCACTCAACAAGTATATGGCTCGAAAATCCCCGTCTTCGGTGTGGATTCTAAATAAGAAAAAACAGATGTGATCTCCAGAAATTGAAAAAGGGGTGGACTGAATGCTTATATAAGCAGACACCACACCTGACTCTAATACTCCACAAAAAACCAGAAAAGGAAAAAATGGTGCCGGAATGTTTGGGAAAGATCATATAAAGTTTAACGGGATCAGCAGTGATATAACAGGACTGCTGTGGAGAACTCTTAAAAAAAAAGGAGATATTGCAAAAAAAAAAAAAAAAAAAAAAGAGAATAAAAAAAAAAAAAAAAAAAAAAAAAGTTCAAAATATCATAACCAGTAGGGTCTGGGGAAAGTTCATTTAAAAAACTATCTACCGAAGCTCACTCAATTTTATGTTTACAGTCTTTTACATTCAAGTAATTTAAAGAGCCTAGATCAAACAACTTCAAGTGATTACTTTATTGTAATTGGTTTTTTTTTTTTTTAAATTGTGTAGAATTCCCAAATTAATGCGGAAAAATGGGTAAATGACCGGGAAATTTGAAATCACTTGTATATGACCATTTGCTGACAGTGTTGGTAACATCCCGGATTCCAGGAAAACTGATTCTAATGTTTAGTCCTCATAAGGAAATGATAGTATCAGCTTTTTGGGCGCAAAGCTTTATAAAATTGCTGCTTATTGATGAGGCATTTGTATCAAGTTCCACGATGTATTGGATGTAGAGAATCATCTGCTAATCATTTTTATTTTGAGAATAATACATATCTAATAGGTTGATTGTCATCTTTATCCAGATAAATAATATCCTTATCTGTTGCTTTACTCTGTGAAGTTACTAATGGCCTTTTTATAAATAAAACATTTCATTTTGCTTGACCTTTCTACTAAAATATAGTCAGTACAACTTGTTATATGATATTTAATAATGCTAATCAATAATTTTCCGGCTTTCTAAAACCGTTTTATAACCAATTTAACTTTTATAGAGACGTCATGACCGATACAATATACATATAGGAGTTTTTTCAGCTGCTAAAGGTAATATAAACCATATTATAAATACATAGCCTATATCACATTTAGATATACTCCTTATTGTTATAAAGAAAACGCATAATTTCACAAATATTTGTTTTTAACTCCGTTAGTGTTTCCTTATATGGTAGATCCTTGGGAGAAAACAAATAAAGTTCAGAGTGTAAGGCTGGAAGTTTGCTGAGAATAAAGATTTCATCAGATATGGTGATCAAAAGATAGGCAATTGCATTTAGTTGCATTTAGTTATTGGATTTGAATTTATCTACACAATCATCATCTCTACGAATATACCAATAAGATCAACTATTTTGCTAATAAAATAGAATCACAATAATATTTACGTTATTTATTTTATAATGAAGTGCACTTAAGTCAAAAGTTCAAAAACTTCTAATATTTAACAAAAGATTATAGATTTTATGAACAATTATATTTTCAAACACAAAGTACTATTTAACCACTACAATGGCTTTTTTTTCCCTCCAAATTTTGTTGTTTGAAAAAAGAGAAAAAAAAATGGTACAAAACCTTATCTACTTTCGGTTATTATAGATGCATGGTATATATATTTTCGCTGCTAATATTATATCCACAATCATGAATCAACGACTATAATAATATAATCAGTAACCAACGACGTCTTTGAAAAGAATAGCCGTGTAGAATTATATTTGATACCTGAAACCATCTTAAAATGTCTCTGGCATGATTATTCATTTTTTTTTCTTTGCATCTTCAATTACCGCACACTTCAATGTTGAGTTCGTCTGTAGAATTTAAGGCAACCCCGAAGTAGAGGAATTAAACATATCAGCCTATTTTTTTTATAATAATTATCATTAGTACTGCAGATGATAGAAAGAAAATAATGGAAAATTACTTTATTGCTGAAGATCATTTGGTTGTGTATTCTCCTCTGAAAATGTATTTGATCAGTACAACAATACATACCTTTTTCTCCTGTGTCCTTGTGCTACTATTTGTGGAACAATAGGTAAAGAGTATTTATACACATTCATTGAACAAATCAATGGATAAATCGTTATTACTTTGAATAGAAAAAGTTTCGCTTTAAGTATATTGTAAATACTAAAAATCTTATTGCTCATTAAAAGTTTATTTTTCCAAAAGAAAAAACAACAACAGCAGTAGATCTATTTTTTTCCTCAATTTTATTTGACTTTTTATTTTTAACTTGATAAGATTATTTTATTAACTGGAAAAAGGATGAAATCTAAATGAAAAGATGGGGTCCACGAAAAGCGGGAAACATGCCATTTTTCACGTTTCTTTTCTGTTCACAATGCGGAGACAGAATTCGGAAAGTTCTTGTCTCAAGTGTGTTAAAGTTAGCCCACATACTTCCCCTTTTTAGAACAGTCAGTCACCTGTGTAGCAATAAGTATATAACTAACCTTGTTTTTGCTTCTTTTTTTACTGCTGTTTCTTTTCCTTTTTCTCATCACTTTTATTTCTTCATTTTCATTTTCTCATACTTAATATAATGGCTACTCCTTCTACTGAATTCACAAAGGCTCAAGCTACTTTTGTCGATGCCGTCCTTGAAAAATTCAACGTCTCCGCCGAGTGTTTGACTAAAATTTCTGATCAATTTGTTAAAGAAATGGAAAAGGGTTTAGACCATGAAGGAGCCACTGGTAAGTACTTCAAATGAATTTAAATTAAACAAATGTCTAATACCCTTCTAGTTGCCATGATCCCTTCTTATGTCTCTGGTCGCTGTACTGGTGAAGAAAAGGGTAGTTATATGGCGCTTGATTTAGGAGGAACTAACTTGCGTGTTTGCTATATCAACTTGCTTGGTGGTGGTGAATATAGCATCCGCCAGCAGAAATATGTTGTCTCTGAAGAACTCAAGACTGGTCCCATGCGTAATCTTTGTGATTTCATCGCTGACTGCGTTGATAGCTTCTTGACTGAGCACAGTGATGCAGATACCAACAGTAACGAAGTTATCCAGCTTGGTTATACTTTCTCTTTCCCTGTACTCCAAACTGGTATCAACCGCGGTGTCTTGAAGCAATGGACCAAGGGTTTCTCTTGCTCTGGTGCTGTTGGTAAAGATGCCGTTATTAACCTTCAAGATGCCTTCCGCCGCAAGAACATACATGTCAACATTTCAGCTGTAAGTCCCAAAAATATATTATTACTACTTTGAAATACTGGTGTATTTACCCCCTTTCTTCATGTTAGATTGTAAATGATACAGTTGGTACACTTATGGCTTATGCCTACAAGCATCCTCAAACTACTATGGGTGTTATTATGGGTACCGGTTTCAATGCTGCCTACTATGAGAATATGTCTAATGTGAACAAATGGACAGGTGAGAAAAACCAGGAAATGGTCATCAACATGGAATGTGGTGCCTTTGATTGTGAGCGTCGTGTGTTACCTTTGAATATCTATGATAATAAGATGGATCGTGAATCCATTAACGTTGGTCAACAACTTTATGAAAAGTCGGTCGCTGGTATGTACCTTGGTGAAATCACCCGCAACGCCTTGCTCGATTTGATCGATCATCAGTTCTTGTTTAATGGATTATCCTCTTCCGAGTTGAATAAGAACTGGAGCTTTGAAACTGCTTACATGTCTACTATTGAACTCGATGAAACACCTGATTTGAGCGAGACTAGTCACATTTTGGAGTCTGTTCTGAGCATTCCATCCACATCTTTTACAGATCGTCAGATTGTCAAGAAACTCTGTACAGCAGTTGGTCGTCGTGCTGCTCGTCTTGCCTCTTGTGGTCTTGTTGGTACTATGAAGAAGACTGGTAAGGTTGGTCATGAGTGCATCATTGCTATTGATGGTTCCCTCTTTGAGTTCTACCCCAACTTTGAGAAGAACATGGGTCAAGCCATCGCTGAAGTTATTGGCGAGCAGGCTCGCTCCAAAGTCAAATTTGATCTTGCTAGAGATGGTTCTGGTCTTGGTGCCGCTATTATTGCAATGGTCTCTGCTAAGCATTAATTCTTGAACTATACATCCTTTATAAAAATTGTGAATATACTTCTTTCCTCTGGGAAAAAAAAAACGACATACAAATGACAATATTCTCTTTTATGTTATATATCTTCATTTTTTGTACCTTGTCATATACTCTCCTCTATTTTTTTTTTTTTCTTCTATTAATCAATAAACAAATACAGTTTCTCTATATCTGAATCGTGTTTCTAAAAAGACCCTGTGTTATATTAAGTAACCGACATCATCTGCCCCAGAATCTATTTGCGACCCTTATTTTTTTAGCCAATAACTTGTAGTCTATTATCTGATATCAATTTACATCTGTTATTTATTTTTGGTTACCCGCGGAATTAGCTGGGAAATGCTTTCAAGTTACGTTTCTCCCGCGAATTTCATCGTTTTACCCCTCGCTAATGTACTTTGTGCAACACACTTAAACTGAAGTCCATAATCTATTAACATCATTTCATCTAAACTATAATGCAGTAAAAAACAACCCAAGCAACATTGTATACAAACCAATTTTTACTACTGCTCTTTCTATACTATTCCCTTGGCGGTGAATCAAATATTTCTATGTAATAGAAATGTTTAGTCTGTCTTTTTTTTATTACTCAATACTTTGGCTTCCGGGAAAGTCTATTTTTCAAAAATAACAAATGTCACATGCTGCCTTTAATTATCCAAAGACAAAACATACAAATTAAGAACATAAAAATGACATCATGTGCTTCACTGATGGTACATCATCCACTATGGGACTTTATGATGGATTTCTCTACTGATGAACTTTAAACAAGATTAAAATACATTATCTCTACACTGGTAACACGAAAAATATAAAATGCTTCAGTATTACTAATAAAAACTATTGTTGCTCCCCAAATTGCCATGTACCTCGACATCCTAGCTAACCATCGTTCTGTGTTACTATGATTGCGATGAATCATAGATGACATTGTTTTATTCAAAACCGCAGCAAATAAAATACTGCTTGCTTGCTTATTAATGGGCCTTTAAGAATCCGAATTTCGACATTAAAATTGACATACTCTCACGTGTAGAACTAAATAAATAAAGAGATTTTGATAAAGTAAATGGTTATTCTTCACTATGAAATATCCCGTTTTCAACAACAATTCACTATGAGACTCAAAAGTTGAAAATAAAGTGCATTTTATTAATAATAGAAAAAATCAATTCACTTTCAAATACCATAACAATATCAATGAAATTCCAAAACTGAGGATTCGGCCCGTTTAGGCTAAATTAACTCAAATAAGTATGTTCATTTTCATTTATAAAGATGATTGTCTTTTTAATCAAAAATCAGTACCAAATGTTAGTTTTATAATAAATGATATCTAAAAATAAACAAGAATGTTTTTATAGTGTGTTAATAAATAGTATGCAAATCAAAATGAATCAAAATGAGGTTATGAAATGAAATCTATTTGACATAGTATATAAAAAGATCTCCTTATTTTCCCCCAAAAGGATATAAAACCAAAACAGTAAAAGCATACTTGTTCTTGGTAAAATATTCTTATTTAATTGAATATAAAGTGATTTATTCATTGTATATATAAAATAGAGAGACAACCGTCTGTACACAATGTATTCGCCCTCAATTGGTTGACTACAATACAAAATTATGCAACAATTCCGCTTTTGAGTCCGATCCAACTGACTTTTTGCACAAATAACACTTTGCATGTCTACAAACACTCTATCTTATTTAAAAGAGTATATAAAATTCATATCACCATTTATTTATATCAAATAACCACTTATTTATCTGACTTTCACACGCACAGTCATAATCATAGTTCTAAATAAAAGAACTTAAAATATCGCTCGGCTCATTTTTCTTTTTGTATCATTTCATCAGCACTATGACAATGATCTCTTGTAAACAGACTATTTAAACTGTAATCATAATGAAAATAAACTATTGCCTACTTCACTATCGAATTAAGAAGAGATAAACAACAAGAAGGAGTAGTTGCGTGACTCCCTTTTCTTGTCTCGTGATTTTGAGAAATGCATAAGGCTACTCTTATTGAGTTTATTATTACCCTTTGTTTGTCTTTCTTGTGACTTGTCCAATATCCCTTTTCTTTTGTTTTTGTAATAATAAAGACTATTTATTAACTTGAAATGACACAACCTGACGAAAGCGCATCATGTTCTAAAGAGATGTCCGTGCAAGACAATGAATTGCCGCAACCACAAAATAGCAATCACCTCAGTACTGCGCCTCTCAAAGATAAGCTCTTGACTAATTCTTCCTATTTGGCTGCTGAGATTCCACTCAAATTTGGTCATTTCATGTCCAATCTATGGACTTCAAGCTCAGAGCTATCCAGCTCCTTCTTTGTACATAACGGTGGACAAGACGCACCTCCTCCTCAAGTAATATGGTTAATGGGACGCCCATACTATACTACAGCTGATAAGATGGATCGAATGCAACTTGCTATACTTGACGCTCAGAAGAATGATATGTTTAAACCCTCGCCCAAAGATAATCAGGATGATGACTTATCTCCAGATACAACGACCTTACTCTGGCCACCTGATTTCTATGAGGATTTCACATCCCGCCTTTGGATGACTTATCGTCACAACTATCCGCCCATTCGTCCATCAAATCACAAGACTGACATTGGTTGGGGTTGCATGCTACGAAGTGGTCAAAGTTTATTATCCAATGCACTTTTAATACACTTTTTATCAAGAGGTATTATATAGAGTATCTATAATGGAATGTATAATTGAGTTGAATTTGTATTAGATTGGACACGTCAGAAGAGTGGTCTCGGAAACTTCAAAATATACAGCAGAGTAAATATTATTATTAGTATCGTTGAATGAAATAAGACTAAATCCAATGTTAGATCATCCATTGGTTCTTTGATGAACTATCTCCAAGAGCTCCCTTTTCTATTCATAGAATTGCACTTTTGGGTAAGCAACTTGGAAAGAACATTGGTGAATGGTTTGGTCCAAGCACAATCAGTCAAGTCATTCAGTGAGTAGTTTAATAGTATCAAGGGAAGTGAATTGGATAATAAGCATGGTTATATTTAGAGCTCTTGTATCTGATTACCCACCTGCCAATATGTCCGTCTATATTGCCACTGATGGTGTTATATACCGTAATGATGTTTATGATATTGCTACTGGGAAGAGACCAAGAGGTGATTTCACCTATTTAAGTACCAGAGTGATGCCAAAACAAGATGAAAATGGTCGTCAGGAAGCAAAGCATCTTTATGAGGCTAGTTCGCTTACACCAGATGAGATGGCCAATGTGGATGAATCAGAAGGAGACTTTAAACCTGTATTAATTCTTGTTGCATTAAGACTTGGTATTGACTCGCTTCATCCAACTTATCATCCTGCTCTAAAGGCTTGTTTTGAAATACCATCTTTTGTTGGAATTGCAGGCGGCAGACCCAATTCTTCGCTCTATTTTATTGGTCTACAGGGTGATGAATTGATATATTTAGATCCACATTTCTCAAGGCCTGCATTAGAGACAAAGAGTCTTTCTGATTACTCTAAACAAGATTTTTCAAGTTATCATTGCACTCTTCCTCGAAAGATAAACATTGCAAATATAGATCCATCGATGCTATTGGGTTTCTACTGCCGTACTTTGAGTGATTTTAATGCACTTTGTGATCAACTCAAATTGGTATGTTGAATTTGGGATTAGTAAATCTGGTATATTTTGCTAATTTTGTCTTTAGGTATCTCAAATGCATACACCAATAGTTACTGTTGAACAAGAGGCACCAGAATACGATGAAGATGTAAGAAGTGAAAATGACTTTGGCATAATGAGTGATGAGGATGAAGAAGATGATGATATGTTTTAAATAAAAAGGATGCCACACAGTATAAAAAGGAATGATTGGATATGATCTTTGTAGTATAATGATTTATTGATTATCGGTGAATAAAATATCACTTACAAATTGGTTGAATTCAGCCTACAGTGAATTTGGTATCTCCCAAGCATATAGATACAAAGTAGCTTTTTTTTATGGCCAATATGCATAAAGCGCATATTATAGCAAAGCTTATCAGATAGTACAACTATAAAGTTACAAGTGCATGCATTTAATTTGGAACACACTTATTGAAACAATTTATTTAAATAGGAACTTTGTTTAAGCAGTTTTCGAAATGATTTTTGAAGTGTTGAATGATGCTGACAAGATGAGATAAAGGGACATCATTACACGCTTCAGTTGTACTTTGTGCAAGTGTTCCGGACTCCATTTTATTTTCAAAAAATGTACAACTGAGTTCGATTTGAGAGTATAAATAAAAATGCATTTCTTTCTTTCTATTATACAATAATATGGATATTTTAACGGACTATGTTGTCGAAAAAGAGTGTGAGAAGCTTGTCTTATCAAGCTTCTTTAAAAAAGAAAGAGCAAAAATTGAATTATATTGTAATAATCTACAACCAAACAACAAAACCCTTGACCTAAAGATGTATTGGGCAGAGCAGAGCAATGAGTTTACCGAAGCAAACCCCACCATTCAAGTAAGCTTCAATTCAATCATTTTATTTTAACAACGTAATAATTAATATTCTGTCTGAAGGCTATTAAAGACTATTGCCTGATTGACTTTACTGATTTTGAAAGCACACGAAAAAACGTGCGTATGGTTTCATAATATTGCTTTGCTTTGGCTAAAAAGAGATATCATAGCATTTGTTAAACAATCAGTTGAAACTAGATGTCTTGGAAACGCGTTCTGCGATAGTGAATAGTATGTTAGAGGTAAGTATAATCAAATACTGAAGTAGAGTTTAATATTAAAAGGGCTCTTAAAAAGCTTAAAATGGTCAAGAAGCGTGATGAACTTGTTCCTTACGATTTGTCGGAAAACCAAAAACTCCACCGGGAAGAGATTTCCAAGACATTACTTCAACGTAACGAAGAGGTACCATTTATATGCTACCAAAACAATGGCAACAATGCATAGAATCGAATGGTTTTTATTTCAAGTAATAAGGATTATTTTTCATAGTTCTTGCAATTATATACGAATTTACAATGAAGTATCGCTCAGTCAAAAGAAAAGAGACATCCAGTAATTTCTTGATGGTTGAGACTGTAATACGATCTTAGTTGATCTGCCATAGCAACTCTGTTCATATTCAAGCTGTAGTCACTAATCACCTTTGGAATCTTTAAAAATATCTTTACATTATCACCAAAAATCCGACAGATCCTAGTAGCGTTTGTGCCCTTTTGGCGTGGTCTAAACCGTTCTCGTAAGACCTCCCACTCATCACATTTCAGTGCATGTATTGTTTAGAACAGGGTCACTGGGCCGTGGTCCATCCAGAAAATACCAAAAACATCATTAATAATAAATCAATCCCGGGTATTCAAGTTGATTCTTGTTGCGCTGGCAATACCAAGTAGAGAGGTGAAAGATTCTGACTCTTTTACTGTGCCACAAGTGCCGATACCGATACTACGGAAGTAATGAAACAGAGGAATGCTTGAAAAATAGTTATCCATATATACATTGAATGCATATTGTTTACATGGAAGTTGTTGAGCGAGATGGTTGACTGTACAACCTGTTTTATCAGCACCTTGAACACCCTGTACAATAGTTTTTGAAGCACGAGAGACAGGAAGGAAAGTGTACACATGTCCAGCATCACAAAGGGAAAATATCTTAAAACCCTCAAGCGTTAGCTTATTCTTTATTTTGCATATATGCGCGGAATCTTCCTGAAAAATTGATCATTATTTCATTAACAGAGACATCCGTTTTTGGCGTATGAAATCTCTTAGATGTATCACGAATATGGGACATAAATGACTCAAAAATATATTTAACTAGAAATATTTAAACGCAATCTCTGTCCATTCATGGGATACTCTTTCAAACCAATGAAATCGCTTTAAACTGCTTCGAGAAACTATACACAGTTCATTATTGATATGTGAAAATTCTTATGCGCTTTCTTATATATTACCAATTGTCTATTAATCGCAAAAAGGTTGTTTGCGAAGCAGAATTACCTGTGCTTTACACACTTCCTGAAATCCAATTATTTTATTCGTTGAAACGATCTTATCACAATTAGAGTCTTTTAAGCCTGCCATTTTTACCTGCCCTTGAGTATATATTAAACACAAAAAGTTAATTGATTGGTTCCAAATAATTTATATTCTTACAGCTTTCCGGAGAATTTAGAACGTGTAAGCCTTAGAAAACTCCGTGTGATTTTAAATTTTCTCCTTTTGTTCCGCTTCCGGAGCTGAGATTTATTTTTACAGCATTGGCATGAAACGTATAAAAGCACACTCATGTTATTTACTTTTCTTTTTATCCTTTTTCATAAATTATACTACTAACATTATATAATGGCTCAACAACTCTCTGACTGTACTATCACAAAATATGAAATTCGCGATATTCGCTTCCCTACATCCAAGCATTTGGATGGCTCTGATGCTATGAACAAGGACCCTGATTACTCTGCTGCTTACGTTATTTTTTATACCGACTCAGAATATGCTGGCCATGGTATGACTTTCACTTGCGGTCGTGGTAATGAAGTTGTCTGCTGTGCTATTGAAGCACTTGCAAAGAAATTTATCAATAAAAAGCTAAGTGAACTTGTCGCTGATATGCGTGCTACTCACAGAATTTGCACTGGTGACTCTCAACTTCGTTGGATTGGTCCTGAAAAGGGTGTTATTCACCTTGCTACCGGTGCTGTTATCAATGCTATCTGGGATCTCTGGGGAAAGGCTGCTGGAAAGCCCGTCTGGAAATTGATTGTGGATATGACCCCTGAAGAGTTTGTTCAATGTATTGATTTCAAATATATCACGGATGCCATTACTCCAGAGGAAGCTATTGAAATGCTTCGTAAGAACGAGCCTACCAAGGCTAAGCGCGAAGCTGAGATGCGTATGGATGGCTACCCCGGTTATACTACTTCTGCGGGATGGTTAGGTAAAGTAGCACTTTAGTGTGTAGAAAAAAACAAAATGATGGGAAAAATTAAACTGTATCGGGTTTTTAGGTTACAGTGACGAAAAAGTCCGCCGTTTAATCCGTGAAGCAAAAGCTCAAGGTTTTAACCATTTTAAACAAAAGGTTGGCAGTGATAAGGAGTCTGATATTCGTCGTGCCTCTATTATTCGTGAAGAAATTGGTGATGAAGGTGTATTGATGATGGATGCTAATCAGGTTTGGGATGTTCAAGAGGCTATTGATTGGATGCAAGACCTTCTTCCCTATAAGCCGCTTTTCATCGAAGAACCCACATCTCCTGATGATATTCTTGGACACGCTGCAGTTCGTAAAGCTCTTCATCCCCGTACATGTGTCGCCACTGGTGAGCATATTCAAAACAGAGTCATCTTCAAACAATTGTTCCAAGCACAGGCTATTGACTACTGTCAAATCGATTCCTGCCGTGTTGCTGGTGTTAATGAGGTCCTCGCCATTTTACTAATGTCAAAGAAGTTTAACATCCCTGTGTGTCCTCATGCTGGAGGCGTGGGACTCTGTGAGTACGTCCAACATTTGTCTCTTATTGATTATATTTGTATTTCTGCAAGTACTGAAGGTCGTGTCCTTGAATATGTCGATCATCTACATGAACATTTCTTGGAGCCAGTCATTATGAAAAATGGTAAATATACTGCTCCTCTTGCCCCTGGTTATTCTATTGAAATGAAGAGAGAGTCTATTGAAGATTATACGTTCCCAACTGGCAGAATCCATAGAGATCATGCGTAGATACCTTAGCTTCAACATTTATTATTTCTCTTTTTGCTGCTTAAACTCTATAGCTTGCACGTACATATTATATAAATAAATATTAAGAACCCATACTTTAAATTAATACAAGAATATGTGTATATAAAAATCGACAAAGATAGCTTTAGCTTAAAGTAGTGTCGTTGATCTTGAATAAATTATTTTGTGTAACATCGAAGAAAACAAAATGATCACCGACAAGTCTTGTGATGCTAGATTCTGTCTTTTCTTGGCCATCTCTTATGATTATTTAATGCATGAGCTTTACACGCTCCTATCAATATGAGTATATGTTTTACTATAGGCTTTATGGTTATGAAATGAAGTGGTTATTAAATACAATACTTTGACTGTGTAATGATAATATATACAGAAGAGTGTGTGTGTGCAAATGATAGTATTACTAATTATAACTAGTACAGTCTTTTGGTTAAATACAATAGCTTAATAGAGACAAATGGGTAAAACGGCAATGACTGAGCGAGTTTATCATGTCTTGGATTCCTTCCAGACTGTGAACCGACAATGGCTCTCTTCATCAAGATGGTTACTTTTGATATGATTCAAAAGGCAACACATCACTTGGATGTTGGAGACACCCCAAGGGCTTACACCGGAAATTACCGTAGAAATAGGACCGATATGATCCAACGTAACATGCCATGATTTTTGCACAACACGTTTATGAAAGCGGCAAATCCACCCAGTAACCGCGCATTCGCACTTACTATTATAGTGTTAATAATAACTAAAGAAAGTAGATTAGAAAGTACATTTAATTATAATGGAAAAAAGCTATATTCTATTTCGTAAATAGTATTCATAACATAAAGTCCAAGCTATTTATTTATTGGAAAAATGAAATTATTATAGTAAATGTAAATTGTCAGTGTACACATAACCGCATGAGATAAAAGCAATGAATAAATACAAATCAATGTGGTTGCTATTAACAATATAATACATAAAACTATATTTTTAAAAAACAATTTATCAACATACTTTTCAAATATATATATATATAGAAGATTTTTATTTTATTGTATTATTTGATATGCAATGTATTTAATAAGTTGGATGAAAGATAAAAAAAAAAAGACATGTTTAGTTGGATGAAGCATTCAAAGCAGCTTGGGCACCATTGAAGGAATCCATAATATGAGCATAGCTAGGCATGTTCTTGCTAAACAAATCGGCCATACCGGTAAGATCGTTACGCCAGTCACGTCCCAATTCACAGGCTACAGAAAACCAGTTCATGAGTTGGACACCACCCTGTTGCATTCTAAGCCAGGCACTTTCACGGACGGGATCAGAGAAGGTACCAGAGGCATCGGTAACGACAAAGACTTCATAGCCTGCCTTCTTGGCTGAGAGAGCAACAAAAGTAACACAGACATCGGTGACGATACCAGAGATGACCAATTGTTTCTTTCCGGTCTTTTCAACGGCCTTTACGAAATCCTTGTTGTCCCAAGCATTGATCTGACCAGGACGAGGAACATAGGGAGCGTCAGGGAACTGCTCTTTAACGTAGGGCAACATTGGGCCGTTTGGTCCGTCTTCACGACTGGTGGTAAGAATAGTAGGAACACCATAGTACTTGGCAGTATCAGCGAGACCCTTGACATTTTGCAAATATGTATCAGGGTTAAAGTCTTGAACCAAGCTGAAGAGACCGGTTTGGTGATCAACAAACAAGAAGGCAGTGTCATTGACATTGAGTCTGTTGTAAACATCAGCAGTAACAGATGAAGCGAGGGCAGCGGCAGCGACCAATGCAGCAGTGAATGAGAAACGCATTTTTTTTTTTAAAAAAAAAGATGATAGTGATGAAGTGAATTAATATTGATCAAAATAATAAAATTGCTCTCTATTTATATTATCTTTTTCAAATCCAATAAATATCCATCTTCATTTTTTGTATATTCAACTGTCATATCTCCATATAATTTTACATTGCTATAGTTGTTGAAGTTTTGCATGAAACCAGATAGCACCACATAGAATCCATACTGAGATTTAAATGATTTATAAATTCTTACAAATTGATTATGCAACTACTAGAACACCCTGTTGCAATAACCGGGTATTAAAAATTGGGTTTTTATACCAGCAAAAACTTTTTTTAGTATAAGAAAAACCATGGAAATCCAGGGGATTACTACTTGAGATTAATCAGATTCTTCAACCTAGAATACTCCGGGGTGTGTTTAACGTAATCATTATTAAAAATACTCAACTTGACTTGACTGGCAATTCGTATGGATATCTATGATTTGTATGATTTAAAATTATAACTTTGTGATTTTTCTTCTTAGCAATTCTATTTTTATAGAATATCTAATAACAAAGTACATAATATAGTATTTATTTTATTATTTGAATTAATTTTAAGGGGTCTTGTTGTATTGTTTATGTAAACTATATATTCTCCTTATGTAAACTGTATGGATGGTAAAAAGGCAAACGTGAAAATCTACTATAAATGTTTCAAACAAAATTTGAAACTGAAATTAATCTTACTCGAGAGATCGGGCCCTTTGATTCGTTGTAACTCTTTTTTTTTACTGTGTTTGTCATGGATTACCACGAATCCCGTTTTTTCCCTGGAGATTTTAACTTCATTATTAAAAATATGAAGGTTAGTAATGGAACTTTTAGAATTAAATATACCTTGCTTACTCGTGCTTTAAGCGAATCATATTTTTTTCGTATATTGTTTTTCTGAAACCTTGACTTTAATTCCCTGAGATTGGATCAAGATTTTTTTATGACAGGATTTTCCACAAGGTATATAAGCAGGTACTTTCAAACAATTTTAATCAATATTAATTCACTTCATCACTATCATCTTTTTTTTTAAAAAAAAAAATGCGTTTCTCATTCACTGCTGCATTGGTCGCTGCCGCTGCCCTCGCTTCATCTGTTACTGCTGATGTTTACAACAGACTCAATGTCAATGACACTGCCTTCTTGTTTGTTGATCACCAAACCGGTCTCTTCAGCTTGGTTCAAGACTTTAACCCTGATACATATTTGCAAAATGTCAAGGGTCTCGCTGATACTGCCAAGTACTATGGTGTTCCTACTATTCTTACCACCAGTCGTGAAGACGGACCAAACGGCCCAATGTTGCCCTACGTTAAAGAGCAGTTCCCTGACGCTCCCTATGTTCCTCGTCCTGGTCAGATCAATGCTTGGGACAACAAGGATTTCGTAAAGGCCGTTGAAAAGACCGGAAAGAAACAATTGGTCATCTCTGGTATCGTCACCGATGTCTGTGTTACTTTTGTTGCTCTCTCAGCCAAGAAGGCAGGCTATGAAGTCTTTGTCGTTACCGATGCCTCTGGTACCTTCTCTGATCCCGTCCGTGAAAGTGCCTGGCTTAGAATGCAACAGGGTGGTGTCCAACTCATGAACTGGTTTTCTGTAGCCTGTGAATTGGGACGTGACTGGCGTAACGATCTTACCGGTATGGCCGATTTGTTTAGCAAGAACATGCCTAGCTATGCTCATATTATGGATTCCTTCAATGGTGCCCAAGCTGCTTTGAATGCTTCATCCAACTAAACATGTCTTTCTATTTGCTTATCATTTTTTTAGCATTTACTTTATTATTTTAATTACATTTCAATAAAATCAAACTCATATTTATATAATTTTATTCCATTTGAGCTTTAGAAATGTATTTATGAATGGTTAATACTAAAAAAATACTACTTCAACTCAATCCAACCATTCATATTGACTTGAAAATTAAATAGGGGCACGAATAAGATGAATTCTTTTATTTGTGATGTTTCAAATAAATATAAATTTTACCAATCCTTTTCTATGCTTCATTCTAATTTAAAATTAAATATATACCATTTTACCATGATGTAATCAGAAAATACCAAAATATGTAAATGAGAACACTTCAAATACAAATATTATTAGATTGTACTGAATGTTACTTGGAAACTTGAATATTATATCACACTAGTAGTTATATTTTGTTACGTCAGAACCCGTCATTGAGCAAATAAAGCAATTTATGTTTCAAATTCAAAAAGTAACAATAAGATAATCGAGAGAAACTTAATTTTCATATCTCAGATTTACTCACAATGCATGTTAGATATTAACATGCAATATAATTATAATATGATAAAAAAGAGTAAATCTCCATTACCTTTTATAGCCTGTCTTGGAATAACATTAAAGATACGCATTATCTCTTAATCCGTTTGGTCTAAAAAAAAAAACCGACATTTTAAAAGTGAGAAATCAAAACTTGATCAAATGGAGCAGTTTTAATACCAAAATTGGTACTTTTATTTTTGTCAGCACTCAGACAAAACGGATTCATAGGTAAAGAGTGAAATATATTATCAAAACACACACAAAACACTGTAAATACTACTTTTAAAATGAATCGGCTTGCTATAAGCACATCTTGGGTGGAATTAAGGTAATAAAGCATTTAATATTATACAAATTATTATATAATCACGCAACCAAAGTACATATTAGACTGTTTTAACATTATAAAGAAAATGAACAAGCTTCTTACAACAAGAAATATTTTATTTACACATGTACACAACTCGTATAATGTCTTTGAAGAAAATGAGAAAAAGTTTCAAATTGTTGAGAAAAGGATGATGAGAAGAAAATTGGGTCAAACTGGAGGCTAAGGTGACAGGGCTAAAAGGGACTAGGTTTATTATCCAACTCAATGAATAATAACACAAGGGTGTATGTTTAAACATCCAAATGGATCCCATTTAGTATCCACGTCAATTATCATGCAATAAGACCACTTTATGCTTTATTTAAGATGGTCCAAACCACTTCATTTTATTAAAATGAACAAGTTATCATATAAGGAAATAGCATCTATATTTATTAGAATGACTTTAGATCAATTCATCGAAGACATATTCCAGTTAACAGCATAATGGATGGTAACTGTGAGCCTGATTCTGAAGTGTTTTTTTTTTCATGTTCCTGAAAACGAGGACGTTACTAATATCAAAGAAAAGGCCAAAAAATGTTGAAGAAACCAATGTCTAGGCTTCCTTTAAGAAAATATTTGTCAATTCCTCTACATGGGAACAAGAGGGTGTATTTTATTCAAACCCAACTGAACATATAACTCACAGTGTTCTCTTTCCTTTGAAACTACAAAAATATCAGACCCCAGGTAGATTCATTTTTTGGTTGTCCAGATGATCACATAGAGTAAGTTTACTATTATAAAGAGCATGTATATACAACTGTGTACTAACCCTTATTTTAAGTTTAAAACTGAAAAGCCAGATTTGTGTTATCTCCTGGCTTCCGTTTATCACTCGGGGTCATAAATGTTCTACTCGACCCTGCATTCCTGGCTTGTTGTTGCCCTCATCTCCCATAGGCTATCCGACGTCATAAGTTTTTATAATTCCATCAATGTTTACTTAATGAGTTACTCATTTGTTTTTTTTTTATATACATTTCCCTTCTTGGATCTGCTCTGGTATACATGCATACAGTATTAACTGATACATTCTCTACTCGTCTACTATTCTGATCTCTACACTACGCTTTCATGGCTTCTACTGGTGCTTCCATCCATTTCATGGTATTGACAACATGCTTGCACACTTTGATTCTCTACTCTACTGACTGACTTTATTTATTTATACAATTATTATCTGTTCTCAATTATTATTTTATTTTTTCTCAAAATATATTTCCCTTTTTCTCATTAATTTGTAATTTTTCTCAATTTCTTGAAAAAACAGTAATATAAAGAACTCTACTTGAGAAGTTCTTCTCTCTCTAATACATCTTTGTCCAGTTTGATCAAAATGGTGGTTCTTTGAGGGAAGCCATCAATAGGTACAGAGTGAGCAGTGACACGAGCAGGCTAAAGAAAAGCACCCATTTTATTAGCATAATATCAACCAATCATATCTCTTTTATCACTTACAAATTGACAACCATCTAATACCGCTTCAACAATGCCAGCAACAAATGCATTACAGTTGAGCTGAGATAATTCTTTGGGGACTGATATATACCTTGTTAAAATAGGTTCATTATCTGATATCATATCTATTCATATACATGATAATTAGATACTTGATACTCAATATATATTTAACATATAAAAACCAACATTCGTCTTCATTTTCTGTACTCTTCTCAAGTGAATCCGCTTGCTTTCCGAACAGTGCCTTCCATACCGTGCTATGAATGAAATATAGAATACCAAGCACCTTTGTTTCTCTCTTTGCGACCTTTTCTCTCCAAGTCAGCAATTCTAATACTCGCACACCAACACGATAGCCAAATTCATTCAATCTATTGCATTCACAACATGTTTATATTTCTATTCTATCTATTTCCAGTCACTTCACATACTTTCTTTCCAAATCTTGAATTCCATTGACTCTCTTTTGCGCATATTGTAGCATTTCAGAGAATAAAAATGTTTGTGCACTTAGACTGACCTAATAAATATTTAATAACGTATAAACACCATCTTCATCTCGAAATCGTACCTCAGCACCTCTGCTTTTGTTGAGATTCTTTTCAAGAATACTTTTTGCACGTGCCATACGCTGATCACTATAAATAGATGATTGCATGGAGGAACGAGGGAGATTTTCACTCATATTGACTCAGGTTAAAGCTGAAAGGAAAAAGGGGATAATCGAATCGTTGCAAAAGAGAGAGAGTCTATATATAACTTTTACGATCACGTGAAATGGGTCGATTCAGTGTTTGAGTGGAACACTTCTTCCCAATTGTTCACCGCAATAATCTTATAAATAAGGATATATAAAACATGTTGCTTTTTTTTCTTCCTTCCTTTCTGTTCTTTTTTTCTTACTTGTTTGACATCTCGACAATTAGGTTTACAAGATTAGCCATTTGCTCTAGAACAGCATGCACTCCAACACACTCTTTGTGTCGATATCCCTTGTCTGCCTACCACTCCTCGTCTTCTGTGGAGCACTATGTCTTCCCTTCATAGTATTTACAATTGGTAACCAACCACACTAATAATAATCATAATACAGCAACACTTATACTTCATCATAGCTGCCTTATACCTAAGTGCCTGGGCCATTTATTACACCCATGCACGCACAGATACGATTCAATTTAAACTCCCACTTCAACCATTCAAAGTATTGCAGATCAATTATGCTCTACTTGGGCTTTTTACTGGCTGGATCTCATATTTTCCTATCATTGTTTCTTATTTATATTGGCGTTACTGGAAAATGGGCAGTGGACGTTTCAAAAAGAGTGTCAGGTGTGTGTTGTAATTAATATCGGTTACTTAAATTTATTGATTGGTTAAAAAATTAGAGTTGATATTCAGTACTCTAATGAAAGTACCAATTGCAAGTTGGATGTATATTTGCCCAACAAGAAGATCACATCTGCTCCTATTATTGTGTTTATCTATGGTGGCTCATGGTCTTCAGGGTCAAAGTTAATGTATACAACATGTGCTAATACGCTCAGAGACTTGGGTTATGTTGTAGTTGTTCCTGATTATCGTAAATACCCCGAAGTCAAGATAGATTCCATTTATCATGATGTTCGTGAGGCTATTAAATGGGCTTATGCTCATTCTACTGAGATTGGTGGTGATTGTGAGTCGATTTATGTGTTGGTAATGGATATATATATGTGTGTGTGTGTAGAGATATTAGGATAAGCTGATGTATGTCATATAGGGACATAGTGCAGGTGCCCATTTGGCTACACAGGTTGTATTATCTGATGTGATTGAAAAGGTAAAATACCAGGAGAATTTAATGTCTGGGGGGTCATCTCCTCAGATGGGTATAAAGCATGATCCAGCAGAGATCAAACTTGGTAATGAAGAGTTGACTTGTAAAATTCAAGATTTCCTACCGCAAGTAGAGGGTCTACTCCTGTATGTATAATCATGTTTCATAACTCGCACTATTTCTAACAATGGATAAACACTAGCTTTTCTGGTGTGTATGATATTCAGTCACATTTGATACATGAGACAAATCGAGGTGTTGAAGAAATATCTGCCATGGCGAGAGCAATGGGGTCTTGCGACGAGGGTTATAAGATCAACTCGCCTATATTTTTGATGAAAGAGAATGCTTCTTTGCTTGGCAAGTCTGAAGAGCTTTTGGATTTATGGCCACGTGTTTTGATTGTTCATGGACAGAAAGATACTACTGTAGGAATGGAACAATCATCCAACATGTTTAATACTATTGGTAAACTACTTCCTGTAGAACATAGAAAAGAAGTCGATGTTAGAATGCGATTACATAAACGAATGGGTCATGGTGAACCTGTTATAGGTAAGTTCAAAGTTTATAAATGTAGAATAGTAATAATGATAAATAATTGCATTTTTATAGATCTCATGTATAATCCTTTTGCAAACAAGACTTTACAAAAACTACTTTTAAGAGACATTCAAGAGTTTATCGATCTCCCGTTATCAGAAGATAAGATTAACTAACGATTATTCTTGTGAACCTGCTTTAAGTACAACTAGTACTTTACTATTTATAAAAATTTTAGAATCTATTTTTTGCCTATTAAATCAAGTCTGTAGCGCTTGTTTTTAACTGGCTATTTCAAACAACCATTATAAAATACAATGTAAGCAGTGGTGTTTATCCTTTTGTTTGTCATGTTTGATTATAACACTATAACAGTTACTTGAAATTGTTTCTAACCAACAAAATATGGATAAATAAAACATACCAAATGTCTATTATATTCTGAAACATTCGGCGATTCTTGTATACTAAAAGGTTTTTATTCTGATAATTGCAGTTGATGCTCGTAATTTATGGTAGTCGACTGTAAGGCTTGAAGATACAAGTTAATTATATTTCAACTCAATAGATTCTATGTATCTTTTTATACTTTTACATTGTAATTTCATAAAGCATTGTGGTTATAAAGTATATTGAGTTCTTTTGTGTTTTCCCTACCAATAACTAACTCGACTACAACCCACTTTAACTAAAAAAAAACCCCCCCCCCAATAAAAAATTGAATGGTAAAATACTACGACATCATTCGCTCACAATAAATAAATATTGGGGGTAACAAGATGTACCTGGGCGTTTCAAGATAATATGATGAAAGTCCAAAAAGCTATCTTGAATATGGATTATTAATTAATACTTTAGTAATAAATGTCAGTTATTATTTTAAATCACATGCAGTGACAAACAAATAGTTTGATAATGATGCATACATCCGCACATTTACCTGGATCGAGTCTATTATCGGCGAGCAAATACCGTTAAATATACCATAAGTGTAATAAAAATCATTCTGATGTCATGGAGTACTACATCCCATAAAAGGAAATGATGTAATGTGGGTGCTAAAAAACTGGCATCTTTAAATAAAAACCTTTCTTGCTCCCTTTTTTTTTCCTTCTTCACTTTTTTTTTTTGTTGAAAAAGGCTAAATTTTCAAAAGTATCATAATGAAAGTAGCAGATGAAGATTGTATATCTCGAAGAATTAGCTTGAAAAGCACAGAAATTGAAAATAATGCCAAAATAGACGAAAACCCATTACCATCAGTAAAAGGTATTTTTTTTTAAATGCATATTTATACACTTAAAAATGTTTAGGAACAGTATATTAATACGTGTCACTATGTTAGCAAAAGATTTTAACGACGAAGACCAACATATTCCAGTATCAGAAGAATTAGAAACGTCTGAAGAAGACGAGTTATGCACACCTACCCTGGAAATGACAGAACCAGAACCAAAAAAGGCTGAAAGACCCTCTGACCTAACTAGTGGTCATTTGAAAACATCAGTCAAATTAGATGATACAGAGAGTGAAGGAAGACCAAGTGTCTATCTATTTATATTTGTAAACCCTTTATCAGGTGACCGAAAAGGAGACGATTTAGTACATTTACCTATCCAACATTTTCGATTACGCAAGTTTCCTCAGGTTCAAGTGGAGATTCACAATATATTAGATGTTGAAGATAGAGAGATGGGAATCAAAAATATTCAATTAGTAGAAACCATGGTGAGCTATGGGAAAATACCACCCAATCTACCTCAAAAGGAACACAACTCGGAAAGCAGTTCCTCTGATAGTTCAAAGACAAGTAATTTATCGGAGACAACAGCTAGATTATCAGATGCAGTACAGTCTCGACAAATACATGTGTGGAGTGCAGGCGGTGATGGAACAGTAATGAGCGTATTTGAGTTACTCGTTGCTCATAAAATCGATCTCGATTTAGTGTTCTTTTCATGTACGTACTTTTTTTTTTTTTTTTGAAAAAGAAAAAATAGAAAAGGTAAACTAATTTTTAAACCGATATTTAAAACAATTTAGGCATCCCATTCGGAACTGGCAATGATTTTAGCCAAGTTCTTGGTTGGGGGCGTACTCTCCCTGAAAAGAATGTACTTGGTTCTAGATTACATAATCTGGAGCAACTCATATCTGATAGATTAGAAAAATCAGAAGCGGCTAGACTTGACATATGGCAGGTTACCATGCAATCACATGAGGGAGGTTATGTGCGCCAAGCAGGTCCAAAGGAACGCCGAGATGGACATGACGTAGCTGAAGTCAAAGAGCCGCCATCGGAGGAAGATTCGCAGTTAATCAGAAAAATGAGTAATTACATGTCCATTGGTGTGCAAGGTTATGTAGGCAGCGGATTCGAAGCTCATCGTGCCGGAAATAGATTGATGAATATGCTCGTTTATGCGCATGAAAGTTCAAAATGGGTGTTTTGGAGAAGATTCCCTGATCTGTCTCGATTTATTGAAAATATATCACAAAAAGGAAAAGTTGTGCTGAAATGTCCATCTCCTGAAGAACGTAAAGATGGTGAAGCAGATGATGATGATATACCCGAAATGACCAACAACCCCATTGATTTTGTTATTCAGAATATTCCTCATATATGGTAAATGTATATATTATCGAAAAGAATACATGTATATTTTATATTAATATAAAAATGACATTAGGGGCAGAGAGGTAGACTTATGGGGAGACGCCAAGTCTGGATTAGAATCTGTCAAAAATAGAAAAGATTTTACAGACCCAAATAATTGGAAACCTCAGCGTGCAAACGATGGACGACTTGAAGTGATGACAATTGAAAATATGAGAAGTTATCTAAAGAAACTTGCAAATGTTAGAGACCATGTCTCTCGTCTTGGTCAATTTGACTCTCCATTCGAAATCAACTTTCGTCCCCCTTCAGAGCACCAAAAGGAGCGTGACAGGATAAAGAACCCGTCTATTTTTGAAAAGACAAAGGTGGCATTGAAAGATAAGACACGCAATAAATACGAGAAGATGAATACGATTTGTATCATGTGCGATGGAGAATTCTACGAGATTAAAAATCCAAAATCTGTCAAGTTTTATAGATTTGCTCAAATCTGGACAATCGGTAGAGATGATGATGAATATCAAGGCAGATTAGTTGGCGACGAGCTGGCTGCTGCTGCTGATGATATGTATAGCGAAAACAAGTCTAGTAACACCAGCACAGCACCATCAAATATTGATACCAAAGATTCTTCTTGAGGATTTATTCTCTTCAATGAAGACTTTTTTATTATGATAACTTTATAACTGTACATACCCTCCTTTATAGTTTTTTAATTAATCCATAGTTTTTAATTTCACTTTATGTTTTAAGCATCTTATTCATTATTAAATAAATATATATTGTTCTTAAAAAAAAATGAGATACTTGTTAAACAAATAAATCGTTTTTTACTCTATTTGGTTGACTTGTTACATATAAATGTCTTCTATAATAGAAAAAGGTGAGCTATTTTGAGTTCAGTAAATAAACAAATTGGCGAGGAACGACTGTATACAAAACACTGGTCGATGTGAAGACTAGGACAATTCTAAAACTATCTTTTATTATTGAAGTTGATAAAAAAGAATAGACTATGTAATACTTGCATAGAAGATAAAAAAAAGTATTGAAATAGATGTTATTTATCGAAAAAAAAGAGCGTGCTTTTTTTTTTTTTTAAAAAAATTCAAGTGTATATATTCTATGATTGACAAGTATACTACACACGACCATTATAATCAACATACCATATTTAGTAATATTTTCGTACAAACAATTACCCACCCAATCCAATCCATTTATTTTAATCACGTGATTTAAGCCACAAATGACAATATATGACTCACTTTTTTCCCAACTATAACGTGCAAAAGCTTCCTTGGCTCAGTTGGTAGAGCGTCAGTCTCATAATCTGAAGGTCGCCAGTTCGATCCTGGCAGGGAGCATTTTCGATGTTCTTGAGTCGCTTCCGATAGCTCAAGTTAATTTTTATGATACATTTCTTTTTATATTTGATAGTTTTTTTCAAGTCATCTTATGCTTGAAATTGATGTGTTATACATTTTTAAAATATATCTTTAGTGTTGTGCCTGTTTTGATTGATCATAAAAAGAGCTGATCAAGTAGTTTAAACAACATTTATTGCTTGAGAAAGTGGAGATCTTTTGGAGTTGGTCCACATTATACCTGAAAATCGAGGCCATTGATGAGAAGAGGTATGGATATGGCGTTACGTGGTATATCAAGGTTATCTTTTTAATGTAAACTTTTTTCACTTCAAGTCTTAGAAGAAGGTACGACTTAGTATATCTCGAATTCCTAGAGATACTTTCCTCTAGGTAGCTCATAATTTGACTAATTTTCGACAAAAGCGTTTAGTTAATAAGATCTATCAAATGGGTTACATAAATACCAGGCAAGAAAAATTAGTTTTTTTACATCCACAAAAGATTACAAGAAAACTATAATGCTTCGCATTCATGGAATGTTTCTTTTACATAGTTATTCAACTTGTTAACTTATAAGTTTATATATATATTCTATCATAAATAATTTACTATCAAGTTCCTCTTATAATCTAAAGCGCTAATACACCTTTATTGATATCATCCACTTAAAAAACAAACTCGATAATATACGCACTGCTTTAGATCCGCAATAAAGCATAAAATATTAAACAATTCCAATAATCACTTTATGGCTTTTATTACCTTCAAAAAAGTATATTACAAAATATGGAAAAAAAAAACAATATGTGCAAAACAGAATAAATGAGGTTTTTCTTTTTTTTTTTTAAAAAAAAAAAAAAGATGGAAAAGAGGTGAAAAAGTATTTAACAAGGTAAGTGGGTTTGATATCATTTATGAGTAAGTATCAACCAAAGTATCTCTAAGTTCATTGACGATGGCAGTAGGTTGAGCATCCTGTAATTTGAAGATACTCTCCATCACACTTAATTCAGTTGAAGTAGTATCCATGCCAGCAAAGGCACACCAATCATTGACAACACATCCAGCACCAATAACATCAGAACCACGATTGACGGTACCTGCAACCAAAGGAATTTGTAAAAGAGAGGACAATTCATCCTGATCTTGAATAGATGTACGGGGATGAACAAGACCACCTTGGTTACTCAAAGCACAATAAGATCCAACCAAAACATTATCAGCGACAGTTTGACGGAAAACTTCGACTTTAAGTGTATCGGCAATAATCTCTTCAGTCTCACGATCGATATCGGGGTGGACCAAGGCGACATAATCGTTACAGGCAATAACGTTACCCAATGCTGATAAACGTTCCTCAACACGTTGAACCGCAATATTTTCGGGAAGAGAGTTGCGCAAGTGCTGGAGCTCTTGATCTGTTGTGGTGCTAGGAACAAGCAAACCATTCTTGTTACCAGCTGTCAAACGTCCAACAATACGAGTACCAGCGATGGAAGTGTGAATAACAGGAATAACATCACCGAGTTCTCCTTCAAAAACACTAATATTTTTTTTTATATTAGTGTTCCATCACACACACATACATATTACTCTTTCTCCCCCTCCCTACCTGTAAAAGTTCTCGGAGCCACCCAAGGCTACAAGACAATAACTATTTGTAAGACGAGAAAAGACGCCAATCTCGTTACTATTTTCGAATTGTGCACCTAATCGAATACCAATTGAGTATATATATTCTCAATAAGAGAGATCTATTACAGAGTACTTACGAACAGCCATCTATGTATTTTTTAAATAAAAGGTAAGTGTTTCAAAAGGAAAAAGGAAAAAAATCTTTTTATATTGGAAAATAATCCTTAAGGCGCAGTAAAGCCCAGACATTTTTGTGACGCATTTTAAAAAATACGCTTAATAAGGTAATGTAAAGTAATAAGCGTCACTTTTGGGTAAGCCACATTATTAATATGTCTGTTGCATTATTATTATCAAATTAAAAAACTGCGCCACGGGATGGTCGATATTGGGCCTGATTCCCCAAAAGAGAAATAGCATTTCTTCCTTAATATAGAAATACAGGAGCAATAACAAGTGAAGTCATGGCGTGAAAAAGAAAGTAAGGTTATGTATATATACGTTACCATCATTGATGAAAGATTGGATTGATACTTAGAAGTGTTTCCTCTTTTGATACTTTTTATTTATACATAATACTACTACAAACAGCCTTTTGAAATATGTGAACGTATAGTTAGCACTTTCAAAAAATAAATAAATAATACAAGCATATCAACACTATAAGTTCATATAAATGGGTTCTTTACTATATTGGCGTCATCTTTAAGGATGATAGTAATAACGGTTTTAATATTACTAATATACTTGCCGAGTTATTTCATTTGAAACAATTTAACTAGTTTTTATAGTCTGGAGTATTTGTACACACAGAATCTAATGTTGTGTAGGG
Source organism: Backusella circina FSU 941 (assembly GCA_025399235.1). NCBI lineage: Eukaryota > Fungi > Mucoromycota > Mucoromycetes > Mucorales > Backusellaceae > Backusella > Backusella circina. Next base: position 89,312 of record MU622297.1, read on the forward strand.
AGGTTCATGAGTTTGAATTAATTATTAATAAATATGATCTTCTTCTTCTATTTTACTTGTTAGTATCCCGCTTGGAATATAATGTTGCTTGGGTTCAACTTGGAAAGATAAAAAGTACCCACCCGTTACTTTTCAAGCTTAGTGTTTTGAGCATTTCAGTTTGTGTTATTGAGGACAGAAAAGAGGTTCTAATATATTTCCAAATATAGAAAATATACCACCAAGTCTGTATACGTGTTACAGTGAGTTTTATCGATATACTACTTTATCTCTTTACAAAAGGGAGCAGAGTGTATAAATAATATATTCTATTCAGGCTTAAAGTACAGTTTATAAATATGCAGAATATTAACATGAATGTTTACTTTTTGTTTGCATAAAACAATTTTAAAAAAAAAAATAACATTATGCAAGTATAAAAAATTAAAAAAAAAATGTGCTAACTTGCCACCAGTAGTTAACCTCCTTTTTAACGAAGTTTCTTGGATATTATTTTACACATGTTTGTTTGTTTTTATTTTTCATCCTTCTTCTTTTCTTATTTCACTTTTTCTGAAAGCAATTGAAATAAAAAATGGAGGTAGTGTATATCTTTTTTTTTTTTTTTTTTCTTATCCCGGTTTTTTTTTTTAAAGAAAAATGCATATATATAAATAGGAACTCGAATCGCGTATTGAACAAGTAAAATCAAAAATAGAACAAAATACTCAGTTAAAACAAAAAGCCATACAACTTCGCCAGGTCTTGAAAGATCGCAATGCACAATTGCAATGTGAGACTCAAATAAAGGAATCGCAACGTTTCCTTGAGTATTTTATAGAAGAATTGAGTGGTCTTCGGATAAAACAAGGGCGCTTGTTGCACAGAGAGAGTCACTTGGTGGCCCCGGATCCAACAGCTTTTGAAAGTTTGACTGACATGATGGAAATCGAAGATTTCAAGCGAAAATACACCAATTTAGGTAGCTTCCCCCCCCCTCCCCCCTTAAAAAATAAACAAAATGTCTAAAACAAAAAAATAAACAAAAACAAATAGAATTATTGGAGGCGAATGTACCCATCAGTAAAGACAAGGTCGCTTTAAAAATCCATCAATTAAATTATAAAATTGTGGTGGAGACAAAGGTACAGCAAGGGATTCGGAATTTACAAAAACTAGTAAAGAACAATGGATCGGATCGTCGCAGAAAGATAGAGCTTCAAGAGAAACAGGGAGAGTCTATGGAGAAACTGGCACTTTTAACTACTGCATTAAAAAAATATAAAGGCTTATATATTGGAGAAGAGAATGATGTAAATATATATATATATATATATATTTGTACAAAGATAACTTTTCTAATTCAACAGCAACAAAAAAATCAATAGCCTGTAGATACAGCCCGACTTTTACGAGGTGTTCCAAGTGGTTTTACCCAGGTCACCGGTAAATTACAACTAAAGATTGTCGAGGCAGTCGAATTGGCCCATGGTCCCACCCGACTCTTTAGTCGATCACAAACCGCCATCATGATTAAAATCGGCGGGAATGTTCAGTACCGCACACGTCTCTCCAAGCATGACAAATGGCTGGATGTATTTGAAATGCATGTGGATAAGGCGACAGAGGTCGAGTTGGTGGTCTATGACCAATCAGGAGACCACACACTGCCGATTGGGTTACTTTGGTTAAAGATTGCGGATATTACTGAAAACCAACGCAAACAGAAATTGGAACAGTCTGACTGGGTGTCTGCGAAGGTGGCCAAGAACAATAACGATGCAAATAATAAGACAGAAACCAATACAAATCAACAGCAGCAGCAACAAAAAAATAATACAGATAATAATGCAATAGGGGCTTGGTTTGATGTTGAACCTGTAGGGAAACTCTTTCTTGAGGTCGATTTTGGTAATAATAATAAAAAAAAAAAGAAACTTTTTTGGTCAAAACTAACGAATATATATACTAACATACCATATATATAGTACGCGAAAGCATGAATCGACCCATGAACAAGTTAGGTAGAGCAGGTGCCGTTCGTGAAAGAAAGGGTAATACGCATGAAGTCAATGGTCATCAGTTTATTTCCAAGCGCATCTATCATATACTAAAGTGCGCTTTATGCAATGAATTTATGACAAAGAAAATATATCAATGTGAAGGTAAAATGCGCCCTCACTACATATATATAAAAATTCCATCATCATTGAAATACTTCATACATAGATTGTGGACTTGCCTGCCATATCTCTTGCCACACACGTGTTGCCATACGATGTGTCTCAAAGGTTTTCCACGTAATTATGCATATATATTTAAAAAAAAAAATGAGACTAACTTGTGTTTATTATTGATAAAACATATAGGGTCCCAACACGGACGAATTAAGACATCGTATTCCTCATCGATTCGAGTCAGTGACAACCATTGTAGCGAATTGGTGCTGCCATTGTGGATTCATGCTACCTCTTGGCTTTAAGGGTGCCCAAAAATGCATGGGTAGATAAATCTCGCCTTTTTTCTCAAAAATACGCTTATTTAATCCATATTTATTTCTCACGTAGAGTGCCACATTTTATGTCACACTAAGTGTGCCAGTCTTGTTTCTCACTTTTGTGGCATGTCGATGCAAACCGCCAACTTGATGCTCACCGAGATGAAGGCCGCGAACGATCGCCGCAAGTCATTTCATCCAGATTCGCTTCTTCAATTGACAAATACCCCCGTCGTGTCGGATTTCCCATTGAGTACTCCCTTTCGACAGAGTATGGCTGAATTTCCATCGCATTCTTTAGCGGCCAGCCAGTTTCGTCCAATGTCGGTTTCTTTAGAGTCGAGTTCGTTTCATACAGGTTTGATGGTTCAGCATCCTTTAAGCGAAGCACGTCATAGAATGAGTTCAATCATGGTAAGCATGCTTGGTCTGTTGAGAAGAAGAAGGGAGGATGAACATTTATTTTAACTTTAATCTTTTTGCTCTCTCACAGACTACACCTGTACAATTAAAAGGAAAGGTGGGTCTTGACGATTTCAATCTTTTGGCGGTTTTGGGTAAAGGAAATTTTGGAAAGGTAACCCGTAGCACCTTGTTTACAAAAAAAAAAAAAAAAGTGTAATTGTTAAATACCCATTGAAAAAAAAAAAAAAAAGGTTTTACTTGCAGAAGAAAAGTATACAAACGAATTGTATGCCATTAAAGTCTTAAAAAAACGATTCGTCTTGGATAACCAAGAGTTGGAAAGGTAAATATACTTTTTTTTTTTTTTTACAAGATATGGTGTGTGTACACCATTTGACTAAATATATATATAAAAGTACTCGCTCCGAAAAAGAGGTGTTCCTCGCCGCTAATATTGGCCGTCACCCATTCCTCTCCAACCTCCACTCTACATTCCAAACCGAAACACGCATCTATTTTGTGATGGAGTATGTCAGTGGAGGAGACCTTATGTTGCATATCCAACGCGAGCACTTTTCAGCGATACGTTCTCGCTTCTATGCTTGCGAAGTGCTTCTGGCGCTCGAGCATCTCCATAAAAATGGTATCATCTATCGAGATCTCAAATTGGATAATGTGATGATCTGTTCGGATGGCCACATTAAACTGGTGGATTATGGTTTGTGTAAGACTCATATGTGGGAGAATAGCATGACAACGACCTTTTGTGGGACACCCGAATTTATGGCACCAGAGATTTTGTTGGAGAATAGATATGGTCGTGAAATTGATTGGTGGGCTTTTGGTGTTTTTATATATGAAATGTTACTTGGCCAAGTAAGTTGGCTTGGTTTAAACTTGTTTTTTTTTAAAAAAAAAAAACCTGATTATTATTATTATTATGCAAAAAAAAAAAATAGGCGCCTTTTAAAGGAGAAGACGAGGATGAAATTTTTGATGCAATACTCGATGGTCAAATCTTATACCCTATGGATATGCCAAAAGACTCTATCTCGATATGTGATGCAGTAAGTTTTTTTTATTATTAGATAAACTTTGAAGTATATATATGGATTTAATATTCCCCTTTTAGTTGCTTGAACGAGATCCAAGATATAGGCTTGGAAGTGGTAGAGGTGGTAGTCAAGAGATAAAAGACCATCCATTTTTCAACGGGGTTGACTGGGATGATGTATTGGATAAGCAGATCATACCACCTTTCATACCTTATTTAAACAGTAGAGCGGATACATCTAATTTTGATGAGGACTTTACAAGAGAGATACCCATTTTAACACCTGTCAATGCAATACTTTCGAGAAATGAGCAGCAGGCCTTTTCAAACTTTTCTTATGTAGCAGACTGGGCCATTCATGGCAACACATAATTACTATTCTTTTTTCTTTTTTAATAATTGTAAATTACTATTTTGTTTATAAATAAAGTTTTGAACTATTAGAAACAGAAGCTATGAAAATATTGTACCCTTTGATTTTATTTATTCTTTTGATTTGTTTCTATGGTCCCCAAATGGACATAAAGGAAAGTGACTTTTTACTCTATTTTTTTTTTTATAAATACAAAGTAGGCTTGGTTTAAACTGCTATCGAAGCATTCGTTCATTCATCATGATTGGTATACTCAGAAGCATCATTGCTGAAAATAAAAGTACAAGGGAGTGTCTCTCATTTTGGAATGTCAGATTCATTATTTTCGATATGATAAACGCAAAAAATGAACCTGATATATGAAAAAGAGCATACAACGTATAAGCTAATATATATAAACGATGAGAATTTGTATTATTATTATTAAGAGATTGCACTTACCTTGGTCATGATCATTGAAACCCTATTTTTTTTAATTTTAAAGAAGTAATATCAATTTGAATACCTTGATAATAACAAAAGGAGAGAAAAGAATAACTTACCATGTCATGAGCAATAAAGCCTATTTTACTGATTAGATTTGTTTGTATCAATCCATTCGATAATCCCAGAAAGGAGAGAAGCACCAGTAGATACCTTAGTGAATGTGTCTTGAGACTTGAAAAAAGAAGAGTAACCGACATGAGTAACATTCCAATACAGATGAGGGTGACTCGATTACTCTATAGTTATTTTAGTATCAGACCTTACTACAGTGATTATTATAGTATTATAAATTATACCTTGGTTGCTATATAATAAATGAACGGGTTTAAAAGAGAGAATACTGTTACTATTATCGAATTCACTTTTCATAAAAAAAATTAGTGTCAGTTTAAGCAATATATATATCCATGTAAAAATAAAAATACATACAGTCAAATGAAAAGAGGTGATGAAAATTGCATAAATAGGGCGAAAGTAATAGTAGAGTTGTGGAGAAAACAAGAGATGTGATGAATGTACTCACTATACAAAAGATCATTCGCACGTCTTTTAATAAACTCATTGTATCATTCAATTGTGATGGTGGTGGTCTATTTGATTTATTAAACAAAGGTATTCTTTCCTTGGGATCATGTATAAATAGAATGGATGGTCTAGATTGTTTATGTATGTATCTTAGTCGTATTAACATGAATCCACTGAAAAAGAGGCAAACTACTGGTGGTGTATCCTTTCCTCCACCATAAAACATCAAAAGGGCTCCCAAAATTTGTCCTAAGCAAGAACCAACACTATGAAGCATGACTATTATACTTATTAGTGACATCCTATATCTCTTTGAGATCAAATCAAACAAGGTAGCTAGTGAAAAGACCCTAGTTCCCATGAATAGGGTTACTATTTGCGTATGATTATTATTGCAAAATAGATCAAAAGCATTTATTTTACCACAACACTCTACTTAAGGTTCCCTGTAGTACTCTTGCCATAGTCAATATACTATTCGTGCTATTTGTAATAAATAGGATACAAATGAATATACTAGAACCTGTAGAAGAATACAAAGCATATCTCCTCTGTAGTAAACTCTTGAATACAGCACCAATAACCAATGCTGATTGGGGGGAGGGGGGGTTATTTTTTTTTTTTTAAAAAAAAAGAACAAAGAAAGAGCATGTGAATTGTCTGTTTCAATATTTTCGTAAACAACTTACTTAAAATAGTAGAAATGTATTCCATGTTTATAATAGATTCATTCATGTTACTTGGTAAGCAAGGTATAAGCATACCATAGATGAATGTGTTGCTAAGTTTTGGTATACATTGGTTAGTTTATGTTTTCTTCTATTCACTGTATATATAAATGTATAGGCATTTACATGAATAGCAACAGAACAACCTTAGTATTCATATAATCAAGATGGAATGAATCGACGTAAGAAGCAGCAAAAAAAAAAAAATGAATCTTATTTCTATTTTATAATAAAAAGATATTTGTTTGTTGTTTATATTACTATTAAAAAAGTACATATTAATTTATCCATCACTCTCTCTTGTTCTTTATATCATATCTTATCAGCGTGTTTATTCAATTGGTAGATATTGATCTATGCATTTATAAAACAAAATAGAGCGAATACTCAGCTTGTGTGATACAAGAACAAGCGATATTTATACTTTTTTATCGATTGGGTCGTTTACTCATATTTTATTCTGTTCTATTCTTGTTTCAAATGAAAGAGATCATAAACCAAGTTGCTTCTTATTCTTATACACTTTAATAAAAAAAAAAAAGAGAGAGAGAGAGAGAGAGAGAGAGTGGCTATATGAATCCTTCCTCTATCCAATTGAATTCAAAGTGCGCCTTACACTTTGGCTGCATAAGGGGGAGGGGACGGCATATTTTTTTTTATTCGTGCATCCTCCATAGCAAAGCGATAATTTCCGTATTCCTCCCTTTCTCTCTTTTTAATATAAATACACATACAAATGGAACACACACAGGATGACATACTGAGCCCCGATTTCACCAACCATTTCCACTTCTTTCCTGCCTCACAAACAGACAATCCTCTTTATGCAGCAGATGATCCATGGACCATTGCTGAGGAGAGACAGGAGAGACAACAGGAGGAGAGTTTTGTACCAGAGATAACAGCTCATTTCACTTCAGAGTTGACGGCATCTAATGTTACTGGTAAGCTTTTTTTATTTAAGCAAGGTCGTGTGTTTTTACTCACTCTCTCTTATCTAGTCGGAGCAGATATACCTGATGCTTATAATGATATTTATAGCATATCTAACCCATACCACGAAAAGATACAATTGAAAGCATTGGATATCTTGTTTCAGCATAGTAGTCTTACTGCTCCAATACAACAAAAGGTAAATTGAAAAAGATCAAGATTCTAAATCTTGTTTGTTCTCCAGAATCAGACTACATTACACGAAATGAGTTTTACACTTATTTGGCGCTTGTAGCCTGCGCGCAAAAGAATATGGGTAAAAAAGATATACACACACAAAAATGCTATTTTTTTTTATTATGAATTCAATTCTTACCTTCAAATAATAGACGTGTCACTAGAGAACATTGATGCACATAGACAAGGTAAACCATTTAGATATAAAAACAGAATAGCATTCTCAATTTCTCCCAAAAGACCTGCCAATACCCTCATTTACGGACATTGAATCCATCTCTGAACAAACAAAGCGGCAGCCCGTCAACACAGATTACATTTCCACGCAACACCAAGAGGAGCAAAAGGCACTCAATCAATGGTTTATGGATTTGGATCATATCACCGTCTCTCGTGCGGCGCAAAAGGAAGGATTCTTATTTAAGCATATTAATTATGAGTTGGAGAGTGAGAAATTGGGTTCAAAGGTGTTACGTCGATATAGTGATTTTTGGTGGTTGTGCGATTTATTATTGAAACGGTATCCATTTCGAATTGTCCCTAGTTTGCCACAAAAGAAATTGGGAGGAAGTAAATGTGTTTAAAAAGAGAGAGAGAGAGAGAGAGGTAGAAAACTTATCATTTTTGTATATATAGGGACAGAGACATTTGAGGAAATAAGGAGAAAAGGACTCTCTCGTTTTATTAATGCCGTAGCGAGACATCCTATTCTGGGTAGAGATGAAGTGGTACATGCATTTCTAAACCATCCTTCGGTAAGTGTGTGTGTTTCCATAGAAAGTAATATATAATAATAATGTAAATACACACAAGGAAATGAACTCTTGGAGAAGAGGCAATGCACCCATTACAGATGAAGAATTTGTAAGGAAACCCAATAATATCAGTAAATTGGAGCGTATGATACCACTGGATCTGGATGATCGTATGAGTCGTATCAAGAAGAGGATATCGGTTTCCATCCAACAGTATGATCATATGTGCATGATTATGAACCAGATGAACCGATTAAAAAAAGCAATGGGTACAGACTATATTCGATATAGTGTAACATTACAGTAAAAATTGTTAGCTAAAAAGAAGAAAGCAGTGGATGTAATATATATGGAATAAAACTAAAATCTCTACTTTCTAGTTCGATGGGTAATGTAGAGAAGAATTGTTGGATTCCGAATTGTGAAGGATGTCAACAAGTTGTGCGTGGTTATGATTCTATTGCGAAATCAATGCAACAACTAGGAATTATGATGGGCAAGCAGGTAAAAAATATGGATCTATTATATAGTTTTTTTTTTTAAAAAAAAAAGGAGTTTGGATTAAATATGTGAATTGTCTCTATAGGCTATTGCTACAGGAGATTCGATTCTTGAAAGTCTAAAACGTCAAAAGGACTTGTTGGAATCATTCAAAGTAAAAAGTGATAAAATGTATATAAAGATAATACTGACTCTCTATTATTATAAAAGGATTTGTTAGAGCGTAGAGATCGCGCCACATCCATCCCAAATGACACACTATCAAGACAATTAGCCCGTAACAAAAAGGCCCAAGTCCTTGTGGCCATGGCCCACGACTCCGAAGAAGAATACCTCGAACCCGACACTGTCACCTGGGACCAAACAACAGGGCTCTCGCTCACACAACAACGCGATATCTTTATGAAATACTGCTTCATCACCGAGCTCTCGTATCTCCATAAACAGCAAGTTACGGTGTCCATCATGTACAACAAGTATGTCAGAGATGAGGTCAAGTATGCAAGACAGTGGAGCGAGCATTGGAAAAATCTCGAAGTTTTTACAAGTGAGATGCCAAATACACCTATGGAGTTTTTGTAATAAATCAATCAAATATATATATTTTTATTATTTTTATTATTATTTTTATTTAAAAACAAAGTGGAAAGAGAGAGAGAGATCAAATTACAAACAAACCTACTTTTTCTTTTTTAAAGAAAAAATGGAATAAATACCAACAATCCCTCCAAAAAATAAAATACACTACAACTCTTTTTTTTTTTTTAATATATATATATATTTAGAGGGAGAAAGGGATCTTTTTTCATTAAATAAAGCAGCTTATACAAAAAAGTGAGGAAGAGAGGGAAGAACGAGTTTTTGTTGCTTAGATGAAAGCCTTGGTGTGGTTGTCACAGACTTCACGGAGCTTACCCTCAAGTTCCTTGGAGAGGACACCCTGGGTGCGGATCTCTTCAAGGACATCCTTGTGCTGGGTCTGGACGTGGCTGATGAAGTCCTTTTCCCAGTCAACAACCTTGGTGACGGGGATCTTATCAAGATAACCGTTAACACCGGCAAAGATGATAGGAACCTGGGTCTGGATAGACAAGGGAGAGTATTGGGGCTGCTTCAACAATTCGGTAAGACGGGCACCACGGTTCAACAAGAACTGAGTGGAGGCATCCAAATCGGAACCGAATTGGGCGAAAGCAGCAACTTCACGGTACTGAGCCAAGAAAAGCTTCATGGAACCAGCAACCTGCTTCATGGCCTTGGTCTGGGCAGCGGAACCGACACGAGAGACGGAAAGACCGACGTTAATGGCGGGACGGACACCCTTGAAGAAGAGTTCGGCTTCCAAGAAAATCTGACCATCAGTGATGGAAATAACGTTAGTGGGAATATAAGCAGAGACATCACCACCCTGAGTTTCAATGATGGGAAGAGCGGTCATGGAACCATAACCGAAGTCCTTGTTCATCTTGGCAGCACGTTCCAAAAGACGGGAGTGAAGATAGAACACATCACCAGGGTAGGCTTCACGACCAGGAGGACGACGAAGCAAGAGGGACATTTGACGGTAAGCAACAGCCTGCTTGGACAAATCATCGTAGATGATCAAGGAGTGGCGACCGTTATCACGGAACCATTCACCAAAGGCGGCACCGGAGAAAGGAGCAAGGTATTGAAGAGGAGCGGCCTCAGAGGCAGTAGCAGCAACGACAATGGTGTACTTCATGGCATCTATAATAATAATGATGGCACACACAAAAACGTCAATTTACTGTTGATCCCCAATGACTCATTTTTTTTTTTTCCCATTCTTTTCTCTCTTCTTCAAAAAACAAAAAACTTACCGTTCTCCTCAAGAGTTCTAACGAGCTGGGCAACGGTAGAACGCTTCTGACCGACAGCAACGTAGATACAGTACAACTTCTTGGCTTCATCAGAACCGTTGTTCCAGTTCTTCTGGTTAAGAATGGTATCCAAAGCGACGGCAGTCTTACCAGTTTGACGATCACCAATAATCAATTCACGCTGACCACGACCAATGGGGACCATGGAATCAACAGACTTGATACCGGTCTGCATAGGCTCGTTGACGGAGTGACGGGGCAAAATACCGGGAGCCTTGACTTGGACACGAGAGCGACCGACGGTGTCGAGGGGACCCTTACCATCAATGGGGTTACCGAGGGCATCGACAACACGACCGAGGATACCAGGACCGACGGGGACGTCGACAATGGCACCAGTACGCTTGACGGTGTCACCTTCCTTGATCAAACGATCGTTACCAAAGACGACAATACCGACGTTGTCAGCTTCCAAGTTAAGAGCCATACCCTATACAACACACATATCTTAATACCTTTTTCTTTGTTCCTGTCTATTTTTTTTTTATTGATGTTTTTACCTTGAGACCACTGGAGAACTCAACCATCTCTTCAGCCTGAACATTCTTCAAACCATAAACACGGGCAATACCATCACCAATGGACAAGACACGACCGGTCTCTTGGAGGTCAACTTCAGAGTTGGCACCCAAGATACGTTGTTCGAGGATGGAAGAGACCTCAGAGGTGGAGGGCTTGGCGGTAGCATAAGCACGGGCAGCAGTGGCAATAGCACCGAGGTTAAGACGGGCCTATATATTTTAGGATGAAATGTTTTGTTTAGTTTGTGTGTATTGAATAAACAATAAAGTACGACGTGTACAAAAAAGAAAAAGAAAAAGAAAAAGAAAAAGAAAAAGAAAAAGAAAAAGAAAAAGAAAGAGAGAGAGAGAGAGAGAGAAAGAGAGAAAGAGAGAGAAAGAGAGAAAGTGGTGTTATTGTTGTTTTTGTTGTAACTGATTGAAAATATAAACCTGTTGTTTCAATTGTGACAGATTTCACCTCTCTTTCTCTCTCCCCTTTTTTTCCCTTTTGTACTCGTCGTCCTTTTTTAATAATATCTTACAGCAGGAGCCAAGCTACGGGCAGCCAAAGGGCGAGCAATGCGAGCAACGTTTCTGAGCATTGTTGTGTTTTTTTTATTGATAGAGAAAAAGGGAAAAAACAAAAAAAAAATTAACTGTATTTTTTCTCTGTTATTTATTATAAACTCAATCAAACCTGGGGAATATAGAGTACAAACCAATCAATCAGGGGGCTACACCCACAAAAATTTCATCGATGACGTGAATGATGGAAACAGCCAATCAACGTGTGGTATTTACAAATTCAATATGTACAGTGACTTCAAAAGAGCAAAATTTCTGTAGACGAATAAATGAATTGTATGGTATTTTGCGTTTGGAAATACAAACGTTAGGAGGTAAATCTTGAAGTCCAATCATTTTTTTTTGTTGGTCAGTAAAACGTTTTCATTATTAATACAAATGCTATAAAATCAATACAATAAAAATGTGTAAGGTTTTATCATTATACACAGAAATGAATTGTAATACGTTCATTATGCAAAGCTATTTTATATCTTTATTCCTAAATTCTGTATACCAGTTGATCGACGTATATCAAGATAAAAAATGAAGCATATATTATTATTGTTCAATCAAGTCACTGATAGTTTATGGTGTCTACTCCAACTTCCCTGATTTAACAGAGATGTTGCCCTTCTTATTGTGTTAATCCAGATAAGTTGCCATTTCGTCGATATTGGTTATTATTTCATATACTTGTACTTTATCAATAAAATCAATCATGTCATCTGAGGTTATTCTGCTCCTTGCGCTCATTTCGAACAAAAAAAAATTGATAAAAATACTTCTATCCCTCTTTCTCTTTCTTACCTTCTATACTTATTGTTTCTTCTCTATCTACCAGTATATGATATACTGTACGCTTTCAATAGCTTCAATAGCTTAATAGGCCCAGAACTAAAAGAGGACACGCAGGTGATCTGGTTTTGTCTTTTGATAAAAGGTAACTAAAGTCGATCAGGCATTGTCCACATTCTTTTCTTTGATAAACAGGCATTGTCATGATATTAGAGAGACTGTTCGTAGCCGAGAACTTCTTTAATAAATAACCTACAAATGAATAATTCCCTACTTTATGACTGCTTGAAATATATTCACTGCTCATGTACTTCACAAATATACAATGTTTCGTTCTGCAAGTACTCCTCCAGATACGGCAAAGTATACCATGTATTAATGATATACTCCCCAAAGTCAATACACTTGACCTTTGGCTTTTCTTCCAGAGGCGCCTTGTATTCATCACTGCCCTCTCCGACGCTCTCTTCCTTCTCTTCTACTGATTTTGCTACCCTCTTCTATATATATATATTATAATTAACCAGAGATAAATGGTGATGGATCCTTTTTTGTACATTTACCTTTTTCGGCCATGACTGTTGCTTCCTCAAACAGTTTTCTCTCCACACTCGTTGAGGTATCTCTTTCAATACCAGCTCTAGGGCGCTCTATTGTGTGTCCGAAAGTTCTAGTAAACTCCTTGTTATATCCTTGCGACAGCGAAGGTGGCACAAGATCTTCACTAACGGAGACGCGTGCCTTTGACTTGGGTTTATCTGCCACTTCCTCATCCTCCTTGTTATTTTGGCCTCACTTTCTGAAAATTCACAATACATATACTCTCTTATCTTGGATAATAACATTAAAGAATGGAAACAAATAGCTAAATATGTTGAGAAGCTGCCTCTTCAAGAGCAAATGGTTTTATACTACCCTTTTTTGTAGCGTATAATATATTTAAAAGCGACGGAATTATGATGGATAAAGTTTACAACCTAGAACTAGCATTGATTGAAGTCTCTGGCTCTGACTGGAAAGTTGACACCAACCATTTTTTTGAAGATAGAAAGAAAATGGCAAAAAAACTTAAAATGCATGTATAAAACTCTTGTAAATTTAAAACTGGCATGAGCATAGTTTCGAGAAAAGAGTTCAAAGGTTATAGGTTCCATTTTTACTGTAAGTAGTATATGTATCATTGCAATTACATATAATCGTTGTTTATATACTAATTTGCTATATATGTCGTAATAGTAAACAAGCCGTACATATATTATCTGTCCCATATCTCTTTCAAATTGAAACTTCGATAAAAATTCAACCTGTAAAACATATAACTTATCGTCTTTCTGGATTGATTCCAAAACTTTGGATCATAAGAGTATGTGTGTGAAATATGGTTTTTTCTCATTGGCATTACTAACTAACTAATGATATAATAGAACTTAGTCAAGAGCAGCATCAAAAAATAGTTTTTTTTTTAGCCAATGATGAACCGTCGCCTGAAAGCTCTACTTGCAATTCTGAAGACGACACCTACGTTTCACCTAGAAAAAAGTTGAAAACAAAGTCTAGTGATTAAAAAATTGGTATATTTAGTTCTAGTAAATAATAAAGTTATGTCAATGCTGTGTAAAGAGATTAAATTCCTGTCAATAACAATGACCGTGGCTTTTACAGTCAAGTTTGCTCAGCCTTGCCATACTAGAAGAGCCATAAGAACATCACAAGTAGCGTGTATAAGGAGACATGATCTTGTTAACTAAAGACCATGCTGGTGTAGCCAATTTCTTTTCAAAATAAAATAAAATAAAAAACGACCTGCAGGCTTAGAGAAACAGTATAGAGTAACGGTACAAAGCATACATCAAGGTATACACGAATCATTTTTAGCAGGAGCAATTGATTAGCAAGTTCCATGATTGTTCATGACATTTGATTCACGTGGGGTTGCAGTGGGACATTTAAACCCAGAACAATCACTTTTTTCAATTCCTAAGGCAATTAGCCTACGCTCCATTTAAAATGGCAAAAAAAACTTTCTTGCTTTTTTTTTTTCATAGATTCAACGAATATATATAGCAAAAATGACAAAACGAGCCAACCTTGAAGAAGTGCCCTCCCAAAAACGCACTAAAACATCAAGAGAAAGCGACATTAGCGATGCACGCAGTTTCCTACTTTCACAGTTGACAGAAAAAGCAATACCCAAACACCTCTTTGGACTCGACAAAGAATACAATAAACTCTATGCTTTATTAAAGCAAACAGTCACTGCAGGCGAGAGTAACTCTTGCCTGCTGTTTGGTAATAGAGGAACAGGAAAAACAAGTCTGATTAGACGTGTATTAGAGGATCTCACACATTTGAAGAAGGAGTTTCTTGTGGTTAAACTCAATGGTCTAACAGAGACAAACGATCGCTTGGCATTACAAGAGATTGCAAAACAACTAGTGACAGACAAGGATCAACCCGATCGCTCCTTTGTAAGATATATATATATATATATATTTCGAATATCGTATTATCTTCTTATAAATATCAAAATAGACATCCTTTGCAGAATCCTTTGATTATATACTCTCACTACTAAAATCAGGCAATCGTACATCCCTACCAGTGATCTTTCTACTAGATGAATTCGATCTCTTTGCACAACACCCCAAACAGGCCCTCCTCTATAATCTATTTGATGCAGCCCAGAGTGCACAAAACCCACTCGCCGTCGTTGGCTCAACATGTCGACTGGATACAATGGATCTACTTGAGAAGCGTGTCAAATCCCGTTTCTCTCATCGACAACTCTATCTCTTTCCACCTGCTTCGTTTGGTGACTTTGTACAGGTGACAAAGAGTAAACTCTTATTAGATACCGATACAGACTATGCAAATGAGTTCAATGCATCTGTGGAGCAGCTCTATCAATCACCTGTACTCTTAGACATATTGAGACGTATATTTGATTTAACAAAGGATATTCGCTTATTTTACCGTTTATTTGTAAGACGTTAATAGGTTATATATATATATATAATGTATATGCTTATTATTTACCTATTAGCTTGAACCAGTATCACTGCTCTCTTTGCAAACACCCTTTCTAGACTTGGAATCCATTACACAATCCAACATCTCACAAAGAGCAGACTCCAAGACAGAACTACTTAAAGGCATCACACTACTTGAATTAGTTATGATTATTAGCATGAAGAAACTGATGGAAAAGGACGTTATTGTATTCAACTTTTCAATGATTTATGATGAATATAAGGATTTTATGAATCGAACCCAAGTAAGAGGAATGGGATTTGGAATGAAATTATACAAACAGGCTGTGGCACTCAAGGTAAAAAGTAGATGATGTGATGATTATATATCCTCTTAATAATGAAAATATTAGGCATTTGAAAACCTACAAATGTTTGAACTTGTCTGTCCAACTGATAAAACCGGAGGAAAGTGCCCCAAAGAGTATAGAATGATGAGATTAATGATGGAAGAGGCACAAGTCACTGAATTAGTATTAAAATACAATTGTCCATCCATGGTAAAGAAATGGGGCACAAATGGAGCATAAATAATAATAAAATAATATAAACAAATTGATATTCTCTTTTTTTTTTTTTAATAAGTGATAAAAAACAAACAAAAACATTATAAAGATGTTTAAACAGAGTCTAAAAAAATAATATTAATACACAATCATAAAAAGCCAGGGGGTCAATATCACTTACCAGTAACCAACTTGTTCAACTTGGCAAGCTTGGAAGAGACAGTCAAGTCAATGCTCTTATCACCAATCTCAACAAGGAGACCACCCATAATATCGGGCTTGACCTTGTTGGAGACCAAGAGCTTCTTACCCTCGGCAAGGGCACTCTTTTGAAGGGCATCAGAGATCTTGTTCAAGGTAGCCTTATCCAATTCCTATATAACAATAACATTTTTTGAGTATGTTATCATCTTAACCAAATCCCATATCTATTTATATTCTTTTACCTTGGCAGAGGTAATAACCATGGGCAATTCGTTACGGTGAGCACTCATCAATTCAACATAGGCAGCAATAACCTTGGGAGTCTGTTCAAGACGACCATTCTCAGCCAAAGTCTCAAAGAGGTTCTTTGTCAAGGTGTTGGGAGTACCAGCCTTGGCAAGGAGGGCATTGACACCCTCGATCTTCTTTACACGGTTAATGGTAGGGTTCTCGAGGAAGGCACCGACGGCCTTGTCCTTGGTGACGGCACCTTGAAGGGCCTTCAAGTCCTTCTCGACGGCTTCAAGGGATCCTTGACGGGCAGCGGCGGTGAAGAGAGCGGTAGCGTAGCGACCGTCAAGACCGTGGAGTGTAATGGGGGCCTAAAAACGTTAATGTTAATATTGGGAGACCATTCTCTTGACTTGATATATGTATCCAAAATGGTGATTGTTTTTTTTTACTTTAACATTAGCAGCGGCGGCATAGCCACGAGCCAACTATAATAACAAAAATAGATATGAGTCAACTATACAACATACAGACTTGCTCTATATCTGTATATATACCTGAGGAATAGCAGTGGTCAAACGGGTGAATCTAGAAGCCATATTATATAAAGTGAGAGGGGTTAAAGAAAATAACTCTAAAAGTTCTCCACACACACAAAAAAAAAAATGAAAAAGAAAAAAGGATTGGCTGAGAGTATTTTTTGTCAGGGGCCCACAGAGCGCTGATTAGTGACGTGTTCTTTAATTTTTATTTGAGGAGGAAATTATATAAATGAGATATGCGAAGTACATATCAGAGTATCTTGTTACCGTTACTTATTCATCATCATTATTAATTGATGTATACTTCTTTATTGTGCTGAACTATTATCTATGTCTGTCGTTCTATAGATACTATTATGACGCTACTATTAATACCAACTTCAAGTAGTTCTCTTCTATTGAATATATATATATATATATATATATATATATATACAGGACCATTGAGCTTTCATAATGGAAACTACCCAAACCATACCACTTAAAGGGTTTATAATAAGCTGTACTGCTTCAGCATATATAACTGCGTAGAAGAAAAGTAATTGCTCCTTTTTGTGATCCACCAATCATTTTATGATCTACCAAGCTGTTGTCATCTATATATTTTATAGTTACATTCTTAATAGATAGATCCCCTTAAATATATTTAATTTTCATTGTTGTCATGGTTGCTATGTTCAAATTTTCTTACATTAAATATAAAATTGGAGAAAATGCTGATGACAAAAAAATTGACTGAAAAGGGACTTTAATTAGTTACATATGTGTATCGTGATCTTCTGTTGCTTAGTCTTCCAGGGTTCATATCTATATTTCTTCAAGTCCCTAAGCAGCTATTGCTATCTTCTCCCATAGCCTCGTCGACGGCGTAAGTTTTATCGCTTCATGTTATATATACAGTAGGCTACTAATTTTTATTTTAATACGTTTCAAACTTCAATACGAGAATTCCCTCTGTTTGCTGAATCCATACGATAACTTGGTCTATTACAAACTGATACATGAATGAATTGATTTAATATCAATCATACATGGTCGAACATTTTCATTGTCTGAATCCTTCTATGATGTTATTTGTTTGAATATATTCATTATAACAATATTAATTTTTTCTCAATATCTTGAAATAAACAGTAACCTATTTCTCAAAAAGTTGTAAGCGTTTCATAACATTTTGTCGATCATTATTTTGAATGTGAATAAAACAAAATCTGAAGCTTTTTTCTCTCTTTCTCTTTCTCTTCTTATTCCATTTATGTTGTACACACCTTTATCTTTTATCTCTCTTCTCGCTTCAAGAGAGCTGTTTCTTTGCACGGATAAAAGTAATAGTAAAACTACTATGCATTTCAGTTTATGCTTGGAATTCGCCAAGTTTATAGACATTATTTCACTCGTTTTTTTTTCTTATTTTATCACGACAAATGCCAAGATAAACCTAGCAACCAAGCAACCTTTATCTTTTATTTTTTCTCACCATGACAACCTCGTCGATCATGTGTTACGCGGACATTGAATCATCCCTATCAGATACATAACGCATATATGGACATCTTGTGATATTTGCATTTTTCTCACTTTTTTCTCTTCTTTGTTTTGCCAAAATGCGATTATACCCTATTCTACTGCTACTCTATTTTACCGAAGCCTACCAACTACCACAAAAGGCATTCTCCCTCGCCCCACCTGACACCGTCTCCCTCAAGAGCGTATACCACCGTGGCTCCGAATCCGGCCCCATCCCCCATCTCTTTCGAAGGCACGACATCACCGACATGCGTATCCAGAGCACTTCATTCCCGCTCCATGGCGTCACTGGTAGAATGGACCGCCCCGCCCATGTCGACAGGGCGTTCCTCACCAGCAGGAAAGGGGCACGATGGCATGGCGAGCGGCCCATGTACTTGGAATCGGCGATTGGGTTCCTACCAGATATAAAGGATAGAGCGTCGGTATATTCAATGGCGCTCATGGCAAGTAATGCCTATATTGACATTGCGGTGAATGATACAGATTGGTATGATCTTGGGGCGCCTTGGTCTGTGGTAACTAAAATAAATACATATGGAAGATGTTGTGTACTTAAATACTATGTATAGAACCACTCATTTGGCTGGGATTTGGATGGTATTCGCGGTCATGTATTTTCAAATACAAATGATTCGCTGGTGGTGGTCAGTATAAAGGGAACGAGTGCGGGTCTATTTACAGGTGGACCCACTGGTGATAAGGATAAGATCAATGTATGTGTGTGTCATGTGGGGTCATCATCGCACTCTGAAAAATATTTATATTTTTTTATAACCTAGGATAATATGCTCTTCTCTTGCTGCTGCGCAAGGATCAGTCGAGCTTGGAGTCCAGTATGCGATTGTTATCAAGGGAATGAATATCGATGTGAGATGTCCTGTTTGGAGGAAAAAATCCAAGTCTCAGAGCTCTATTATGATCTTGCATTAGAGATTGTCATGGATGTGCAGAATAAGAACCCAAAGAGTACGATTTGGCTGACAGGCCACTCGCTCGGTGGGGCATTGGCCAGCATGGTTGGTCAGACATTGGGTCTACCCACGGTGACATTTGAGAGTCCCGGTGAAGCCATGGCCTCAAAGAGACTGCATTTTCCAAGTGCGCCTGGTGTCGACCTGCCCATCTGGCATTTTGGACATACTGCGGATCCCATCTTCATTGGTGTATGTAATGGTGTTTCTAGTAGTTGTTGGTATGGAGGATTTGCAATGGAGTCACGCTGTCATACATCAAAGGTAAGTTTTTATGCTATATATATACAACATAGTTTCTATTCTAATATATAAAATATATAGGTTTGTGTTTGGGATACCGTCACTGACCATGGTTGGCGAGTTGATATTCGATCACATCGTATCAATGATGTCATTGAAGATATCTTTAAAAAACCAGATGAATTCCCATTACCAAACTGTGCCCCTGAAAAGGAGTGTACGGATTGTGGTTTATGGGACTATTTTGATGAAAGGGATACTGGATTACCGAGCAATATTTCTGCATTTTTTTAAAAAGAATGTTCATATGACCACCAAACAAACATTTTGCATTTCATGTTTTGGATCTATTTTATATTTTACCCCTTTTTTTCTTTTTCTTTTTGTAATCTCTCCATTTAATAATAATAATAATAACAGTAAAAACAACATGAGTATAAAAGAGGATACCTTTCATTCTATTACATCAAGTAATAATGAATCCATCTATGCCAAAAAGATTTACAATTTATTTCATTTTCAACAACAAGCTTTGTTTCTCTCAAAGTTTACAAAAAAGCAGGATATTTTATTGAATGCAGAATTGGTGGAGGAATTGATGGAACAGAGCACAAATTGGGGTGGGTTGACAATGTAAATGCTTAGCACACACGTATCTGTAGTAGTAGTAGTATCTTAAATGGGGTCTTTTTTTTTATTTTTACATAGATTTTTGGGCCTATATTGTGCATAATTTCGATCGAGTTCGTACCGAACAGGACAAACTTCGGTACTTGGTGAGCCTGGGGATTCCTGGTCCCCTCCGTGGCTTGTTATGGCAGATATTCACCAATGCAAAGGAGGATGGTGTGAATGAAAAAAAGTACAGACAACTGGTAAAGCTCTCGAGTCCTCATGAGAAATGGATTCAGCGCGATTTATCTCGTACTTTTCCGAAATTGGATTATTTTAAAGAAAAGAAGGGTCGAGATTTGTTGTATAGTGTGATCAAAGCTTATAGCATATGTGATGAGGATGTAGGGTATTGTCAGGGTATACATTTTGTTGTTGGTTGTTTATTATTACATGCAAGTATTGTTTTTTTTTATTGCGTTTATTAAAAAAAATACTGCCATTTTTTTTTTTTTTTTAGTAATGAGTTTGTGTAGATGTCTGATGAAGCAGCCTTTTGTGTGTTGGTTAAATTAATGAACCAGTATGGATTACGTGGCTATTTTGTTCCAAAGATGGAGATGTTGCATGAAAGGATGTATCAGTTCGATCAGTTACTACTTATACACTTGCCCCAAGTGCACCGACATTTGGATGCACAGGGTATCAAATCAAGCATGTACGTTTCACAGTGGATCCTGACTCTGTTTGCATATCGATGCCCTTTGCATCTGGTGTATCGTGTTTTTGATCTCATTCTTTTGGAAGGTGCACATATGATCTTACACTTCTCGTTGGCTTTAATGAAGAAAAACCAGCAAACAATATTGGGGTTGGAATTTGAAGCACTCTTAAAGTTCTTTTCAAGTCATATATTTGATGTGTATGAGGTATATATATATCATGGTTCAAGAGTATATATGTCATCTAATTCCCCCTTCCTTTTTTGACAGGATGACGCTTTTGGATTTGTACAAGATGCATGTCGTTTTAACATTCCACCCCGATTACTCAGCAAACTCTCCAAACAATACAGCACAGAAGCAGCCAAGCAGGCTAAAATCCAACGGCTCGACGACGCGTTAAAGCGAGAAAATGCCGCGCTCCAAGATCAGGTCAAACGGCTCGAGGGTGCCTATAAACAACTCGAACTAGAGCATCAGGAGGTCTCTAGCCAGGTGATTGAAACAAAAATGACCATGGCCTCCGTAGCAGAAGAGAATCAATTTCTTTTACATGAATTGGCGCTAACAAGAAACAAGGCAGAGGAGCGACACCACGTATTACGCAAAGAAAATCAAGCACTTGCGGGTCAAAATGATGGATTGCAATCACGGCTAAGAGACTTGGAAACTGCCCTGATTGAATACAAGGTCAAATACGCAGAGAGCAAAGATAATTACGAAACCATGCAAGAGAGATTAATTGAGGAGGTGCAGAAAACAAAATCTATTTAAAATAAATATATATAATTTACATTTTATTATTTACAAAGTTTATTTCGAAAGTTTTATATATATATATATTTGGCATAAGTAAATTCATATATTTTTTTCATAAAATCATGGATGCTGATTTAACCTCTCTTTTGCACGCGCCGCCTTTCTTTCCTGTAAGGGCACCAGTGTACCTTCCTCAGTAAACCAGAGATGGGTCGCCAGTTTACGCCTTAGATCTGTGACAAGCAACGACCCGTCGGTCTTCTCCAATCGAATCCCATCCTCCTCTGCGTGGCTCCAATCGATGGTCTCATCCCATCGTCCCTTGCTGAGACCCTGTATAAACTCATCCCATTCATTGTTGGTGAAGGTCAGGTGGATCTTTGATCCACTCAGTTCCTTTGTCATGAAGAGGATGCCCTGGCCCACTACCTCGGTCAGCTGCATGATACGCTCGCCCACCATGGTGTTACGCCGAAAGGCTGCCCAGTTGGTCTCGCTGAGGTGAGGCTCGACCCATGCGCGATAGACCTTCATGTTGGCATTGCGCTCACGGTCCTTCTCGGACGAGGAAGTGATATTAGACTCGGACGCAAAGTCCTCCACAGATGTAATGACTTTATTGGGAAATAGATACGAAAAGTGGGCTTGAAACTGTGCAAATGCAAGGTAGAGTCTAAAGTAATCGTCATTGTAGTAGATGCCATTTTGATTCATGCCATTTGCCAGGTGCGGTTTCATGTTGGAGTGATGGGTGAGGATACGTAAGGCGGGTGTCAACAGTTCTGCGGCTCTTTCATTTGTGATGTTGTGAAGATTCTGGCTAGTTTTGTCGTCAGGTAGGGATATCTTTTCGATGGCCAAGTTGAAATCTTGGGGTAACTTTTGGACTTTTTGTTCTAGGTCGGCAATCATGATTGTTCTCATACGATTGATAATGTCATCTCCTGTATAAAAAAATAATAATAATTATATATGATATAAGAGTTAGAAGGAGAAGAGAGATTTTCTAAACATTGTATATTTACTTCTTTGAGTAAATTCACCATTTCGATGAGGTATTTTTGATTTCTTTGCTAAAGAGGGTAATGTTGATAACTCGTAGGAATAATCTGTATCGTCCATTTGCTTTCTTCGTTTTCTCATAAGCGAAGCTTGCGTTAGAACACCCTGCTCTGCGTATCGTTGGAGCAGGGCAGGTTCACGCTCAATTCGACCGTCCTGGTAATAGAAGCCTCGTTGTTTTGGTTCCAGCATTACTTCGATTGGCTTTGGGTATATATTGCTTTCAGGAGGTGACCAGAATGGTGGTATATTGGGTTTAATGGTTGTATACGGTCGAATCGAAAATGTATTATTCGTATGATTGTTATTGTTCTTGTAATAGTAACAGTAATCTGTTTCTCTTGGTGTTGTTGATGGTGTGGGTGGTGTCGTTGATACAGTGGTGGTGGTGGCTGCAGTCGTGGTCGCAGTACTCGTAGTGAGTGTACTGTGAGATGGGGTCGGTGTAACAGGATCACTATTCGTCAAGTAGGATACGGACAACACACGTGAAGAACTTTGACAAGAACAACAATTCGAAGGTAATTGTACTCGAGCCGTTACTGCATGAATTTCATCTCGAAATACAAGTTGATTGCTATGAATGGCTCTATAAAAATAGTAATTGTCGCCCATAGCATATGCCATGCAAAAATAGATCTTGGCCACCTCTTCAACAGAGGGTTTCTTCTTCATCATTTGTTTTAATACTCGAAATAGTTCCAGCAGATCTTCATCTGTCAGGATATCTTCTGCTTGTGGTTTGAAATGACTGTTATCTTCTGATTCTAAAGGACAGGGGCTCATAATAATAAAATGCAAAATATAAAAAAGAAAAAAATAAAAAATAAAAAAGAAAGAAAAGAGAGTTCACACGGACATCTCAATACAGTAACCTCAATATAATAGAGAGGCGAAATATAGCGGAGGTTTAATAATTATCATTGGTAAATGATATGATGTTATTACATACGCTGTGTAACAAATGATATTGTTACTTATTTAAAAATAAAAGATTAGATAACCTTTTCAAAAATAAAATATCCTGTATTTTAAAAAATACCAACTAATGTGTTACTTGGGGTGACATTTATACTTTTCATATTTTAAAAATACTACCTACAAAATGATCATTACACATGTAAAAAAAAATAAAAATATCTATACTTCCCCACACACCTTATAAGAGAATAAAGGGCAAGGTACCTGGAAACAAAAGAAAAAATATAAAACTCATATTAACTTTTTTTTTTTCTCTTGTGATAAAAATTAAAAAAGGTCCGACTACCCCAGTTCCTGAACCTTTTTTTTTTTTTTTTTAATAGAACCTTTACCTGCATCTTTTTTAGAATATGAAAGATAAAAAGTTGTTATACATAAATATACCACATTTAGATAAACAACAATACCTTCCATAAAATAGTGTTATTATGACATCAAAAAAAAAAAAAGCAATTCATTAGTTTAATTGGGTTTGTTTCTTTTTATCTTATCTTTTTTTAGTTTTCTTTCTTGAAATTCATAACAAATCACATTGTAAATTTTGGAATTTAATAATCAAAAGTGAAATGGTATATTCGTAATATTTTCACTTGTTAGAGTAACTTTGTCAACACAAAATAAGCAAAAAAAAAAAAGCCGCTCCTTTCGTTAATTCATGTGATCATGACATAATAAATCACTTATTTGAAAGATAATAAAGATATTAAAAGTAGAGTTGCCTCATATTAAATTACATGGTTTTATTTAAAGATGTGGTTTTTTTAAAAAAAAAAGATATAAAAGACTCTTTTCAAAGATTGATTTTCGTTATTAATCCTAATTTAAGATTCTCAAATGACTTGATATACTTTGTGTATTGGTTTCCTTTTTGAATAGTTGTGTGAACACATATAATACATTGTTATGTTAGCGATTGGCTACCTTTGTTTCCCACATTTAGTTAATTGAAAAGTTTTTTTCAGGAGAATAAGGTTGGAAACGAGATTATATTTATCCCAGCACACGAAGTTAGTTTCACTTTTTTTTTTTTTTTTTTTTTTTTTAAAAATTTTTATTATCACTCATTGTATATATTTTTTTTTTTTTTTTTTTTTTTTACACGATTAGATTATCACTCATTGTATATATATTTGATTTATATTAAATTGCCGAATATAAGTTGTATGTCATTTTTATTATATGCATATAGTTATTCATTAATAAACAGCTAGACATCAAGCTATTTCAATGCTGCTGCTGCTGATGATGATGATGATGTCAATAAGCGATAGCTCTGTTTACTATCTCAAGATCTCTGTAAAACATGGGGATATATGAGCTTCTGGTCTATCAAACATCTCAATATAAATATTTGTATGCATTTATTTACACTCTCTCTCTCTCTCTCTCTCTCTCTCTCTCTCTCTCTCGCTCAGAGTGCTCGTTTCGAATTTATTTTTGTATATATTCAGTGATGTTCCCCCTAAACTGGCTTAGCTCTGTCTTATCAAATGCTATTAGTCTCATTACTCTTGCTTCTTTTGCTATAAAAAACTATTAATATATATTCATGGGCTTTCAAATGTCAAAAGACAATGCTTGACTCCAAAAATATGGATAAAAAGATAAGAACAAAAAAAAAAAAAAAAACTGCTTGCACCACCGGTCGGCTACACATCCGACCATCCGATTTTGGGTTAAAGACAATGTGAAGTTACTATTTTATGATACATGTTGACAAAAATAATACAGTTATATATCAACATCATAAAAATAAATAAGTACTATCTTCATCCCTTCTTTAATAGTCGATGTATGCGGTTCACCCCCCGAACATTATATCAAATAGTCTACGAGATGTTAACCTTCTGTTAATATATACAAAATACTACTTTGACAAAGTCAAGAAACTTCCTCATTTGTTAAATATACCAAAAGCTTTTCTATTATTAATTTGTGTAATGCCATTTGATTGTGCGAACAGATACATGTCGACTCTGATTATCTACTTTCTCACCCTGTTTTGAGATATTTATATATATGTATATTTACTCTCGCGCTCTCTCGGTTCCAAATACATATACTAGTTCTGTCACTGATATAACATTTAGGTAAGAAATACAAATACTATATAGTCCTTCCCACGAGGTTTAAATTTAGATTAGTGTAAAAAAAAACACCAAGAGAATAGGAAAATTAACCTAATGAAGGATCTCTTTCATCACCCGAGATTGTACTACTGCACTCATTTTGAGATACCAATTTGTTAACATTTAGACATCTTTTCTGGACAGTGTTAACTTGTGTTTTAGAAAGATATTATTTATAATATGGAATTGTACCAACTTTATATATATATATTGTCAAGCGTCTTGTGAATACTACTATTTACTTAAATACATTGATAGATAGCTTAGAGAAGAATAGAGAAAATGAAGTAGAGCAGAGCCAAGTGGGATAAATGGAGTATCAGCAATAGCCGACCTGGTTGCTGAATAATTACAACAAAAAAAAAAAGGTTTGTGTTTATTTCCGGCTTGTAGGTTTAAAAAGCTGTGATATTTTAATGATGAATAAGAATAACTATATGTTTATTTATTATTATGACTTTACAAGATTTTTCTCTTCTCTTCTTGTCTACTTTCTTGTTAGTGTACGAGTGTAGTTGTGTTTTTTTTTTTTTGTTACAACAACAAAAACAAAAGAGGAAGTGATATATTGCAAAAACAAAAAGAAGATAGAATGAGAAGAGAAAAGGGGGAAAAAATTACATTAAATTTAACATGCATGTGCTTTACGTAGATCTCTACTCGCTTTTATCAGTGGAATGAGTGTCTTTACATCTTCCGCTCTTTTTAGGAATGGATGATCCAATAAAGTAGCAGCATCGGGTCTTTCATGCGTATCCACCGTTAATGATAACCTCAAAAAGTCCTTCAACTTATCTGAGAGTTCTTCGGGGTGCTGTAATGCTGGTGTTCCATTGGTTGCAATCAGGTAGAGTGCTCGTAGTGGATTTTCATGTAAATAAGGTGGTTCTCCTTCAATCATTTCAATGACCATGATGCCCAAAGACCAAATATCAATCTTTGGTCCATACTCTTTTCTTGTTACTACTTCAGGAGCCATCTAATATTTAAAATGGGTTATTATTATATATATAATTATAGAAAGAGTGATAAACCTTACCCAATAAGGTGTTCCCACCATCGTTGTTCTCATTTCTGAATCATTTAACCTTGCACAGAATCCAAAGTCGGCTGTTTTAAAACAATAAGTATTTACATAAAACATATATACAAATTCCAAAACACTTACTTAGTTTGACATGTCCATTTAAGCCCAACAATACATTATCCGACTTGATATCACGATGAATGATACCCAATTGATGTAAATGATGAATTCCCTCCAGCGTCTCCCGACACACAGTTGCGATCTGAATCTCAGTCATCATACTTGTTGTTACCACGTCAGTCAATGAACCTCCCTCCATGTACTCCATCACCACCCACAATTCATTTGTCACAAGGAATGAGTCAATGTAATTGACAATATTCTTATGATGTGCCTCTCTCATCACAAGGATTTCATTGATAATCACTTCTTTCTTTGATTGCTGTGCCAGGTTCATCTGCTTAATAGCAACAGACATATTGGTATCGACGGATTGTGCTGTATAGACACCACCAGAGGCACTAATAGAACAAAGATAAATAACCAATTCTCTCTTTCCATATATATATATATATATATATATACATATATATCTATTTTTACCCTTGTCCAATTTTCACCATATTTCTATACAACTTTGTAGGATCTGCATCTGTACAAATAGCCCGTAAATCTGCAATAATCTGTGCATCCTTTGCGGCCTCTTTCTGTAATCGTTGTTCTCTTCTCAGCTGACGTGAGGCATCTTGTGCAGTATCTAATGCAGGATCCAGAGGAGCAGCAGTAGATGCAATGAAAACAGATGATAGCACGCGTGGTTTTTCAATATTCTCGGGTTTATTGGAGCGGGGTGGTGGAGTAGGGGTGGTGGATGATAATGCTTCTGATATGATTTCGTCCTTGGACTGTAGTTGTTGTTGAGGTTCCATTTTCTTTTTAGTCAATAATGATGGTTTTGTTGAAGCAGGTGGTTTAGGTGGTGGTATTTTAGGTTTTGTACTTGAGGGTAAATCAGGTCGAGCAGGTATGGGTGGTGGAGAATGGGTGTTGTTGTTATTATTATTAGTAGTGTTATTAGTGGTAGTAGTAATAGTATTATTAGTATTAACGTTATTGGTGTTATTTTGCTTATTCTATTACATTATATCAGATTTACTACACTATTTAGTCATAATAATAATAGTAAACTTACCAAAACTACAGAGGGACGGCTAGGCACAACAGGAGGCTTGGTATTCTCATTTGAAGATACTACAACCAGTTTAGGTCTTGTTCTTTGCGGCAAAGGCGGAGGTGTTGACCGAATATTGGTATGGTTGTTTCTCGGATGTACATTATCAAACTTTTCCCAAACTGTATCCAGCGTTTGCTCATCTTTATAAAAGTTTAATACATCCAATACAGCCTATCATGTATGATGCATTAAGTAAAGATGCTCTCTCAACAATATCACTGTTCTCTATTTTACCTGAGGATTTTGTTGCTGCTCCTTCTTTGTAATACCACTCTGTTGAAGTAATATATACCATTCTCTTGGCATGCCTGTAAATTCACCAGTTTGGGGATTAAAACCCACATGAGTCACATGAACCATGTTGTAGGGTGAGGATATCTTTTTTCCATTGGCATGACTTGCTTTTTGGTGGGTAGTGGATGGGGAAGATGTGTTTAAAGCAGCTGGTGCTGTCCATAAATCTATTCAAAATAAAAAAGTTATAAATCAGTCTCTCTCTATATACAATCATATATAAACAACAAGAAAAGAGAAACTTTACCGCTAACACTTCCGACCACCTTCCCGAGCATTACTTTTAAAGTAGACGATCCACTCTTTTGAGCTACAATAGGAGTCGGAAATGGTTTCCTCTGTGGCGTCTTTTGGGATAAGCGAGCAGGTAAAGGCGGTAATGGCGGCGGAGTGGGCGGTAAAGGAGGTGGAGTGGGTGGAAGTGAAGCAGGCGGTGAAGATTGAACTGAAGTTATCTTTATAGGTTTTGGAGGAAGTGGAGGCAAGTTGGGTCTTGAGCTGGTATGACTTGTTGTTGTTGTTGTTGTTGATATTATTATTATTACTATTATTATTAGAGTTGTTGTTGTTATGAGTGTGGTTATCGTTATCTGATTTGCTATTAAATAGTTTGATATTTGCAGATACAAGGCCGATTGCTGGTGGAGAAGGAGGGGATGACATTGTTGATTTTCTCAATAAACATTGGAAGCTCTCTGTTCATCGGCCAAGAAGAAAGAAAAAAAACAAAAAAAAGCTGATGAAAAGAGGTGTCTGAGTTTAAACTGGGTTGTTTTCAAAAAGATGGATTAGATTTATTATAAAAACATGTAGAAGAAATGATCTCACTACTACTACTATAATGATGATAAGGAAATACTATTAATAGAGCGAATAAACCCCATTTTATAATGAGAAATATAAATTAGGATAGCATTTCTGTTATTTATGGAATAGTATATTATAATGGGACTTTTTAGTTTAAAAGCCGAGAGAAATGTTGCTTTTTGCTTGGCTATCATAGCACTTTCAAACACCAATTGGGTAAATGAGGGAAATCGATTAATTATTATTGGCATTTTTTCTTTGCACAGATATTCGACTCATCTTATAAATCTCAAGATAAAGAGAACTACTTTTTTTATCAGCTTGAATATAAAGGATGTTCAGTAATAAGATACGCATTGGTTTTATGAATGATCTCTCTGTTTATGGTTACTTTTTCGATTGTTTAATAAATGTATTAACACTTCTTATTAAGGCTGATTAAAGAAATATACGTTAATAGTTTGAACCAAAAGAGAATACACCTTAACTTGAAGTTATGGGCACTTGTAATGAGTATAAATATTTGATTAATATATAATGTGATGCTTTGATATTCTGTCCATGTGTCCGTGAATGTTACCAATAGAAAAGTAAAATTCATACGATTTTTTTTATTATCCTCGCCAATCACTTTTACCAATAATGGAATATAGTAATGACTGGTAATTACCATGAAAATGTAAAAAACTTTATCTTACCTTTTAAGTATCCAAGTACCAAATAATCCCATTTATTACATAATCATCACGTTAAGTAGCACTTTCAATCTCCATTTCTCTACAACAATATTGAATTAATCAATTCAGTAATGCTGTTCTTTTAGGTCAATAGTTTTCATAAACCAAAACATTTTTTTAAATATATATATATAAACTTAGAGTCTATTTTCTTTATCATTCTATGCCTTTTACTAATGTTGAATGAATTGAATTGCCGAACTATATAGATACTTATTCCATTTTTTTTTACATTGTCGCTTTTTTTTTTTTCTAGAAACAAACATCACTGATGTACGATCCTCACACTAAAGGTGATAGATATAGAAAAGACATATTTTCCTCCATTCTACTATTTAACATATAATAGACACTAGCCATATACATTTATACAAGATTTGAAAGAAAATGAGAGCTATCAAAAGATGTGAGAATCCTTGACTTATCCCTCCCTCTAAACCTTCTAACTAAAGATCTGGTAATAATTTCTTACTATTTTTGAACTTAATACATAATCACCCCTCTTTTGTTTTTTTAAAAAAAAAAAGAAAAAAGAAAAAAGTCTGGTACTTCTCATGAAAATAACAAGACACATCCGTCTTTAGAGAATTTCACTCACCACCTTCAGTTGGGTGGTAATGATTATATCAATCCATTCGAGAACACTTCTACGAACATGGTCGATTGTTGAATGTTATCTAATAGTAAACATACACTCAGAAGAGATTAATTCATATTTTGTTTAAACTATACACATATAAAAGGATTATCCACACCCTTCCCAATAACAAGGAATACTTTAACTACTCTCTCATAGTCTCACAATGATTAGTTTCCCAGCAATACGATATATAGCACTGTTGGTGTTTAAGATCATAAGGATTCACCATTTAATCAAGCCATCATGAGGAGACAAGCGTTAATCTCTCCAAGATATACTAACATTAACTCTTTGAGTACACTAATAGGGTGTCCCCACAAGTCTAAACATGTTTTAGTGGGAAAGATAACTCTTACATCATCATTACTACACTCTGGTTCCTTATGTTTTAGTACAACCCCCTCCTGAGCAAAAGTAAAGCGATTGATAGTAAACACCGCTAATTGATTTGGTTGGTTCGATTAAATATAATCCCTGTTTTATTTTTGGGTTTGCATATATTCATAGTTGATGAATCAAAGCCTTTTGATATATAAAAAAGTTTGAATAATCATATCTCATGCCTCTTAAATAAATCAGATTTGTAATCGAATATACAGTCCATCGGTTCCTATTCAAAAAGTGAGCACTAAAAACATAAATGCTACTCTATATTTTCGGGATTGTCTTAGTGGCAAAGTAATACTTTCATGCAATAAGATTTGTAATGCCTTTTATCACTATTTTTGTTTTTCCCTGAAAAACCAAGCCCAACATTTTTTTTAAAAGGTAATTCTATTCTGAAAAATGACCAATAACAAGAATGAAATTTCACCTCATGCAACTGACATTTGCTTCTGCCTGACAAAATACATCTTGATAAAAGAAACATAGCCTATCGTTGCTCTATTTTCATTACTTTTCATAGAAAAAGAAAGATCAGAAAGTGATTATTAATTTATTTCAATCAATCGATCTTGCCTCCCCCCAAAAAAACACACCTTTTCCTAAGCGCTTTTTTTTTCTGCTAATTAGCTGTATAAAATAGAAAAAAAAAAGATTCTATTGTAATTCACGTAAGTTAGGGGCACTAACAAAAAAAAACTTGAAAAAGATGACAGATTTTTTTATTGCCAAAAATAGTCACTTACTGTTGAGCAGAAAAGAAAAAGTCAGAAAATGGAATGAAAATAAGTCAATTTTATGAACTTGCTTGGTAAAGTTTATTTATAGCTTTTTTTTTTAAAAAAAAAAATAAATAAATAAAAATTCTACATGAGAAAGAAAAGGAATATACAATATGCAAACAGAAAAAAAAGGAAACTTCTAATAGTTGAGTTGAAAAAGGTATAGCAAAAAATACTTTTAAATATTTTCAGAGTCAAATCCAGAGAGAACCTGTTGATAATCTTGGTTTGTGGGGCTAGATGTGTCTTGTTGAAATAAAGATTCTGGGCTGGAATGTGATGGATCGATGATATCATTTAAATCAGTGGTGTTATACGAAGGAGAATGTGATCCAGTTCGAACTTCATTAGCAGCGAGTGTTTTTTGGCTGTAAGGAGCTGCAAATTTTGGGGTTGTTAAACCAGAAGAGTTGTTTTGATAGATGGAAGGATTTTGGCCCTGATAATATACATTGTTTTGTTGTGGATAAAATGAATTTAAATTGTCTTGGCTAATAATGGGCTGATTGAAATAGGAAGTAGCAGCTGGATATGATCCTGGAGTTGGGGTTGCAAGTGGTGTACTCAAAGGAGTGGTCATAGGAGTAGATGATGCACTCTTCGAAAAGTGAGGACGACGTTGATGGTTGCCACCGGTTCCGTAAGAGGAGGCAGTGTATTTAGTAACGATTTTTTTCAAGGCATAGGGCAGTGTCTTCCAAGGGAACACTTTGACGTCTTTTTCAATGTTTCTTGGCTTTGGATTAGGGAAACCCATGATCAATTTGAAGAACTCTGCAGATTCAGGTTTACACTTGCTTACAGTAAGAGGTCGAAAACCTTCGAGATTTCGACGGACTCGATTTTTTTCTTCGACGCTAAAACGAATGTCCATTAGGCTCTCCAAAAGATGAATACAGTCAACAGATGTAATGAAACAGTCATTGCGCTCAGCCCAATATATACAAGAGACAACAATATGTCCACTGTTGGAAGTGAAGTATTCACCTTGAGAAACAGGGTTAAAGGTACAGCGAATCTCATTGCCGTTTTGTTCCCTCCAGAATTGAACAATTCTTCTACGATTATCCCATTCTTCCGGAGACCAGTTTTTAGCCATAATATCTAGATCGTTTACGATTTTTAGGTATGCGCGACTAACAAGACCTGGATAAGGCTGATAATTTGCAACAGATGTAGCTGGGATATGAGTGGATGATTTTCCGTAACTATAGTTACTACCGATTTGATTCGTTTGAATTGGCTGAGCTTCTTGTGGAGTTTCTAAGGGAGTAACCGGTAGAGAACAGGCCATTGGAGTTACTTTTTGAGAGATGTATTCATTTGATTCATTGTTATTGTTGTCAAAACCAGTAAACATGCCAGTGAATTCAGTATTGAATAAGTTCAAATCGGTTGTGTTGTTATAATTCAAAGTATTTAAGGATTGTTGGGCAAATCTTGCCTGGCCAGTTGTGTCGGTTCTAAAGTCAGTAAATTCTATGTGGAAATTCATATATCAGTATTCCGTTTATAACATTCTTACACGTTGGATTATGTATAACTTACTATTTTCGTTATAGATCTCACGATTATATGGATAAGGATACTGTGGCATTTGATCTGAGAATCCGTTGTAAATGGCCTCATTTACTGGCTGTTGGTAAAAATTTTCGCAAACCGCCGCGGAAGAAGAGAGGAAATTTTCTAAAAGAAAATTGAAGTTGAGTAAATATAGGCATTCATTTAATTGCAAGATTTTTTTGGGTTTTTTTTTTTTTAAAAAAAAAGAAAGTTTAATTTTACCTCTTGGCTCAAAAGTGGGTGTTGGGATTGTTAGGTTTTTAGTAGGCGTAAATTTTATAATTGATTCGGGTTCTTTTTGCTCGCCATCATAAGTGAATTCAGCAACTGGATATGTTTCTGTCACAGAATCCTTGTCAAGTATACAGATAGAAATGGGAACATTGGAAGTTGCTGAATGGGTATGTTGGAAAGGAGGAACTGATGCAACGAGAGAAGTGATACCTTGTGATTGCATTTGCTTGGTATCAACTACAAGACTATTGAAAGCTAATTTCACAGGTGTAGATTGCTGAGGTAGTGATTGAACTACAACAGTGATTACACCGCCTTCACAACCTCTAGTGGGTGTCATCTCAATAAGGCGTGGAGATCCTTCGGTTTTTGGCTGATCCGAGCTTTGAGAAGAGGGCCATCTTTGCTGCATTTCTATGCCAGATGCAAGGCGGACAGCAGGAACTGCTAGTAATTGATACAAATAAGAAAATGATCAGTAAATGTTTGTATAAAATTAAAGTTTTTTTTTTGCACATTTGAGGGTAAAAACCTACTTTCATTCATTTCGACAGGACTCATTGATATTATTTATATAAACTAATATATGTATTTATGATATAGTTAATATATAAAGAAAAAAGAGAGAAGTAGAATTAAGATTAAAAAGAGAAAGAGAAAGAAAGGAATTAATGACAAGTTGTTTTTTTGGGAATTTATGAAAGAAATTCTAAAATTGAAGGAAGAGAAAAGTAAGAACTTTATTATTTATAGTCAACCGCACGATCTGGTCTGTGATGATTTTATGCCGCCACAAGGCAGTTCATTGTCCAGGTTTCAAAGATGAGCCACTAAGCTTTGATTTGCTCGGGTAATTAAAAAATAGTTGGAAAAAGCTCTTGACCGAAAATAAAAGAAAAAAAAAACAATGATAATTACCTAATCCTTATAATATTCGTAGAAAGACCCCCTATTGCTCTGAAAGTTTTTCCTTTTGATGCAAACCAATTTCATTTCATTGATCTCATTTTATATTATATTGGTCCTGTCAAGACATTAAGAAAAATATAGAATTGTGCGTAGTTGACGTCAATATTATAAAATTTTCTAATATTATTAATAATGCAATCCCGGGAATCTCCTCACCCTTAAGAAAAAAGGGACCAAGACGAAAAAATAAGAAAGGTGTAGGATTCGAAGCTAGTGTCACTCACTCCAATGTTATTGATTTACTCCATTATATTTTTTTTATGTTTATTGAAACATTGCCCCTTAAACTTCTATTCCGCTTTTCATGTCAATATGGAGATCGATTTCTCCACAATTGTTGAGTACTTTTAATCACTAATATATATTCTTTTTCACGATAACAATCTCGATTTACTATGTCCATTACGAACGTACCGGGTTATAGCTCCGGCAAACATTTCTTGCGGAACAGAATAGTATACTACAAATGCGTACATTAGTTTCGAGTAGCGCTTATCCCTCTTTATAGTTAGATCATTCTGCCATTGACGTTTGATCTCATCGATAGTAACGCTTTTATTTCTTCTACTTTCACATAAGAAAAATAGGTTTTGTTATCACATTTGCGAGCTATTTTAAAACCTAGGATCTTTCCAATATGAGATTAACTTTGTAGACTAAATAAAGAAAGTTGACTTTGAACATATAAAACATTGTGTCAGGTAAAAATCTTGTCCTGTGGTATGAAGAGAAATATGGAGATACATCAGACTTTATTCGATCTCATTTAAAATGACCGCTACTATAAACCAATAGATTTGCTCATAGTGGTTTCCTAAAGAGGGTGTCAAGCCATCCTGCCTCGCCCGCGGTTTATCCATATTAAATTTAGATATAGGCGATCAGACAGAGATTAACTTCTTAAACAGATGATAGTGAAACTGTGGAGGCTTCATGAGATTAATCCAGTAAATAGACACTATGCTTATTTCGAGCTGAAATATTGTAGAATTGAATGATGCAGTTTTTATTCTATTTTTTAAAAAAGGGGGTAAAATGATAGCAACAGTTCTAGCTGCTCTAGCTTGCTAGTTTGTTTCCTCGTTTTGTCTGATTATCTTAAAGAAATTCCAAGTAGAAAAGTGCTTACTCTACTTGTTCACTTATATTATAGAAGATTGATCGTAAATACGATCAATATAAATGTTTACACTCATATGTTAGTAACACTCCACCATTACAAATGAAGGAAACAACTTAATTTAAGTGTGCTATATACTATATCGTTAATTCAATTATAACATTGGATAATAAAGCTGTTAGTAATGCTATTAGTCGGGGAGATGAGAGAGAGAAGATGCATCACAGGACCTGAAACCTATTTTCATATAAGGTAGATAAGTCAATTAATGGTAGTGAAATGTTTCTCCTTCCCAATTAGGTTTGTGGCGTGTTGTACTAAATTGCCACTTTGTCACTTTGTAGACCTTAAATATCTTATTGTCTTGAAATGGTTATATTAATATCAAACAGATTATTTATCATTCTGAATATTGGTTCTTTAAGAACATATTCTTTTAAATTGATTTTTTCAAGAACTATCAAAAGCGATTGTTATTTGCACATGAAAACATAATAACACAAGTATCAATAAACAAAAAGAAAAACCTTCTTATTAAATCGAATGTGGTGACTAATGAAATATACTCGGTGCCTTTATTATTTACTATTCTCGGAAGTCAGTCGGATTATGTGAATCTTAGTTGAATATCCGTTCTGGATTTTCTGAAAGAGTTTACGGCAGAGAGAGGCATGAATCCTCGGGGAGATGCGGAAAATGGCATTGATATTCGTCATGGTGTAATTAGTACAAGATACTATTCTTTAATGCTGTCAGTTTTAATGCATAGATGTTTCAAACATCTCCTAAGGCATACCTCTTTCCACTTTTCTATTATTATCATTTTTTTTACAGATACTACAATCACATGCTGTGAATAACGTCTTATCAGTTACTGCCAAAGATACTAGGAGAAGAGTAATCATAGTATTATATTTGGTAGAATAACCGTTATACATTATAGTTTGGTCGTAATATAGAAATGCTCTATTATGATATTCAATACTCCTACTTCGTTATGAAAGTATTATTACATAAGAGTGTAATTTAATATTGATATCTGACCGTGTATAATAGTTATCTCTAATGCTTCGGTCATGTTATTTTATATATAATAGAATCGTTTGTAAACCTGTTTCTTTCCGTCATTTGATGGTTTCTCAAATTAGCTGTGATTCTGGAAGTGCTAAATAATATGGTCCATTTATAGACTTGGACATGATTGCAAGAATGATGGATCTCAAGATACCCATCGTCTAACATCCTAAAAAAATATATTTCACTGTAAACAAGGTTTTCTCATTTCTAATTTCATTACAGGAACTAAATATAACTTTTTTGTTATAATAATATATTGTTATGTCTATAGAAAAATAAAAGCGTATATACCTGACTTCGTAAAACTATAAATAATAACGAAGATCTACCTTAACCTCTATAAGCGTTTATTTTCAAGACTAGTTGCTTTGTACACTAAACATTCTACTATTCCTCACTTGGGATATCTTGAGCATTCGGCTTATTATATAGTGCATAGTCAAACTTATTTGCTGAGCAGTTATTCCTAAAGTGCTGCCTCTAAAACTATATATAAAAAATGGAAGTTTCCTATATATATACAA
>MU622297.1:133648-158418 GCA_025399235.1 Backusella circina FSU 941
ATTATGATAGGATCGAACTAACAGACTGAACTATTTTCTAATAAAAAAGGTGAAATATAGTCAGATTCATTCATTATATTCCATTAACTGAATGAGCTAATTAAATAAGTAAGATAGAGAAAAGATATTTTATTTAATAATTATATGGTATAAAATTAGAAGTAGCAATCTGAATAAATTATACTAGAAAACCAATAGTTTGATTTTTGAGCACGTATCTGAATCTAGGCTTTCCGGCTCTGAAATCATCAAGAGCTTTATTGACATCTTTCATATCATATGTCTTATACCAAGCTTTAATATTCTTTTCAGCCACTATTTCAAGCATTTCTTCTGTGTCTTCTGGTGAGGCTATAATGAAAATTCGATTAAAAATGCTATTCTTAAATATTTCGTTATTTATATATAAGTGGCTTGCCAGCAAGACTTGCAGCAATAGTATACTGCCCAAAAAGGAACAACATCTGTTTGTATTCAGGGAATACCCATTCAGGTGCATTTACATTAATAAATACGCCATTTGGTTTTAATGTTGGGATAAACGCCTCCCCTATGTTATAAAATTTGCTATTAGTGTAATAACAAGCTAGAGAGATATACCTGCTACTTACATGTGAAATCTCTACCATTACCAGTGCATAGGAGGTGTGTGAGAGTCCTTTTATTTTTCTTCATTTGTTCTTCATCACTTGTATTTATGTATTCATCAGCACCAAGTTCGAAAGCTAACTCCCGTTTTTTATCATTGTGCGACATTACAACAACTCTAGAACCAAGAGCCTTAGCAAACATAACTGCAAAGTGTCCAAGACCACCCATGCCCAAAATTCCGACAACGCTATCAGCTCCAACATTCCATCGTTTCAAAGGAGCATAAACAGTAGCACCAGCACAGAGAAATGTACATGCATTTTCGTTGGTAATACTGTCAGGAATTTTTACTACAAAGTGTTTGTTTCCTCTTAGAATCCAAAATATTAGATATATGTATACACGGAATAAATTACAGTCATTACCTCCATTTATCTGCGTAACCGCCGTACGTTTTGTCTCCCGATGGCCAAAAATCATTATAAGTTCCAACATAACCATAATCACAAAGATTAGAGATGCCAGTAGTGCAAGGTTCACAGCCACCACATGCATATGCTATAGGTCCCAAACCAGCTCTATCGCCCACCTTGACCTTAGTTACATTTTTACCAACTCTGGTAACAACACCAGTAATTTCATGTCCAACGACCACTGGGTAGTGAGAGGGGTACCTAAACGAGTATCTTGATAAGTTTTTTTTGTCCTTTTTTTTTAAAAGTATATGCATAAATACCATCCAGAGTCAATGTTGTGTATATCAGACCCACACATACCACAGTCGGTGATCTGAATTTCCACATCGTCCTCATCCCAAATTTTCAATGGAAGTTCAGTGAGAACAAGAGGTTGCTCTGATTTGATGAAACACTCAGCAAAAGGTATCGTTTTTATATAAGTAATAATTTTTACCTTTGCCGAAAGCAGCCCATCCTTTGAAAGTGTCAGTCATTTTATAGCAGCGTGTTGATTGAGTTAAATCTTATTGAATTGTTTATTAAAATAGGAATAATATCCTTCAAACATATATTTGACAGTCTTTTTATACTTTATTCAATTTTTGTTTATATTCCATATATCAATACTAATGTTGCTTTCAACAGAAAGTTTGGTGTACAACACCAACTTCCTTCCATCTAGTAATATTGTACAACATTGAAACTCAGATTTACCCCTGATTTTGAATTGTTGAAGACCAATTTAGTTGATGGAAACCCTTTTCTTTTCTTTTTTTTTTGGAGAAAAAGATATATATTCTTATAAATAAATGAATTAAATATAGTACCCAATAGTATATACTGTTTATATATATATAAGTATCTAAATGTCTACATACATATTCAAAAACTTCGCTATTTAAAGTTAGGGAGTAAAACAGTAAGGTTTATGGGAAACATGGGCGAACAGACTGGTGGGCTAGTGGGTTGGATGGTTGGCCAGTTGGTGTGTATTAAACTGTTTCCTTTTACAGAAGTATACGCCACCTCTGTTTGTAAATAACTTTAAAAGAGACCTCTACTAGCTCCCTACTATGCTAAACCACATTGATTATAATAAAGTGTATTTAGTACTAAGTAGAATGTTTAGCTATTTATAGCAAAATTTACAGAAATATTTATTAGAAACTTGTTTTAAATGAGCCGTTGTAATCAACATATGTCCAGTAGTAAACCACTAAAAAACA
This sequence comes from Backusella circina FSU 941, assembly GCA_025399235.1. Lineage (NCBI taxonomy): Eukaryota > Fungi > Mucoromycota > Mucoromycetes > Mucorales > Backusellaceae > Backusella > Backusella circina. The sequence goes on from MU622297.1 coordinate 135,924, forward strand.
GCTACAATTTTGATTTTGAGTGAAGCATGTTGAAAGTCTGGAGTTAAATATAAAATAATACGAGGAAAATTATTGGTCTGGTTTTACACTCTCAATTAATGTCAAACGCCAACTGTCTTTCACCAATAGTTAAAGGTAGCGTTAATTTCAATATAAATTGAGTTTTAGCGTCCAATATGACTAAGAACTAGCTTAACTATTATACTTCTGATAAAACAAATGTTATTTAACTTCAAAAACAAGTTATTGATAGAAGCTAAACACTTTAAAATAATAATAATAAACTGGATAAAACAAAATAAGTTAAGATGATTTGTCCTTATTTTGAGCTATTCTTTTTTTGACAGTTTGTTGTACAGATAGTCCTTCCTACCAAGATCATGCTTGGTATGGATTTGATATTATTTTTTTCTCACTTCAAAACATTAAAAGCTCCTCTTTAAAAGCCTGGGAAATGAAGGAAATAAAGAAGTAAAGAAAAGAAAAGAGGAAGTATATGATCTATAGTAGATCACCACTGCTAGTAATCAAGATCAGATATACATTCCTTAATAAGCTTTATGTAAATAAAGTGATTCTACTTGTTGATTATAGGAGTCCACAGAAATCAAATTCACATGATGTCATCCTTCTCAGCAATCTTTTTGTTATTGTTACACTTATTTCAAGAATGGTTAAAAGGTTTACACAAAACACTATTCGACAAATAGATACCTGAGTGAAATGGGAACTGTCATGCTGGTCATTTTTTTTTTTGTGAAATAGAAGAAATCAAATTACAATAGCTCTTAAGGTGCTATTGGAAAAAATGAAAGTTTTTTTCTCGTCAGAATATGTTATTTGCTTGTTTTTTTTTGTCTAAATGTGATGTCTTATGTTCCTGGGAATAGTATGATCTTGTGACCAATTTGCATTTAGTATGATAACATTATGCGATTTTTTACCATTTTTTCGTACGATATTTTTGTTTTAAAACGAAAGTTTGCATGTTTACCCAATTAATTAAATCTAAAACTTACAAACAAACATGACTTCGCCTTTGTATTTCTCTTTAAAAAAAAAATTATATTCGATTGAAGTGTAACAAGTTATTTTGTAATACGTGAATGCTCAAAAATTTATGCACGATTTTTTTTTTGTGCTTTCCCTTCATCATTTGGTATAAACTTAACAATACTTTGAGATTGAAGTTAAAAAGAATACTATGAACTTACGATTTACTTGCTGTTTTTCTTTCTTTCTTTCTAAAATTTCAAGGTCATAAAGAAATCGATTTTTTTTTTAAATCAATATTTGACACTTTTCAATAATTTCAAAACTCTTTAATTTTTTTTAGGAGTTAGTGAATGTAATGATAGTCTATTGATGTGATACTTAGGAGCGAGTAATTAATGATATTGTCAGAAATCATTGTTTATTCTCTTATATTGGAACTGTTATAATATCTTTACTCTATTACTACTCATGTATATTGATCAATTCAAGGATGAACAAATGGCAAAAGAAGATGTCCTACCAAAACAAAGTAATCCTAAACGTCAATAACTCCTGCAAGATAGAATGCTGAAATATTTAGCTCACCTTGTTTATAATACTAGGTAATGTACATATCCTTTTAGAGTTGGATTAGGCTTTTTTTTTTTTTCCAAATCAAATTAAAGAGCACCAATTTCCCCCATATTTTTAGCATCACTTTAAGAATATAAGCGGAAACGTGTGCGACTTATATAATTCAAAATCTCAAGATAAGAAAGAAAGGATATTTTTGAATAATAATTCATTATATTGTGTCGTGCTGCTTTATTATTTTCGTAAATATATAATATGATTTTATTAATTTTTATAGAAGAAAGTTTTAAAATAAGGGAATAGTATCTGAAGTCCATGTTTGTAAAATAAGTGTTATTAACAAAAACAATGTTGATTAGCAGTTATAATTTTAGGGAGATATAAAACCAAACGTTAATTGAAGAACTTGACAAGACTGTGTGAATTAGTAGAAACAACAAAATTTTAAACATCATATTGGTATGGGAAACCATCTTCCTTGGCACGTTGATTGGTGATTAATTGAAACTTTATATCAAGATTCATGAAAGGATAAATATTTTATTACATCTTTAATGTTTCAAGCTGTCAAATCTTAGTCTGATATCGCACAAGATTATGTTATGTGATAATCATTGCATTTGTTCGAATTTCAACCAAAGAGCTATGTATACCTCTTGTTTATATATAAAAAAAAAGTGTTAGAAAATAAAGTTTTTTTTACGCATGAGCTTTTTAAGCTTTAATAACGTCATTAACGCCTGTGTACTACACAAACAATATAGAGTTATACTTTTGTAAAGGTCTAAACAAATAAACAATTTTAGCATAGTGCTGTTGAAGTTCTATGATATGTCCCTTTTTAACCCTATCATCTAATAATAATGATTATAGCGATATGAAGATATAATTTTATAAAAGGGTGGAGTTTATTTAGACGGTTGGATGGTCAACTGATCTTACATTGATGATAAATTGTTGTATTTTTTATATATAGATATGTGGACTCAGACCAATAATTGTCTCATTCTGATAGCTTATCATTTGTTTGCTTTGTGCACAAAGAAGATTCTTGGTTTTACGTCATTGAGAATGAAAGGAAAAAAAATAATATAAATGTACTAAAGTTAAATCAATAGTGCCTTTTTATACATATACAAATTTTTATTAGCAAGAGTATCTTCTTTCCTCTCACTATTTTTGAAACATGTCTCTTTTTTTTTTTTTTAAAAAAAAAAAAAGAAAAATGCGGCAGGAAGAAACACGGAAAAAGAGAATATTGATAGACTCTCACGTGCTTCTCACATATACAATGCCACGGTTAATTATAAAATAAAATAGTTGAAGACATAATAATAAGACCTTGTTGTACAAGGCTATTGTCAAAAGCTGTGTTTCAAAAATAAAGTCTACGAGTAACTGATTAATCACGTCTCCACTCTTCATGAACCCATGACAGGCTCCCTGTGAATCCATATAATAAATATATATGAATTTAATTAGACTTTGTTTCTTTGTCTCTTTTTTCATTTTCTCTTTCTCTTTTTTGCATATTCTCCATAATAACCAACATGGCTACAGAGCAATCCAGTCTGTTAGGCCGTCGTAGATCTAACCGTCCCAGTTACCAAACAAATGACTCATTTACAAGTTCACTTCCTTCTCCAACAGTCGAGCAAGCAGTATTCCCGAATTTAAGTTCAAAAAACAAAGATTCTAAATTTAAATGGTTTAATAAACGTACTGGATACTACGATGAAGATAGACAGGACTTGGTCAAGGAAAGTACCGGTATCAGAGTATGGAGTGAATCATATTCTAGTATAGGTAAGTTTGAAAGTGGTGTTCTATATGGAGATACTTATAGGTATACACCATTAGATTTCATCCATGATAGAATTAAAGAGGGAATTAGAAAACGCAAAATTAGAGAGGTGCCGGGTTGGAGAGGTCATTGGTTGAAGCTGAATGATGCGTCTCAAGCGTGGCTTTTAGTGACGATCATCGGAGCTGTTGTAGCTGCATTCGCTTGGTTTATTGATGTCGTACAAGAGTGGATGTCTGATCTGAAGCAAGGATATTGTTCAACAAATTGGCGGTTAAATAGCAATTTTTGCTGTTGGGAGAATGAAGGTAAATTGTAAAATTTACTGCCCTAGTATTGTTATTAAAAATAATAATATACAAATTAGGGCCATGTGATGCCTGGAGAACTTGGCCAGAGGTATTTGGTATTGAGGATAAAAATGAAGCTTATTATATCGGTTTTGCGATGTATACACTACTTGGTGTAAGTAGTAGATCTTGTATTTTTTAAATGTCTAAAACTTATCATTTTTACTATAGCTACTATTTTCGTTTGTTTCAGTAGTTTTAGTAAAGTACACTGGCGAGAAAGTAGCTGTCAGAACACCATCAAATGCCGTACCTTTTCCCAAAGTGTCATCAACAGCCTCTATTCATTCGAATCTGACACGCGATGATGTAAATAAATTTGAAACAATCGATAGTCCTCAATACGAAACCAAAACAGCGTATTATAGTGCGGGATCAGGTATTCCGGAAGTTAAGGTTATCTTGGGTGGTTTTGTAATAAAGGGGTTTTTGGGTATCAAAACACTTCTTGTCAAGAGCATAGGCAATGTAATGTATTACATATTTATTTATTTATAAATATTTATTTATATACAACTCTAATATATAATATCCGTTACCAGATATTTTCAACGTCTGCTGGTCTTACCGTGGGTAAAGAAGGGCCTTTTGTTCACTTGGCCTGTTCAGCCGGAAATATTGCATGTCGTTTGTTTCCAAAATTTAACAAGAATGAAAGTGAGTTGCTCATATTCTGATATTATAGCTATACTTATTTATAACATATTATTCAGGTAAGCGACGAGAGATTTTATCTGCATCTGCCGCTGCCGGTGTAGCTGTTGCATTCGGCGCACCTATTGGAGGCGTTTTATTTAGTCTAGAAGAAGTTAGCTATTATTTCCCTATGAAGACAATGATCCGAAGTTACTGTTGTGCCATGGTAGCTGCAATAGTGCTCAAGGTACTTTACATAATGCATTTAAAATAATAGCATCATCTCATACATTTTAAATTAGATAACTGACCCATTTGGAACCGGTAAGATAGTGTTGTTTCAAGTACACTATGACAAAGATTATCATTTGTTTGAACTGGTACCAATGATATTTTGTGGTGCATGTGCGGTAAGTATACTTTTTATTTTATTTTTTAATACCTTTCTAATACATTCACTTTTTGATTTTAGGGTTTCTTTGGAGCATTTGTGGCTTACTTTAATATTAAGTTCCAGTACTTGAGAAAAAATACATTTCTGAGTCGACATCCTATTGCTGAAGTGTTGGCCATTATGTTGATAACTGCAATAGTTAATTATTGGAATCCATTCACGCGGTAATTTTATTTGTTTTTCAAGTAATGTGTTGTATCATTCATTCTTTTTTTTTTTTTTAACTTTTAGAATGAGTCTTAATGAATTTGTTGCAAATCTGTTTTCGGAGTGCTCACCAACCAATAATAACGGCGGACTATGTGCGTAAGTATAGTTTATTTATTCGTTTTATGATCAATTGCAGAAATAAAACTTGGAAATATTTTTTTTTGTTATAGGCTTTCTATCGGAGAAATACCAAATTTACTTTATTTGCTTTTAACAGCACTTGTAATCAAGATTGCGCTCACTGTTATTACCTTTGGTTGTCCTGTTCCTGGAGGTATATTTTTGCCCGGACTCATTGTAGGAGCAATTATAGGAAGAATCACTGGGCTCATCACGCAATATATGACTCTAAGCTACCCAAATTTATGGCCTTTCACCGCATGCGCAGATGATCTTATGACACGTGGAGAATGTGTCATTCCGGGTGTTTATGCCATGGTAGGAGCAGCTGCTAGCCTGGCAGGTGTTACTAGAACAACAAGTAAGTTCCTTTCATGTTTTTTTTCGTGTACGTTGCTATTCTAACAAAGGATTAGTCTCACTGGTAGTGATCATGTTTGAATTGACATATTCTCTTACTTATGCGCTGGTAAGTCTTTGATGTTTATGCCATCCTATTTTTATCTAAATCATTTTCCGTTGTCGTTTTTAATAGCCAATTATGATTTCAGTGATGGTAAATATATCGTCTATTCCTTCATTTTAATTATTTTGACACTTATTTATTTTTTTTAAAAAAAAAATAGGTCGCCAAATGGGTAGCTGATGCTATGTACGTTGAAGGAATTTATGATCTTTTGATCGAGTTGAAAAATTTACCCTACCTGGAAGCAAAGCGAGAATACGTCCATACAGCCACCATTGTAAATATAACAGAGTACCTTTCTACGATCGATGTGGAGGAACCTATCACTGTTGGAAAAATGAAGCATAAGCTTTCTGTCATTGCAGCTCTAGGCTACGGTGAAGATGGTGGTTTCCCCATTCTCAGCGACGGTGACACGCTTGCAGGTTATATAGCAACAAGCGAGCTAGTTCATGGTCTTGAACAATTAGAAAATGCCGTAAAATCTACCTTGAATGAGAGAGAAATTAACGCTATTCCATGCTACTTTAGACCTTTTATGCAAAGTAATCCAGTTGATTCAGATATTCCCAGCCTGGTTGAGGACCTGCTGTCAAATCCAACAGAACACCAGCAAGAAGAAACGCCAGAATCGAATCAACCCTTGAATGACTTTTCACAATATGTTGATCATGTAAACTTAAAACATAAGAGTGTGTGATGATGCTTTGATTAATTTTATTTTGTTTTTTTGTAGGCACCCATCACTATAAACCAGCATTCATCCATCACCCTATTAATGGATATGTTTACAAAGCTAGGAGCAAGATACGTCTGTGTTACTCATTCTGACGGGCGTTATCTTGGTATTATTCATAAGAGAAGACTACTGGCGTACTTAAAAGAGTTAGATGAGGAAGAATAAAAATATAGAATACTGTCTTTTTAAATTATCCAACTGTTGAGAAATATTTTCAAATTATTAAGAAAAAAAACATTTTATGAGAAAAGTTTGAATATGAATAAGGAGGGCTAATATCGTATGCTTAAGCATTTGAAGATTTATCGCCAGTTTTAATTGTGATCTATTTTATTAAAAGTGGCAAGTTATAATGTCATCTTCAATATTTATATTTATCCTGAAAAAATTAAAAACAATTTTCTCTTGACCATTATCAAGAGTTATTAAAATAAACTCTATTCAAAATCCCAGATGAACCCTTCATAGAACGAGTTGCTAGAACCAGCCTTATTTCTAAATCAAACAACAGTACACCTTAGGATATATTAAAATGGGATATCTAGATTAAATCTTTTTTGAAGCTGTAAAATGTCTGCTTACATATATAGTTAGGGGAGGAAATGTATTTCTGCCAAAATGTGAATTATCAATTGGAAACTGCAATTGATACAAGTTATTGTATTCCAACTGTCAATTATCAATCCTACAATATCATGTGCCTAAAATTCATTCATTTTTAAATGTACTATGGATAAAAATAACCAGCACTACACTCCATTCAAATATCATTCATTATATATTACTTGAATTAATATATTGATACAAAATGAATGTAGATTAAATAATGAACAAGTATTTTCTAATTGATATGCTATTTATTTTTTGGGTGGATTTACTCTGGGGACAAAAAAAAAACAAGCTTCATTAGTGATCTATTAGTAAGTTTTTGATTAGACGAATTAATTTTCTTGTACTAATTGTCATTATATTTTAGACTTTAAGTAGTTACATAGATATATCGTGATCATCTGTTGCTTAGTCTTCCAGGGTCCATATCTATATTTTTTCTAGACCCTAGGCAGTTGTCGCTATCTTCTCCCATAGCCTCATCGATGGCGTAAGTTTTATCGTTTTATATTATATATACAATAGGCTACTCATTTTTATTTTAATACATTTCAAACTTCAACACGAGAATTCCCTCTGTTTGCTAAATTCATACGATAACTTGGTCTATTACAAACTGGTACATGAATGAATTGACTTGATATAACTTATACATTCACCTATGGTCGAACTCTTCCATTGTCTGAGTCCTTCCATGATGTTATTTGTTTGAATATACTCATTGTACCAATATTATTATTTTTCTCAATTGTTATTGAAAGCCTTTGGGCATTAAATTTTGATTATCTTTTGCACGTGATAATTTGTTGTCCTTAAAAAGAGAGAGAGAGACGTAAAGAAAGAAAATGAATTGTTTTCCAAAGTTTTGTTAATGTATGATTTTATGGAATATTGTTTGCGATGCTTTTACAAGTCATCGCAATGGAATGAAGAAAATCAATACTCAAACCTATGCTCCTGGTCTCGTTCTTTGCTTGATTTTCACACACCACGAGGACTCTCGCTCGTATTATCAAAGTTACCAACTCCTCAATTCAAACCTTCTTATACCTTGAATGCCCTTCCAACACTTAACGGTAGTATAGGGTATCTTTATACTTCAAGAAACCTCGATATTGGTACAAGTGCAACTGTTGATTTTCAAGACATGGTTGATCGTTTTCGCTTTGTTCATGCAACGAAGAAGGAACAATGTAGGCTAATAATATTATTATTATTCGTATTATATTCATTACTAATAATTATTTAAAGTATACCCTGACTACCTACTATATGGTCGTATGTCCTTTCCTGGTGCTAGACTAGAGGGCATGTATGTCCATCGTATAAGCAAACATCTACAATACTTGATTACAGCCGTCAACAGTCCAAGAGTCTATGCTAAACCACAAGTAGCTATGCAGTTACAATATGACGTTGGTAAATGGTGCTCTGAATGCTCTTATACTTCTGATGATGGACTTCTTGGAGTAAGAACACTCTACAACTTTGGACAATTAATATCCACAGGCCAATGGTCAGCTGGTACTGAAGTATACTATGGCATATTAGATAAGAGCGGTGGATGTAAGCGGAATTCAATGGATTTTAAGATTATATAACAATTAACATGTTGGTTTCTACTATAGTATCTACTGGTTTTCGATATCGTACCCTTCCAGGCTCTTCTACACCACCAATTAGCTTCACTTATGCTCTTAATCCTATTGTTGGACACATGTCAACGAGCTATGTTGCCCAAGTTTCACCAGAGCTTGTAATGTGTTCTCGATTTGATTTTAGTATCTATTCCTATGAAAGTGATCTTGCATTTGGATTGGAATACAATGCTACCAAAAGACAACAAGATAGAAAGCCCGAGGATAAAAATGATGTAGAACAATTTGAAGGCTTAATCAAATCAAGCTGGGGGTTTACAAAAGGATTATCACTCATGTGGGAAGGTCGATTCAAAAACACACTATTCAGCCTGGGATTAACTGCTGATTTAAAAAGTACCAATCCTATTCGTACTATTGGGTTGGAAGTGCAGTATTTTTCATAAAATGTAATATATATCTAATGTAAATTAACAATAAATAGAGCGAGAGAATGTTTATATATTGAAAGCTGATAGATCATTTAATGTATATAATAATCCTCTATAACTTGGTTGAATATATCAATATATCAGAAGGAAAGAAGAAGCTGACTATAGCGAAGAAAGAGAGTGTGTATCCTTCTGTTGAATTGGTTGGAAATGGACAAGATTGAACAACTGAAAGAAGAGTGGGTTTTAAAGGGGAATAAAAGTGATCCAATTAAACAGTGGCTTTTTTTTTTATTTTTTTTTGGTGACGTTGTTTAATCATGATTGTTACAGCTTGAATATGTTTTTAAAATTTTAATTTTTTTTCTTCCTTCCTTCTCTCTGCTATTTTTCCTGCTTAAAAATGTCTCATGCTGATTCACAGGTCGACCAGAATGTTGAAATCTGGAAGATGAGAAAGCTCATTAAGGGCTTGGAAGCTGCTCGAGGGTAAACTTGTTGATTAATAAACAAAAATAAAAAAAAGACAAGATCACTAACCAACTTAAAGTAATGGTACTTCCATGATTTCGCTTATTATTCGTAAGTACTTTTGTTCTAAAAGGTGACCTTTCCTTTTTTTTTTCTTTTTTACTCACAATAAAGCATAGCACCTCGCTCCCAGATCTCGCAAGTCAGTGGTATGTTGGTCGGTGAACAGGGAACTGCTTCCAATATCAAATCCCGTGTCAACAGATTGTCTGTATTGTCTGCTATTACTTCTACCCTTCAGCGTTTGAAGCTTTATACTCGTGTACCACCCAATGGTTTGGTGGTCTATTGTGGTACTATTGTTACTGATGAAGGAAAGGAAAAGAAGGTCAATATTGATTTTGAACCCCACAAACCCATCAATACTTCTCTTTACCTTTGCGACAACAAGTTCCATACAGAAGCATTGTCTGAATTGCTCGAGTCTGATACCAAGTTTGGTTTCATCATTATGGATGGTAATGGTACCTTGTTTGGTACTTTGGCAGGTAACACACGTGATGTTGTTCACAAGTTCCAGGTCGATTTGCCAAAGAAGCACGGTCGTGGTGGTCAGTCCGCTGTTCGTTTCTCTCGTCTTCGTGAAGAAGCTAGACGTAATTATCTTCGTAAGGTTGCAGAATTGGCAGTAACTCACTTTATTACTAATGATAAGGTCAACGTTGCTGGTCTTATTCTTGCTGGTTCTGCTGATCTCAAGACTGAATTGTCTCTTTCTGAGCTTTTCGATCAACGTTTACAGGCAAAGGTGATAAAGATTGTTGATGTTTCTTATGGTGGTGAGAATGGTTTCAACCAGGCTATTGATCTTTCAGCTGAATCACTTTCCAACCTAAAGTTTGTCCAAGAAAAGAAGTTGATTGGTTCTTACTTTGATGAGATTTCTCAAGATACTGGCAAGTATTGTTTTGGTATTGATGATACTTTAAAGGCATTGGAAATGGGTGCTGTTCAGAATTTGATTGTTTGGGAAAACTTGGAAACTCAGCGTTATGTCCTTCGTGATGCTAGTGGTGCTGAACATATTGTTTATCCTAATGCAGAGGAAGAGAAGACCAAGTCTTTCCTTGTCGATAATTCCGATGCTGCCACAGCCAACTCTGAAATGGAAGTCATTGAGGTGAAGCCATTGTTGGAATGGTTTGCTGAGAAATATCAAGAATTCGGTGCCACTTTGGAATTCATCACCAACAAGTCACAGGAAGGTGCACAGTTTTGTAAGGGTTTTGGTGGTATTGGTGGTTTACTCAGATATCGTGTCAACTTTGAACAACTTAATTATGATTCTGATGAATTCTACTCTGATGAAGACTATTAAAGTATAAAATGTACACAGAAACGATCATGTAGAGAAATAAAGAATTAAAAATCATATAAAAATGAATAAAATCATCTTTAGAACCGTTTAATTGAATTAAAGTGTTGAAAAGAGTGGTTAGATGGATCATTTAATCAAAGTGGCAGCAACTAGACGCATTTGGTTTGGTATGCCTGGTCTGATATCATTAAAAAGTGTTTTCTTTGAAATGATAGGTATAACAATGGCAGGCTGATTTGCAGCTTAATTCAATGATGTCAAATCCCACTATTTAAAGGAGAGTAAGAAGCAAGGATAGCTCAAGAAAACGCCATTTAAAGATACTATCGAATGATCAGCTTTACTGTTTTTTTTCTCAATTTCTTGAGAAAAAATTACAAATTAATACTATCCATATTGATATAATTAAAGGTATACTTATTGGCTTTTCTTTTTTAGTCTCATTAGTGGAATAAGCTGACTACAAACAGAAAATTAAGGAGAAAAAAAAAAAAAGGAAGAAAAAGAAAAAAAAAGCAACAGTCAAACTGACAACACCTTTTGTTGCTAAGCAAATATTTTAGGGAAAGAATAAGTCATTGAACAAAAATGGAGAAGGTTATACCATATAGGCCATCGAAGCATTGTTTTTATCACAGTGAAATGTATAGGTTCATACAATAACTTGTCACTTTAAAAAATGGATCAACTATAGCTGGCTCTGTTTTGGCGCTTTAAGCATACTCGATTAGTCCCCTCAATTATTCAAGTCTTTCTCATTAAATATTCTCCTTTTCTCAATAATTTGAAACCTCTTCTCATTTTCTTAAAGAAGACAATATATTAAGCCAATAGTCTCTAACATATCATATATATAGCATTTATTTAATATATTTATAAAGATGATTTTTAGCATTAGGAGGTGTCAAAGCTGCCGATAGTTTTAATATTTGATTTACAATGCTATGAGGTAGTTGTATTCATTTCATTATAAGAGTGCTTGTACAAGAAGTCATCTAAACCTTTCCTTTTTTCGTAAACTCATTTCATCATAAAGGTATCTACAGGAAACAACTCGATAAATTAAATAAATAAGAATTCATCTGTTCTCAATATGAAATAGGCCTAATGCGAAGTGATCTACAGTGCTATTTACATTTTGATAGTAAGGATGAAGTCATCTTTTACTGTGATTATATTAATAAATTACATATTAATAGCCTGTGGGTTTATTTTTTGACCATTGGTCTCCGCCACATGTTTGTCACACATGACGAAACAATGAAAAGAGCAAAAATCATGCTTCCAAAAGTGGCTAAATAACAGATTTAGGTGTTGTACCGTCACTTTTTAGTATCTCATTAACTACTTTGAGAAGAATACAGAGCCGTTCTAAAAATATACTTGGAATATGGGCTGCTGTCGCAATAAATGGCCAGTGCTTTACAGCCTTGATGCATTTCATTTCATTGTGAAGTAGCATTTGTATACGCATTACGTAAACAAACAGAAACAAATCATCAATAGTGAATTAAAGAAACTGTATGTCTCTGGTAAAATACGTACTCCTCTTTTTTTTTTTTTTTGTTTCATAGTTACTCAAAAAAGAACAGATCAGCCTCTTCATAATCTAAAATAGTCGCGTACTTTCATATTTTGAAATTTCTTTAATATCGGTTAGCTATTTTATTCACAGCTTTGTTTGATATTACAGCTGCATAAAGCGTGATGTTAATAACTGCAACAAAAATATCTGAGTACAAAAAGATTTCAGTTCTAAAAATGCTATCACGCTGCTATTATTATATATTCATAAAGTATTTTTATAGTAATAATTTATTGTGTACAGACAAGGGATAAATGGAAGGGGAGCATTGCATGTACAAAAAGGCTCGTTAAAGGAGCAATAGCATCGTGTATGAAGTGAAATTAAATTATATATATACAAAAAGTGTGAGGAGAATGCTTTGATTTAGATGGCGCAGCGAGGCGTCAGGCTTAGCCTCATAGTTCTTTGCGGTTGATCAAATATCAAGGAATCCAATTCTTTAGCTTTGGCTGATGGATATTGGTATTTGTCTTCTGATGTATATGATTCATATGACTCGGATGATGCTCTTCGTTTCCACAATGAAGATATGGAGTTGTTTCGATAGTTACTGTGATTGCTTTCCGTAGAGTTTCTTTCTAGGGTAGATGATGATATATTGGACATGCGCCTCGCTTGACTATAGGATGCAGTTGTATTGAGGTATATTCTTTCTTCTTCGCTCAGGAATGGTATATAGCAATCGGTCATTTTTGGGTTTTATTTTGTGGTTATGTAAAAGAATAATGGTTTTATAAGAAAAGAGAAGAAGAAAAAAAAACTTTCTAATTTATATTTAAATCATATTTTGTGGCTAATTTTTTTTAAAAAAAATTAGCTCAAAACCCGAGAGATCAGGATGATGAAACTGATAAACTAACTTTAGCTCTCTAATTTAACCTTTTCTATTTTTTCAAACCATACTTTTGATAACCCCTGAATAAGTAAACAAATTCACAAAATATAGTTGATCAAGAGTAAAAATAATCAATTAATGTCATGTCATTCTACAATTATGATCATTAACAATGAAAAGGCTTGGCGCTGAGTATTTTGAATTCTTAATAACAATAATAAAAATAAAAAAAAATTAAAGACATTAAATCATGTCATAATGAAACATAAAAATGGGCATCGCTGCCACTTTTTTTAAGGGAGTCAGAATTTTCACTATTATTAAATGTTTGTGTTCCTGCTTGTGCAGGAAATATGTTCAATAATAACGTAAATAGACAGAAAATGAATAAAGCATACTTGTTTTGATTAAAAGATATGCACTTATTCAGGGTATTCCTTCAGTTCACTGTGCTTATACATTTTACATCAAGAGTACGTTATTTTAAAAAGTGTGTTTAAGTAGAATGCTAGAGTTTAAACTTTATTATTTCCTTTGCATGATGCAATCAAGCAAGATATATAAGGGGTCATATTTACATGAACTTAATTGGTTATACAACTATAAGCATTCAATGAAAAAATATGGTTTTATAGTGTTCGCTCAAAACATCAATTAATGCTGTCATTAAAAGTCCTATATAATCGATTATATTTTAGTATTGTACAACTTTTCTACAATTGACTATAAAAATTAATGACTCTGCTCATATTTTTATTATTATATTAAAGATGACTGCTAGACAAGAAGTGCATGTGTATTATTATGTAACATATATTTCATTGATAGAGAAGGCTATACAAAAAGAGGTAAATTATAAAGTTCAATCAGCGACAATCATCGACGTGCGCATTGACAGCCAGCGTAGCAGAAGGTTCCAGCACCTAAATAAACCTTGTTAGTACTCACAATTTTCATCATTTAGATATTTTCCTACCATAGACCCTAGTACAATCCGTGTCAACCCGGCTACAGATAAATCAAATAATAAATAAAAAATACGTCATAATATCACTCTCACGAAAAAATAAAAATAACAATAATTACCAATTACATTGACCGGAAGAGACATGACTATAGTAGGATTGTCTTGTCAAACCTGCTGCCAGCCCAATAATCAACCCAATAAATATACAGCAACAAATAACGGAGCATAACCTGCGTTTAACAGCCAGCGATTTGTTATCGGGTGGAGCATAAAACTGAACAAACCTATTTCGAGTATCATTGGGAGGAGGTGCATCTGGTGGCATGTAAGTTCCACCTTCTGGTGGAGGCTGAGGAGGTGGTTGATAATACGTCTGAGCTGGGATGTCTTCTGTTTGAGGAGGTTGATATGATGGTGGTGGTTTTGGAGTGTTGTAGTCCATATTGGCTGACTGAAATAGTTTATGAAAAAAAAAGGTGATCGAGTTAGTTTTATAATCACGTCATGATTTAGATATAAGTGAATAGTTACTTACATCAAGTTATTGGTAAAAAGAAAAGTACGAAGAAAAGAATAGAGAAAAAGAAAAGAGATAAAATTGTATTAAAAAAAAAGAGAGAATGGAATAAAACCAGTTAGAAAGTTGTGTTGTCATGCTAACTTCCGAAACAATATTAACTTAGTCGAGGGATCGTAATTAAGCGTTTCTTGACGTCCTGTAGTAAAGGATGCATATAATTCTTTTTTTTAAAAATGAAATAAGCTCGCGTATTATGATGACTCTCTGTCATGCTTGATCTGTTTGAAATTAAAATAGTTAAATAATGCAATTGATGACTTCATTGATAAATACAATTAGGGCAAGTGAGATTATCGGTATATGGATTTTAAAAGGGTTTAATGGCTAAATTTCAGTCCATTGATTTATCCACTACACTCTCTTTCTGGTATATTTTGTCGGCAAATTTGGGTTGAATGTCGTTAAATGCGAAAAAAATACAGAGAGGTTAAAACGATACACTTCGTCCGATATAATTCGTCAGCAAATTTGGGTTGGGTGTCTTTGATTTCAAAAGTAAAATGTCGTTGACCCAAAAGTAAAATGTCGCTCAAAAAGAAAATGAATTGAAAAATGCACCCAAATTAGATGACCTTACATTGAAAGTAGGCGATGTATCACTTTCACAATCGGATGACTTGCATCAAAATATCTCTAACCTTGTGCGTTTTACTTTGTATTATGATTGCAACAGTAACATCCTTAGCAGCCTAAACTCACATAATATAACACCGGCTAATAACGTTAGAGTGCTAAAGGCTCTAAATTTAAATAACGATATAACTCAAAACAAGGTCCTAAACTATGCCAATTCAAAATAGCAACGCTTGGATGAATTTATATATGACGGCAATGGTTTCGATGATTATAACAATTCACTTTATCGATTTATTCATTTCATTGGACCAATATTAACTAAATTAACTATTGTCGGTGAAAAGAAGACTCCTCAAATCATCGATTCCGTCGTTAATTATACAGTACACTTGGAGAGCCTTAATATCTACGTCTACAATGAACTGTAAATTATTGATGAAGTGTTATTAAACCAAGACTATTATGGACTTCTTTCTTTGTCATTGCATCGCTATTCCGAAGATTAGTTTAACATCTCATTTACTTTTCTGTTTTGAGTACATTCCATTAATGTGCCCAAGAAATATAACTAGTCGCAATATCACCATGATAGAGAGAATTTTATATTACAGACTCATCATCGCTCAATCCAGTCGATATAATTGCTCAATAAAACAAGTATCAGGTAAGGCAAATCGTACGTTACAAAAAGGATTAATGATGATAATGATGATACAGAATGTTGTAACTACCTAGGTTAAATATAAAGAAAACATCCTTATATAGAATCCCATTTTCTCAGAAAATTACTCTAAATATCGCCATTAAACAAAAATAAATGAATATAAACCAAGTCATATCATACATTGTAGCGTGAAAGATAATGGGATTAAAGCATATTTATTATTACTTTTTTCAAATATCCTCTTATTATAAACAGCACACACACAGACACACTATTAAATACCATAAATTAGGCAGCATAATTTAAAAATAGATAGACTGTTTATTTTTATTGTCAGTAGTAATAATCTTCGTATCCATAAATAAGTACACGGAAATGAAGGCCACCCCCTCTTTGACTTTCAAAATGAATATCTGCGGATCTTTGTTCTGGTCCTCCCTCTTTCAAAGTAGCTATTCCTGGCTTTCTTTCATTACTAGGACCTATTATCTTTATACCGCTGATAAGGGTACCTTCGTCACCAAATAGTTCATAGTTCAAATCATAAGTAATTACACCACTTCTGCTTCTTGCTTCTCTTTCGATTGTTCTGTTATATAGCAATATATCATCTGGGTATATTTTACCGAACTCTTTGATATTCTCATGCCGTGTTCGTCTTTGGCATGAGATGACATTGATAAAAAGAAATAAAAAGAGAAGGTACCACTTCATCTATATAATGTGTATAAAAGTAGTAGTAGGAGAGAAAAAAAGAAGAGAAATTATGTATAACTCTCTTTTTATATAGTAAATCGGAAATAATTGAAATTTAAACACATATAGTTCGAATAAACGATCTACTTTTTCATAAAAAAATAAGATGGATTCCATATAATTGTAAGATAAAACTGTTATCCATATTCCCAATATTAGATCATAATGGCCCTTTCTAAGGGCACGATAATTATTGGCTCATATTTTAACATGGCATTCTCAAATGTGTGTGCCATTATTATTATGGGAGTGATGTAACCAAACAAAAGAGAAATGTTATAGAATGGCCTATAAACAAACACATATAAATACGCACTATTTTACATACTATTTTTTAATACAGAATATATTAGGTAAACTTGAATATATATTCTAAATGAGAGTCTATAACTATAAATACTAAGAGTAGAGGTATGTTCTGAGTTGCTGGAGTAAGAGAGCCTAATCCAACGGTATCTTTACAGGTGATATGTACCCCTGGCCGCTTTTTATTATAAGGAGAGTAGAAAAACAATTAACTAATAAATATCACCAATTTGATGATGGTTTCTAGAATAAGTTGATCTTGTTTTTCTTCCCTTTTTCATATGAAATGAAATGACTCTATGTACAAGTAATTCGCTTTATATCATTACTGTACTTGGATTTTTGATTTCATTTTACTGATAAATCGACTTGTGTGCATTATAAGATTCTAAATATCTGTTTGGTTTTATCAGTTTTAATGTTTCATGACAAATTGAAGTCAGAAAGAAATATATATATAAACATTCCACTGTGTGCAATCATATTTTCAGTAAAAAAAAAAAAAAAAAAAAAAATTGTCGTGCTTTAGCTATTTTACTGCATTGATTCCATAGCGTATATATGAAAAAAAAAAAAAAAAAAAAAAAAGACGAAAAAAGCAAGCACTGTCTTTTTCAAGAAAATGAGAAAAAACTTCTAATTATTTTAATGCTGATGACAAAAAAATTGACTAAAAAGGGAGACTAAGGTGAGAGGACTAAAGGGGGACTAAGTTCATGATCCAACTCAATGACACAAGGGAGTATGTTTAAGCATCTAAATGGATCCCATTATCACCAACTTTAAATGTCATGCAATAAGACCACCTTATGTTTTATTTATGATGATGTAAGCCGTTCTCAATTAATTAAACTAAACAAGTATTCATATGAGCAATAGTATCTACATTTATTAGAGTAATTTTAGATCGATTTATTGGGGATATATTTCAGTTAACAATATCATGGATGGCACTTACAAATACCCCCCCCCCCGATATTAAATACATCGTATTTAGGCGCGTGAATCGGTTACAGTAAAGAACGAAACGGCATTCTTATTATACAAGTCGGTCCAAGTATGGTTCCACTACCACAATACTAGTTACTTTTATTATATATAATTATTTAGAAAAGAAAAAGTACAATGTACCTCTTCATATACTCTATCACTAAACTAATAAAATACGTCTAATTAGCCACATTTGACAAAAGGCATGAACATCAGCTAATCAATTGGTTAATAATTGTACATTTATTACTGTTCAAATGATGTATAGAAATGTTTTTTTTTTTTTGTTTCTGACACGAGGCCAAGGAAGAATCGCGACGCACAGTTATAAAGTCAGTTGAAATACCAAGGAGCATAACTGCCTTCTTTCTTGTCCCCAACTACGACTGCTTGTTGGCAGATAGCTAGTCGTCGTCACTAGCCACGGTTCGACACCAAGAAAAACCCACACAAGCGCAGACCAATCCAGGTAGTGAGGTACTCCCCTAGAACTCCCTTATTTAATACTTGTGCGTAATAAGATCTTGGCTGTTGCAACGTTTCCTGCTTTGCGTACCTTAGAAGCGAAAAATCAAAGATCTCCAGCTCCCTAATACATGTCTGCCCCGGTATCCTACTAGCAACAAGGCCAACACGGAGCCCAAGTTTTTTCACATTCAAAGAAGTGTACGCAAGCTTACATGGGAGGCGCAATACGTAACCAGACTTTTGTGTCCAGGGTCTTTCGTTTCATACTGAGTAAACAGCGGGTAATCTTGAAAGATCGACACTCCTCAGTATCTTCAAATCTTTCTCAGTTCGTGTTCTGCCTGGATTTTGAAAAAACCCTAAATGCAATTAGGCCAAACAACGGAGCCCAAGTTATTTCACATCTTAAGAAAGAAGTGCAACGTATACTTACATGGGTGTCGCAAAACGTAACTAAACTTGTGTGTCTAGATTCTTTCATTACAGACCAAATAAACAGTCCAAAAACCCTGGAAGAATGGCAAGCCATCTTCGTAATACATGCCTGCCCAGATTTTTTTAAAGTAATGAGGCCAACATGGAGCCAAGCTCAGAAACCAGAGAACCAGATAAACCATAGATCTGAAAAAGAGAAGGATCGATTACTTGGGTGAATTAATGCGTTTTCTTAGTTTTATATTGGTGTTAACCTCTCATTCTCATTTTGTTACTTCAACTACCTTTTCTAAATATGTCAAAAATGAAAAAATAGCACATAGCGTTGAATACGAAAAACTTTCTTTTGTTTAATTCAGTAAACTGCTTTTAAAAGGGATGAAGTTAGTTATTTTAATAAATTGTGTCTAAAGAGAGAGAGAGAGAGAGAGAGAGAGAGAGAGAGAGAGAGAGAGAGAGAGAGAAGTTGAAACAATTAAAGTTATTGTTTAATGCTATTTAAATTGCCATAAAACCCTTCCTTAGTGGATCCAGAATACGCCAGAAAAAAAAAAAAAAGTGGTTTCTAGGAACAAAGCCGATTAAAAGGAAGGATCTTGTAATAATGAAGAGTGCTATATATACATTTAAAAGGCTTTGAAAGAAGTCATCTGTGGTTTTTTTTTTTTTCGGTAAATAGCGTGTATTTATGCACTTCCTCTTGGTTAGCTATTGCTGGGCTATACCATAGCCAATTCAGTGCGTAATACATATATATATTTCAACAAATACATGAAATATTACTAACTCGCTTGTTAATTGTATAAAAATTACCATTGATATATACCACCTGCTGAATCCACCTCTTGTTCACTTCTCTGTATTTGAACGTTACTTTATACCGTGTTCTTCAATGTTGTATGCTTATACCTTTGTAGTTCTTGTACTTGATTGGCCATCTTTTTATTTATTCACTCTTTGAACTCTACTTTTATATATGATACTTTTTTTATCTCTTGATGAATTGACATCTTTTTCCTTAATTACTTTTCTGTATATCACCTGAATAAATAAACAAACCACATTGAGGTGATAAATGTAATGCTTGTCTCCGTCTAAATATGATTGGTTGATGAAGTGAGGACTGGAAAGTCCACACAAAGTAATATGAGTATATTCTTAACTTTAGAATGGAAAACATGAAATAGAACAGGCAAAAAAAAGAGAGAGAAATGTAGTATCTATTTCCTTTTACTGAAAAAAAAGGGGACGCTTATTCCAATTCTCTCTCGAAAACAACAAGATGAATGTCATCAGCCAATAATCGCCTCTGATTCGATACAATTTTTTTTTACCAAAAATTTTTTCTTAGGTGGAAACGCAACATTTTATTTTTCTTTCTCTTCTCCTCTCTTTTGTTGGAATAGGTGCGTATTGATGGCGACAAGCAAAATGGAGGACGCATATATAAAAAGGAACAAAGGAAAATAAACAAGTGGTCTTGAAAACGAGAAACAATATGTGCAACAACAACAAAAAAACGAACTGACCATGTTTGCCATGTTGGAAAAAATGAAATAAGAGGGATACAAGCCACTTGATTTTTTTTTCTCAACAAAAAAAGAAATTTTTCATTCCTTTTTATATAGTCGCGACTTTGCTTGAACGCGTGTTATTTAGAGGCATCGTATTTATATTTCTTTCTTTTTTTTTTTTTTTTTTTTTTTTTTTTTTTGCTACAGTTATATAAAATGAACGCTGAAAAGCTCGCTAAGCTTCAAAATCAGGTCCGTATTGGTGGCAAGGGTAAGTTCAGGTACATCGTATCTCATATATCAAATTAACACCAATGTATATAAAAAGGTACTCCCCGCCGTAAGGTCAAGAAGGCTCCTGCCAAGACTGGTAGCGGTGATGACCGCAAGCTTTCCGCTGCTCTCCAAAAGTTGAATGTTCAACCTATCCCTGGTGTTGATCAAGTCAACATGTTCAAGGATGACGGCAAGGTTATCCACTTTGCCAACCCTCGTGGTAAGTTGTCTTTTTTTTTTTATTATTATTATTAAAAAAAGTAAGGAAAGGATTTAATATGTGTTGTAAATAGTTCAAGCTGCTGCTAACGCCAACACCTTCGCCATCCACGGTCGCTCCACCGAGAAGGAATTGGCTGAGCTCATCCCTGGTATTTTGAACCAGTTGGGTCCTGAGTCCATGGCCGCCCTCAAGCAGCTTGCCGAGTCTTTCCAACAGGCTCAAGGTGGTGCTGATGCCGCCGCTGCCAACGATGATGATGATGAAATCCCTGATTTGGTCGAGAACTTTGACAAGGCTGAGATCAAGGAGGAGGAAAAGAAGGAAGAGTCTGCTTAAGTTCTTGTAACTTGAAAACGGATCATTCATCAATCTTCTTTTTTATTAAAACAATATCAAAAACAAATATTTGCTGTAAAAACGGTAATAAGTGTAGTATAAATTTAATGGTATGTGTGTGTGTGTGTGCGTGTGTGTTTTCCAATGCTTATTATTTAAGTGGAGTGACTGGGCAGTGTTTTTAAAATCGCTCAATTGCTATGTTGTTGATACAGTATAAGGTATGATTTGTATTTAAAATTAATACATTCACGTCAAAAATCAATTTTAAAAATCAAATCAGGCCAGAAACCTTGTTTCAGATCTAGAAAGTGGTCACGATAGTTTATTTTACTTTGTTTGGTGTTTATAAATCGATCCTTTCTATTACAAAGAAAGCAGCAATAGACAACAGAGGCACTAATCAAAAACATAAAGATGAATTGTGAAGAAGCTCTGTAGACCAATGTTTATTATTATAAAGAGTAATTTTATTAAAAGATATTATTTCGCTTTTTTTTTTTTTTTTTGGTGAAAAAAAAGAAGTGAATATTCAATAAATATATATAGCTTTTTTTTTTTTTTTTTGGTTGAATAATATATATTTAGTGAATTAATAATGCAATATTATTTTGGGATTTATTTTAAGAAGTGATAAGGGTATCTGCATCAATGAGCCTAATGTTTTTTTTTTGTTTTTTTTTGAAACTGTCAAAATTTAGCCACTTTGTTTTTCATTCAATTCTGCTGTAACAGGAATATTGATTTCAACATGTCCCTCTCTTCTGGTATTTGATATCTCCTTAGACTCCTTTTCAATATCAGCAGCAAGCGTGGTGCCCACACCTGCACGTGTGCCCCATCCGACTTTGTGGAGTGTAAAAAGCGCATATAGTTTCATGATGGCAAAGTAGTAATTAAATAGTAACCAGGCAGGTAAATGAATAAGATCCTGTGGTCTCTTCCAGAAATGTGGGAGTAGCTTTAATCCACGTGTGATGAGTAACCAACCAACATAAGATAGGATGACATTCCATATAGGGAGTGGGGTATTGGTAGGACCTGCCCTAGAGGTTTGTTTGATTGCGAATAAAATGACAAGTACGGGACCAGAGAGTAGAGTGAAGGGATTAAAAAACTTGTCCAACATTGTAAATGCAACGTATG
>MU622297.1:158530-174074 GCA_025399235.1 Backusella circina FSU 941
AGCGCAACGCCTGTTTTACAAACCTCCAGTTGTTCTTAAAGGTAGAATAGAGCTCTGCCTCTGGGCATACTTGTATATAGGTGTTCCACCCATGCGATACCATCCATCTTGTAAGAAATTTATCGTCTCCTGAATTGAGCGGGTATTTTCCCAGCCACAAGTCATTCTGGAAGCCAAACTGAAAGGCAGGATCCTTTAAAATCAGTGTACGATACGCTGCTGTGCGACCTGAAAGACAGCAGACACCGCCATCAATGTGGGTGGATGCCGCAATTTCAATATTGCGAACGGTCAACCGAAATCCAGCCAGTACTTCCCACAGTGTCTGATGACCGTTTGGATCTACAGCATGTACAGTTTGACAAGTGCCCACTCCGCCCATTTTCAGATCCTCAAAGCAAGCAAGAATATAGTCGAGCATCGTAGGTTTCCAAATAGCATCATCATCTGCAAATACGAGGATTTCCGTTTTGGTTGCATTGACACCTGCCACCATTTGTAGACGCTTATTCGCCTTTGACACGGTAAGAATTTTAATTTTTGATGGATCCACTTCATCTGCCAGTGCTTGCAGCGGTTCACGCATCTTGGTTTCGGTAATGATGATGATTTCTTTTGGATTACATGCTAACCAGCTGCGAGCTGCGATTTTAAATTCTTCTCCTGCATCAATTGTTGGCACAACAATAGTGACATCTTCAGAGGCTGTGTATGTTGGGTTGGTTTTTGGTTGTATTGGGACATAGATGATCCATGCAAGTACTTTAATAAAGTACCAAAGGTAGCGATAGAAACCTATAATACCTAGCGGTAAAAAGAAGGGTAGTAAACCGAGATCATCAGTTAAATAAAGCATAAAGAAGTGATGAGATTTTCCTCTCTTTTTTTCCCCTTTATTTTCAAAGGGAAAAGAAGTACAGTGAAAATGGAAAGAAATGAGAAAAAGAGAAAAAAAAAAAGAGGGAAATAAATAGAACTAAATAATATAAATAAGAGTCTTTATTCAATGTATGATATAGTTATAATAGAGTGCATCTTTATATCTAAATGCAAGACATTCTAATTCAAAATTTTAATCTTTTGAACTAAATGCTATATGATCGCCCTATCTCAACGTAATCGTAGCGAATATACAAGACTAATTTTATTATCATTATTAAAGTTAATGTATATGAATCTTCTTGTAAATCCTTGTTGAGCTTATTAAAGGTTGGAATAAATAAATAAGTAAAATCAACATCTGTTTACTAGAAGCTTTTGATCCGAACCCCTACTTGTGTCCCTGATTTCGTATCTTTAATTGTTGTTTCTATTTTATTTTATGAGAAACAATGCATAATATAATTTTTTGCTCTGCTTTCGACAAATCAGCTCAAGTTGTACTCTTTTTTTAAACTCGGGTTTAATCAATACTAATTAATACTCTTTGCATGAATAAAGATATGCTTAAAACACTTCAAAATGTCTTTATTTGGTCTTTTGCTTTGTTTTTATAATGATAAAAAACCACACTGCTATCGCATGCGCACTGATAACAAATTAAATAAACACGTGTAATCAGTGTTTATTCTTATTCGTTTCCTGGACTATTGTTAGCACATAATCAGATAGGGTAGCTCAGTTCCTTCTATATTTTTCTTTCCAGTTGCATTATGATTGTTTATTATCTTTTGTGCATACATTTCAGTAAACGTAAGCTTTTTTTTTTTTTTTTAAAAAAAAAACAATATAAAATAAAGTTCTTATCTTTATTGTTTTAAATTTTATTTCATAAACTGTAAAATCTATAACAATAATAATAATAGTAGAGCTTTATACACATAAAGTCACCAAACAAAAAAAAAAAAAAAAAAAAAAGCAGAAGTTAGAATATCGATTCCCAATTTTGAAGATACTAGAGTGCCGATCAGCATGATATTTGTAATACAAAAATTTGTATAATCTTGTAGCTTATTTTGTAAAATCCTAGGGTTTCATATTAGAGAATATCAAATGAAAGAATTATTCATAGATCTGTAGAATTCTATAATTTCACTTTTATATAGAAATATTTGTAGCATTTCAGATGTTACACTATGATTACCATTGCCTCCAGTCAAGAGCTTCTACTTTTAGCTTGAGAAAAATGCACTGGGTGGGTTTACTTTTGGATTTTGAATTTCTCAAATTATTTTCTTTATGAAATGTATCCGTCTTACGATTATAACTTGTGTACATAGATTCTATTTATATTATAGTAGAATAAAGTATGACTATGATCAACCTTGCTTTACAACTGTTCTCTATTATTTATTTAATCTTAGCACGTGAGTTATTGCCCTGCTACTGCATTGAACGCTATCGACTGATGACTATTTCAGATTTTTTTCTTTTTGCATATTTTTTCTTCTTCTTTTATCCTTTAATTTATATTTTTCTAAATATTAAGAGGACACAAAAAAAAAATGGCCCTTATTAAGAATTGTAGTCCAGTTGGAATCACTTTTATGGATAAACTTTGTGATAAATTTTAGCATAAACATGGTAAAAGGTACATGATTTAGTGAGGTTCCTAAATAACAACAAAAAAAGAAAAGTCACATGATGTAGATGAATTGCGGTATTTATAGTCAGTTTGGGACGGGTATTATGAAAATGGGACACTCGGCTCGCTCCACTTTGCTGATGCTTTATGGTTTCTATAAATACTTACTAATTGAGAAGTGGATGAGAAAGATAGATAGGCAGTTGCTACTCGTTCTGTTACTCAAGACTTGTAATGAAACATCCAATGAACCACAAAAATAGTTGATGAAATACATCATGTGAACAGAAGAAGCTCTTTAATAGAGGTCATTGCATCGACTAAAATGAGTGTATAGTTAATTTGAGTCACATCCTCTTTTTTTTTTCACACAATATTTTGGAAAGTCTTTTAGACTTTATAAACCGAAAGGTATTTTTGTTTGAAAATTGAATATCGCTAAAGAGCCATCATATGCATAATGAAGCTCTTTTCTTTATCAGTTTTAAAAGGAAGAAGAAGAATAACTGACAAAATATTGTTTTCGCTAAAGTTCAGTATTATTAATATGCTCGGCTGTAACTCAATAGAGTTTAAAGAGTATCCAGAATCACATAAAAAATATAAATAAATATCTGTTTATTTATTTACTTTTTCTATTTCTTACAATTATTCATTTCATTCATTATTGAAGATTATGCTACTTTATATATTAAAATAAGCCCACATCATGATTCCTGTGAGCATCTCAGTGAGTGAACAAAGGCCAAGCTTGAGAAAAATATAAAAGGGGAAGGTGGAGAGAGGTCATATGATGTCTTGTGTAAATAGGCACCATTTATATAATGCGCCTGTGGTAATACAATTACTTGGGCTATTTTGCATTAAAAAAGACATATTGTACAACTTGCAATAGAAATGAAATGAAGTCATTTTATTTTCTCGGTGCCTGTTCTTGATCATTAGTAAAAAATGACAAGAGAAGCCATTTCTTGACAATTCACTTCTAAAATAAGCTGTTGTTCCCATTGTTATATGTCTACTTATGTCTATAATATACAACTTTCTTGACGTGTTTTCATGATCCTCTTTATTTATTTTTTCATTTTAATAAGCGAACTTGACATCAACATCATCCAATATCCTTCAAAATAAAGAAAATAAACGTGTGAGAGTTTTTTATTATTATTATTTATTCTGTTAAACAGGATTTATGTTTTTGTGTAAAATAATAAAACAGCTCTATTCTAGTTGATATCTATACAAAATAACCAAAGGCTAGTAATAAGCTAATTCACATCAATGAAGTAAATGTTGATATTGTTTTATTCAATTTGAAAATGTTAATCATGAATTGGTAATAGTAAGCTAGGTTTTCACTAGAATTATTCACATTAACAAAGTAAATGCAATGAAATAGAACTCTTTCCTATTAAACAGGAAGAAAAATGGCCCTGAGAAAATACAAGTATTGCCGAGAATATCTCTGCAACATCATGACAAGGATTTTTTCTATGTTCTGGGAAAGTAGCAACATACTTTATCATCACAAGACTTGTTTGAATAGGATATAAATGATGATTTTCAGTCTCTCTCTCTTTTTCTCTTCTTTTTTTTCTTCTTTAGATCATCTTGAATTTATTAAAAAAGTAAGTGTTTTCTTTTGTTTGCCTTTTAAAAGGATAAAAGTTAGACAAAATGGATTAAATGTTATTTCGTTTATCTCTTTAGTGAGAGACAAGTGGAAGAAAAAGGTTAGTAATGAGTAAAATGGGTAAAGAAATGGGAAAACTTGTACTGAATACGCCTGTATAGCGCCAAAGACGTCTAAAGCAAAAGCGAAGAAACCAGAGAAAGAGAAACAAGTAAATCAATAGCTGGTCAATGTTTTCTACTACTGTAAAATGGCTCACTACTCTTTTAAATATAAATATATTTGTGTAAAACTACCTTTGACAAGAATTGTATTCTGATTCTTTTTCTTTTTAAATAAACAAGTCAATAATGGCTATTATAAGCTTTGTAAAACAACTACTTCTTTTCTTTCTTTCATGCTTATTACCCATGAAGAATAGCTAGTTTGATCATACCTTTATCATTCATCATCAATCATTACGTTTAGATAAAGCAAATCATCCTCTTACTTTGACCACATTTAGAAGTGTAAACAAACATAAATAAAGAGAGAGGTGACTGATATCATTTGAAACAAAGAGCACCTATTGTAAACCTTATTAACAGTTCTCATCATCATCACTTCACCCTAGCACGCTGGAAAACTGGATATAAACCTGTTATTTGAATACGGAATGACTTCTTATATGTTAATTTGCAATTTCCCATCTGCATTGTATCACAAACAATGACCCATGATGTAAGGCAGTGTTTTTTCATTATTTCTAAAACTCAAGTGAGCAGAATCGCCCAATGAATGTACAAGGTACGATCTACAGTGTAATATTTATGAATATTCTGCATTCATTTCAGTTATGTCAATCATTGACACTCTTTGATTCGTATTTTTAGGGTATAAATGAAGTGGATAGACACATACTATGAACGAAATTATTAGAAGAGATATACTTGAGCATAAATTGTTTATTTGAGCTATACCATCATTCTGAAGGTAAATATATACTCTTCCCGAGAAGATGCATCTTTTCAATAGTAAAAGCTTTACAGTTCTCCCCCCCTTTTTTTACCTTGATCATCTCGTCTAAATATACCACTGATTCATACACATACCCAATAATCATAAAATCGATATCGCATCGCATTGTATTGAGGCATACACAAGGTTCTATTAAAAAAAATGACACCATTTATTTTGCTTTTCAACTTGTCAAAAATAAAAATAAAGAATGGTAACGAATGTGCAGATTAAAACAATAATGAAAAGGGAGTTGAAAATATATTATACAAAAAGGGAGGAATAAATTATTGGCTACGAATACGCTTCTTCTCTTCTTTTAAACCTTGGTGCAATTGATGAAGCTGTGCAGCGACCAAGTTATTTGCGGCGTGAATGGCAACACCTTCGTGTAGGAAACGATCAAGAAAAGTGGTTGCATTGGAGATGCTGGCTTCTTTTGTGGTTTCAATCTTTAAGTTGAGAGGAACAAGTTCAGGCTTTCTACTACTCATTATGTTTGTTGATTGAAGAAGAACAAAAAAAAAATTAAAAAAAAAATGCAAAATGGCTGGAAAAAGAAGTCCGTAAAAATGTTATAGGGTGAACTAAGCCACCGAATCAGATTAATCTGAAAAGGTTGATGAAAAGAAAATCGAGGTTAAGGTGACGGGGCTTAAGGGGACTAAGTTCATGATCCAACCCAATGGAATATGTTTCAGCATCTAAATAGATATCGAGATTATCTCCCTCCCCCTTAGCCTTCTTCTTGATTAAAAAGTAGTGGGTTTCTCAACTTTAGCCGAAAATAAATATACCAAATAATGACCTCTAGAAATTTGACCAATATCAGAACTTTAAAACCAACCTTTTTTAAGAAGTTACAAAGCTTTCTCTAATTCCGTACGTTCTATAGATATATAATCAGAAGAACCTTAATTATGCTGGTTATGTTTATCAGATTGGCGTAGCTTGTATCATTTCCGATCCACAATGAAGCTTATTTATCAGAATACAATATATTATCAATGTATTTTGAAGTTGCTGGTACTCTATAATGCATCATCTAGGTAGAATATCTGTATTTCAATAAGCAAGGTGTTACTTGGGACATGGAAGAGAAAATGACAAAAGATTCTATCAATAAACTGGAGTGGCTGTAAAAAGGATCGCTTTGTTCCAGACTTTCTATGCTCGAAAGAGGGAGTATTCTGATTTATCTTGCAACAACAAAAACAAATATGCTGATGCTAACCAAAGCCCTTTTTTATGGCTTACTGATCACACGGTATTTTTAGATGACTAAAATTAGCACTATAAGAATATCCTTATTTTTAATAGTAATAAAAAGTAATATCGTTGTATGCGACATTCCATTTTATACTCTTTTCAATAAAAAAAAAAAAAAAGTAATGCTCGGCTTGATGGATCCGCTTATTTGGTTTGAAAATAGCATATCTTCGAGGTCCAGCTCAGATAAAAAAACAATATCGCAAACAGAAGCAGGTCCCAAAGGGAATACTCGTACTTCTCGGCGTAGTAATTAAAAACAAGCAACAGTTCATGCAAATCTAACTTTTTTATGATAAAAAATCAAACAAAGTATAATGATCCGTTTTGAATCCTCGTGTCCTCTTTGGTACTTTACTCTTAGTTATACAAATACCATTATTATCTGTTCTCAATTACTCTATTTTTCTCAAAATATTTTAATATCTTGAAAAACACAATAAGCACCATCTAGCTTACTCGGCAAAGAAAAAAAAAAAAAAACTGTTTGTATAAATGGTTTGGGCTTCTTCTTTTTATATCCATTTAGACATTTTGTAAAGTGAATCTATTTGTAGATTCAGATCTAAGTTTAAAACCTTGTTAAATATAATCCGGTTTAATAAGGTTGCTCTTCATACAACCTGTCGTGATATATGTACTGAGTACAATGTAATGCATACGATAGACGTTGACATTTTGAAGGGAAAAAAAAACAGCCTTGCTTGGTCCTGTTGTTACATAAATTAATATTGCATGTTTGCTTCCTAGGATTATTCTCAGCTTCTAAAAGGGGACTTATCATAAGTATATGCGAAACTGCATTTATCTAATGCTTATATATTTATCCCATGAGTGGAAGTACCTGGATTACTTTTGTAAAGGTCATTCTACAGGTATAGATGTATGTGATCGATTAAAAGTGACCATTTTAAATATTCTTCTCCTTATTTTTTCAAGGTATTTTTAGTGTAACTGGAGGGGAGTTTAGCATATATTTAAACATGAATGGTATTTTTTCACTCTTACAATGTAACTATCATAATGATAACACTACGTTCTTTTTGCACCCTTTTTTTTTTTTTTTTTTTTTTTTTTTTTTTTTTTAAATACAACTAAACTTTAAGAATCAATGTAAATCATCGAAAAAAAAAAGGTTACATAAACTCAAAAACAGAAAGCCCGTGCTTTTTTTCATCAGCCAATGGTTTATGATAGAAATGACGCCTTGGATGACGATGTTGAGTAAAGACTTTTGTTCCCATTCGTCATTCATTCATCAATGATCAGGTCATATTATTGCATAGAGAAAGAGATCGTAGATGCTGTATTGATGTTGGATGATATGCATTATTGAAATAAAAAGAAAGAGTTGAACGATAAACACCTTTTAAAGTAATTAAATATTACGCAAGCCTTTGCAATGCTTCCATTTTGTTCTGCTTGTTTATGTACAACAACAATACAGGGTTGTTTCTTTTTTTAATATAATGATGATGAAGAAGAAGAAGAAGAAGAAGAGGTAGAGTGTATGCGTTTTATCATTTACTGGAGTAGATATCTATATATATGTTTGCTATTTGGTGAATGTTACTGTTTTACACATAAATGTTTTAGGTTTTAAACATGCACTGCGCTTGAAATTAGAAGCAGTGTGATTATCAATGAATAGAATGTATATATGAATATATAAATAAATATAAAATAAAGAGTATATTTATATATTATTAATATTTATATATTTACTACACATACATGAAAAAAGAGGCTGTGGGTTTTATATTTTTTTTTTTCCACTGATCAAGACACCCAGTGACCAATAAAGGCAACTTACCAAAGTTTAAAGGCATTGTGATTGGATGAGGATGAATTGTCGCAATAATAGAATCGAATGTGTTTATATGATTTAAGATGTACATACAATCAGTTGATTTTTGATTCTACCCTTATTCATCATGATCATCCATAATAGGAGTGAAAGTGTGAGGGTATTAGATCTGCATAGACAGTCATTAAATAAACTTTTATGTCGGACTCTCTTTCTTTATATAAAAAAAAAGAAGTTTCAAAATATAAAGTGATTACAAATCAATAACCATCTAAACTGCCCTTTCCTATTTTATAAATTGAATTCTTGATTTCTTTTATTTTAACTCTACTCAATAGGAAACAATCCTAGCTTATTTATGTATATTATTAACAAACAAATTGATTTTAAAGAAAGGTATTACTTTTTAAATGTTACATCGGAAGACGAGCGGTGAAGACAAAAAAAAAAAAAAATCTGGATTTGTAAGATTCAAAGTCACATTAGGGATTATGGAAAGATGAAAATGTTATAAACCCAGATTCATTATCTCTCTTTTGTACCTTTTCTTTTTCGTTTTTCTTTCATTATTTTCTATACAATTATAATCCATTCATGCCCGCCCAACATATTGCTAATCAGATCGGTATTCCCGAGTTTAAACAGGTTGTTATTTACACAGGAAATGTGATGCGTTCTGTGGCCGGAAGAGACAAGCCTTGGAATAAAAAGACAAATACCGAGGTAATGGATAGGTTTCTTTTTACTCTTGAAGAAAAAAAAATTTTTTT
Source organism: Backusella circina FSU 941 (assembly GCA_025399235.1). Classification (NCBI taxonomy): domain Eukaryota; kingdom Fungi; phylum Mucoromycota; class Mucoromycetes; order Mucorales; family Backusellaceae; genus Backusella; species Backusella circina. The sequence goes on from MU622297.1 coordinate 167,530, forward strand.
TTCCCTTCATTTTCTAGATAGAAAGAAAATAAAAAAGGGATATATTTTACATACTCACATTCATTGATCTATTTTAGTTGGTACAAGCCATTTCTGATACCCTTTATACATCTTTACAAGGACCAGATGTCCCCTCTTTCCGTTACTATACAGAAACAGAGCTATTGGAAGTCCCTGATTTGAGATTAAGCAGCCGTATTCATCCAGATGACCGTAATGAAGTTGATGTGACAGGTGAATATGAATAATATATAATTTGACATTATCATAACAAAAACAAACATTAAACTTTAAATATATATATATATAAAATAGCCAAATTGTTTTATCTCGATGGTTCTTACAGCAACTCACACATTAACCAATCCATCCACCATATTAAACAGTTGTTGAATGTGGACTCAATCGATACATTCATTGTCTCATTTAATAAGGAATCATCGGTCAACGAGGCCTGGAAAGACTTGGAAGAGTATCAACAGAATGGTATCATTCATAAATTGGGTATCTCGGACTTTGATCACACAACCCTAAAGACCTTTCTTAAAAGAGAGGATCTCAAGGTGAAACCCTCCATTAACCAGGTACATGTTGAAAAGTGTTGTTCATTACCCTTGGATTTGATTCAACTTGGTAAACAAGAGAACATTGAGATGACTTATAATAGTGACACAAGAGGTATATTTTGAAAATGAGAATTATAGAAATAGATTATTTACTTTATTTTAGATATTCTTGACACCAACACATTCTCCACATTATTGTCAAACAATGGTGTAATAAAACCATCCATTGAGGTCCAACCACGCTGGGTATTGAAATACGACGTATTTTATAGATCCAGAAGCATTGTTGCAGATAAAGGGTAAGCTTTTTGTTATTATTTATGATGAATAGCATTATTAATCAAATGATAGATATATCGTTGTTGGAGATGTTGCTAAATAAGGATGACTTATTATTTTGTATTTTGAGATTAATCTTTTTGGGGGTTTTTGGAAGCATTTTTTTTTATATACAGACACACCTACATATACTACTACTACACACACAGAAGCATATTATTTATATTATGATTGGATGAATAATATTAATAAAATACGATATCTACTTGTTTTATGAAATAGCATCTCTTTATAGCTCAAAAGAGATGTAATAATGACGCCATGCATGTCAATAATAGAACCATTATCCTTGTACATTATCATTAATAAAATAAATCATTAAAAAACAATGAATTTGGAAAAATAGAGAAAATAAAATAAAATAAATCATTTGCCTATTTATAAACCCGTTTCTTTACGTTATATATATATTTGTATTTTTATTTTAAAAATGTCAACACAATTAAGGCTTACCAGTCGCCTGTTGAGCCATTCTACTCGCTCCTATACGACAAAGGGTAAAAAGGACCCCCTTTCGCTTTTTGTTTTAATAATAATATATACATATTAACCACCTGTTTCTATTTAGCCGTCTTAACCCCCGGTCAGAAACTACAAGGATATCAAGTGCAGCAGGTAAATAAGAAATCAGCTTCTTTATACAATCCATTCTTACTCTCTCCATCGTAGGTTCGAAGAGTACCCGAGTTGGAATTGACTGCCATTACTTTGCAGCATGAGGCAACAGGCGCTCAGCACTTACATATTGATAGAGAGGACAGCAACAATGTATTTGCTGTTGGTTTTCATACACCCGTCACCAGCGATACGGGTGTACCTCACATTTTGGTAAAAATAGAAAGAGAAAAAACAAGAAGGGAAATAATAACTTACAACATGTTTATAAAATCAGGAACATACAACATTATGTGGAAGTCAAAAGTACCCAGTGAGAGATCCCTTTTTCAAAATGTTGAATCGTAGTTTAGCCACCTTCATGAATGCCTTCACAGGTAAGAAAGAAAGAGAGAGAGAGAATTGGACTGTGCTAAAAACACTCCTTTTACTTAGCAAGTGATTATACGGTCTATCCCTTTGCTACGACAAATCCCGTTGATTATGCCAACCTTCGAAATGTTTATATGGATGCAGTGTTACACCCAAAATTGGATAGACTTGACTTTAAACAGGAAGGATGGAGATTAGAGCATGAAGTACCTACAGATACAGCAACACCTATTCAATTCAAGGGTATTGTGTATAACGAGATGAAGGGTCAGACTGTAAGTAAAGAGAGAGGGAATATATATGACACAGAGAGAGGAGGGTTATTTATAGATACAATTCTAGTCAGACGCCAATTATTTATATTATATTCGTATGCAACAAGCCATGTATCCTGGCACAACATATGAATATGTGAGTGGAGGTGATCCAAAGAGTATTACTGATTTGACACATGAGCAATTATTGGATTTCCACAAGAGACATTATCATCCCAGTAACGCACGTTTTTATACTTATGGTAAACAGAGTGTATTCAATGGATGAGGGGGTTTATTTATTTATTAATTGGAAATGATAAACAGGTAACTTTCCCTTGGAGGATCACTTGGCTGCTATTGGTGAGGAACTTCGTGGTTTTGAAAAGTCCGACGTTCCCTTTGTGAACAAGACACCCACACATTGGACTGAGCCAAGACATGTAGAGACAACATGTGCTTTGGATCCATGTAAGTTTTTTTTATTATTAAAAACGGAGAGAGGAGGAGGATGATTCTAACCTGTATTTTAAGTGAGCCCATTGGATAGACAGACCAAGCTTTCATTATCCTATCTTACCAATGATGTCTCTGTAAGTCCTATTTCTAAAAATGATGATCTTTCTATTCACCAATTTTATATATAAATACAGGATACGTTTGAAACATTCTCTATGCGTCTATTATCGTATCTTTTGTTGGATGGTCATGCCTCTCCCATGTACAAAGCATTGATTGATTCAAACTTGGGTTCTGAATTCTCATCCAATACAGGTTTTGATAGTAGTTCAAGGTAAAAAAAAAAAAAAAAGAAAAGTGTGATGTGTTTTCTCTCTCTCTCTCTGTTTTTTTTGTGATTTACCAATCCATCTATTTATTTATCCAGTACAAGTTGTTTGTCTATTGGTTTACAAGGCGTCAAGGATGCTGATGTAAAGACTGTTCAGGATACTATTAGAAATGTCCTTGAAGAGGTACAGAAGGAAGGATTCGATCCTAAACGTATTGAGGCTGCGATTCATCAGATGGAATTGGGTCAAAAACATGTAAGCAAAGTATAAAATAATGCCTGTATGTCCCACTAAAACCCTGCATACGTTTTCTTATTTTCAAGAAAACCGCCGACTTTGGACTCTCCATCATGCACGGCATCACCTCTGGATGGTTCAACGGTGTCGACCCTGTCGATCTCTTAGAAATCAATAAAAACCTCGATCGTCTCAAAACCGAATTAGCCCAAGGCAACTTTTTCGAATCCCGCATCCAAAAATACCTTCTAGACAATAAACACGCCCTCTCCTTTATTATGCGACCCGAAGAGAAGTACACATCTGATCTTGTATCCGAGGAACAGCAGCGTTTGGCCTCCAAGGTCAACGCCCTCACCGAACAGGACAGGGAACAGATTGCTCAGGATGGTAAGGCCTTGTTGGCATCCCAGGAGAATGTAGAGGATCTCTCCTGTTTGCCCACACTCCAGCTGGGTGATATTGCACTCAAGGCCAAGCACACCGTGTTGGAGCATACTGGTTTATGCAACACGCCCGTGCAGTGGAGAACCACTTCCACCAATGGTCTTACTTACTTTAGGGCGATTAGCTCGTTGCCTTCTCTCCCTGATGATCTCAAGATGTATTTGCCTTTGTTCTGTGATGCTTTGCTTTCGTTGGGAACCAAGTCACAATCCATGGCTGATATTGATGATGAGATCCGTCTTTATACTGGTGGTCTTAAGGCATCTACCACATTGAGTACAAATCATTCAGGTAAAAAAAACGGTTTTTGTTTGTATTTATATAAACTGTACTGAAGGAGAAAATCTTTATAAATTTGAATGGTACGTATGGTCGTCGTGGTGCGAGTTGGTAGTAGAACCGCTCGAAGTATTGCCGTCACTATGGTGGCACTGGTCATAGTGGTAGTCGTTGCTACCCTGCCTCCATTAGCTATCGCCCTCACAACCGCGCGAGGAGCCCTCAGTACCGCTCTGCTCGGAGTGCAACGAACGCCAGTACCTTCTCGACTCGTTTCTTCTCTACGAGCTGGAACAACCCCTGCCACAGGTACCCCATTAGTCGTTCTAGTCCAGGTCCGAGCAACCTCGACCTCCGCCACCTCCTTGTAACGGTCGGTCTCTGTATCTGCCAGAGCTCCACTCCCCGGTAGACCCACTGGACCTGCCCTAGGTTCCGTGGTTTCCACACCCACCACCACGGTAACCGGAACACCAAGACTTCTCTGAAGGTCTCGAAGAACCGGACCCGCAGTCTCGCCATCAACTACCCCTTCATTGGTGCGAACCTCTGTTACCTAAGTCGCCACATCCCTGCGAACTGTTCTCGCTTTGCCCCTCTCCGGGTGGTAACGAACTGGAAGAGCTGAAGAAGCTCCTTTTCAACAACAAGCACTAGCTGTCGGTAACAACAAATATATTTTTACTCCTTATTCAATTTCTTCTTCTTTTCTTTTCGTTTTTGTTTTTTTTAGGTTGGGTGGAATATATTCATAAAGTATAAGGGATTTTTTCCTGTTAATTCCGGAAAAGAACGACGTGGGGGGTTTTTTGGGATTTGAACATGTGGAAAGACCAAAACAGTATACCTCGGTCTCCTCTTAAAGCCTCTGTGTTGCGAGAAGACATCTTCTAGAATACAACTACCTTAGTTCAACAACGTACACTAATACTAACTTTCCGGCTAGTCTTTTCGCTAAAGGGGTGCACTTTACGTAAACCCAGTTGTGTAGATAATAACCACGCTCATTGATTTTAGTTTTTCAAGGTCAACAACAACCGGCCTGAAAGGCGTTATACGGTAAACAGTCGAAACATGTTAGGTTTTACAATAGAATAGATAACCTTGAAAAATGTTACGCGAAATAATTTTTTTTTTTTACGCCCCCTCTCCTCCATCCTTTTGAGAGAAAATACAATGCTATATTGTAGTAAAAAAAATAAATAATTTAGTTTTTATTTCTGTTGAAAAAAAATAAGGAAATGCCGAAGAGGGGTAACTAACTATACGGTTGGTAAAAGTCGACGTTACGCCAGTAACCTAAGTGGGTTTTCTCGCCAACTCATTACAGGAGGAACTTGTCCGAATCGCTCCATAACAAGACGTTGAGCAAATTATAGTAGGACTCAGTGGAAATTTTCACGAAGTGCAGCGGATTTTCTATAAAAAAGTTTCAGTCTTCTATTTTTTTTTCCTACTAAAGTATAAGTATTTTTTTTTCTTTCAAATGGTAACAGAGTAAAGTAGGCTTTATGGCAAGTGTTTAACTTCGTATGGGAGGAGTCTATGTGAGACTCCACGTAGTTGCGGGACCTTTTACCTGTTGAACCTGAGCCAGTAAAGGACTAGACTTTTGTGAGCGAAGACTTGGGTTAGTTGGCTGACCGACATACACAGGTTGCAGAGGTTCCATGCCCCTAGTGCCATTCTCATCTTCCTTTTCTCTGGCAAATTAGGGCGTATCGCACGTGGCGGTGGTATCCGTGGTAAGAAAAGAGACTAAAGTGCTACTTCCATCACCAAACAGTACTCCCTTCTATCCTGAACCTCTGACCGAGGTAGCGGTACACACATACCTTGTGGTGCCTCCTGGAAACGCCTCTTTAACTGTCTCTTTCCATTCCCCTTTTTCCAGAAAAACATTACTCCCGACTTACCTAAGATATATAATAATAATAATATATTTTATTCCCACAATAATAATAAATAAATAAAAAACTAAATAGTATTCTCTTCTGAATGCCTATGCCTTCCTTACCTAAATGGGTGCCACCCATTAGGAACTTACTTTAGTTGTTCTCGTAAACATAATGAGAGTTGTCGTAGGAGTGGTGTCCATTGTCGTTATGCTTCTCTTCTGACCCAGTTATGCCGTCTACGTTAGACGAAGTTAAATAGGTGCTGTAGTCTCTATAGGAGGAACCGTCGGTTGACTGAGTATTTCGATTGGACGCAGTATGGCGGGTAGTCGAGACGTAACACGTATGGTCCACAGTTTGATCGCGGACGTTTCCATGCTCGTTTCTATACAGGTCTTAGTCGTTAACTTAAGTGGTATCGTCTCCGCAAGATATATATGTTCTGGGGGGTTTTTGTTTATTTATTTAATCATTTGTCTTTCACAGTAAAACAACATGTTGCACTAAAAGTATACGAAAAAATTAAAAAGAATATGTACTAAATATATTTATGAATGTGGTAATTAGTTGCAGAAATTAAAAAGTCACAGTAGTTTTAACCAAAGTACCTGGTTGAAACTATTTTATGGTATGTAAGATAGATGCAATGCTAGATTTGTTAATGGTTGTTCACGTTATGGGAGAAGCTATACTAGTTACAGATCTTATAGTACGTTTTTTTTTGTTTATTCCAAAAAAAAAAAAAAT
>MU622297.1:174099-196473 GCA_025399235.1 Backusella circina FSU 941
TTGATAGTACTGATTTTGAAATACAACTAGTCCACTTGATTATTTGTTTCAAACTGTTCGGTCTTTTTACTAAGGGAAAATATCAAGTGGGGTTTATAGTCCGTTAATACATTAACTGAAAAACCTCAAAGATATCGAAGAAAATGTTTTTCATTTGTTGTTTTTTTTTTTTTCCTATATTAGAAGAGTGCTATAAAAAGCCAATGATTTATACTTACTCCGGTAACTTCGAGGTTACAACTGAATAAACAATATAAACTATTGTTTAAATTTATTGTCTGTTTGTACCCCCCATTTCGGACAAACACATTGAATGATTCACTTAAATAATTATACCCTGGTTATCATTTTCGGTTTAGTCGTAAAAAGTTTGATTTGTACTTCGACAAATACCTTAGATTTCTTGGAATTAACTTTATCTATTCTGTTGCAAAGAAAAAATCGTCGTAATTTTAAGAAAGTATAGTACACGACTCATCCTTTAACCATCATTGTTTTTTTTTTTTTTTTTTGCTGTGCGAGTGTCTTCCCTTTTTTTTTTTTTATCATTGTTTTTTTTTTTTTTTTTTGCTGGGGAAGATTAATTTCATTGAGAAACGAAATGTAATTGTCTAGGGTATTGCAAATAGGCTGTATTAAGTTCTTTTTGCTATGGTCCAACCTAGAGGTTTTGTTTATTCGCTGTATTTCAAAAGGTAAAACTAAGGGTAGGAGTTTAGTAAATAATGTTAGATTAGAAGTGAATAGCTAACTGATTATAACTATTATTATACTGAACACTCATTAAACCCTTTATGTCTAAAAGCGTATTTGGCCTTGATATTAAAGGTAAAGTAAAAAAAATTGTAACTAGCTTTTGCTTGAAAGGTAATATGCTCTTTTTTCTTTACGCGATTATACGAACTAATATAATGAAACAAAAACGGGTATTTTTTTTTATTTTAGTTTTTGAGAATTTTTATTATTGTTTTTACTTATACTATATATATATAAAATAACTCTACAAACAATTTTTTTTCCCCCATAACTATGTTTTATCTTACCCACTTGGTAGTTCCTTGTGAAAAAAAAAAAAGATTTTGATTTGACATAATACGGTAGAGGTAAAGGGAAAAAAAAACCAAAAAAAAAAAATTTTTTTCCAAAAGTATATAATATGTTATTCCGTTTGTTTTTTTTTTTTTAACAAAAAGTAAATTCGGAACTTGACTAGGAGCCATTGTGGGAATGGGTACCGTCGTCATCGTCGATGTGGTGGTCATTGTTAGAACTATTGGAGTAGTTGTATCAACCGTGGTCTGGTGAAGACTACAACCTCCTGTAGCTGTGGTACAAGTGCAAGGTATGCAACTTGAACCCTTTGTATCGGGTTGTATGGAGAAAGGAACTTTGGGAATCGCTTTCACCGATTATTTTATTTTAACTTATTCTTTGAGAAAGATATATGGTAGATTTATTTTTTTTTTTTGAATGGTCACCGGTTTCGTAACCGCACCTCTGGTGGGTTCCACTATTTAACGGTCTGTTTCGGTTCGAATGGGTTTAGTCGTTATATTCAGACGTATAGTAATAGCGAGTTTGGTCGTCGTAGGGTCAACTTTCTCCCTCTCTCCAATATTGTATTTTCCTGGAACCCCATCTGCCTCTCCTGTGGCAACCTCTTTCGGACTCGGACCCTGTTCTACCCGAAGAACCAGAGGTAGGTGTTGTATAGTCGCATCCCTCGTATTGTCTACCGTGCTCGTCACCGTCGGAGCCAAGGTGGAAGTATTGCCATCTCTGGGAGTGCCTGTGCCCCCTCTAGGGTCAGTTTCTTCTAGAGTTGTGGTATCGAGAACCGTTATCGTGCCCGGAGTCGCAACCTGAACTTCACCTAGAAAAGTTCCTTGAGGAACCGCCGTAGCCGGAATGGCCGGAACTGCTCGAGCAGTCGTTGCCGCCGTGGCATTGCGAATTCTGGCCGGAACCGTTAGGTAAGTAGGAGTTGCCGGACCTCCCGTCGTGGTGAGAATGGCCGCCGGAGACGAAGCAAGTACTCAACCCGCTCTCCCCGGTTCAACCCCAACCACCGTGGGTGTTACTTAAGCACTAGCGCCCGTAGTTACAACCTCCACTAGTTCCAACCACCACCTTTTTTTTTTCTATTTGCTTTGTCATTTTCAATATTTTTGATGACGTTACGCATAAAAGTGACGAAAATGTGATTATAGAATATTTACCTTTAAATAACTCTATGGTCATGAATAATAATAAGAACAAAAATTCCAAAATTTGTTTTCTGGATTATGTTGAGAAAGGTAACTCAAGCTTGAATATATCGAGTAATACTTAAATTTTTTCTCCTTTTAGTACTCACACATTGCACCTTTTTTGTAAGCAACTAGTAAATTTGACTAAAAAGAGGTATTCTATTTGCTGATCTCTCTCGCACCCTTATTATTTCATTTAATGTGTTTATACCATTGTTATTTTTGCATAATATTTACTTCCCACAACTCCCTTTATAGTATATTTTACAGCTTTCTGAGGGTACTGTCAGGAATAATACCCTGGAATTAAATTTGGGGGGAAGGGATTATTTATTGACTATACAAGAAAATTTTAAGAAAAATAGACTGTATATTGAACATTTTCCAGGTTTATGAGAAATAATGACGGTAATATGGTATTTTTGACCCCAATCAGTTCTTAAAGATAGTCAATGATAGTTCATTAATAAATATAGAAGAACCTTCATTCCAACATTTGGAAAATATCGTTTATCTACTCGATCTATATTGACCTACACTTAAACTTGTCTAGTTCTGTCTCTTTCTCCCCTCCCCCAACACCCATTTATTGTAGAACATCTTAGATCACCTAAAGCTGGGGGGGAAAAATGGGATCGATCTTTGTACACTGGAGTTTAAGTGTCAACAGAGATCCGATTGTCACTAAAAGAAAATGATCACAGGCGCTGATATTGACAGAGATACTCTACATTTCAATTAGAATAACAGGTTTTACCCGTATAAATTAACAAAACTGTACTTTTCTACTTTCTATTTCATATACACAAAATAGTCGCACGCAAATAACAATATCCGTATTTCCGAATCCTTCCCAAGCATAATCATATCATAGAGAAAAACGACACGTGAACGATTGAAATAAGCCAACGTATATTCATCTAGTATAGGCTCCTATGACTATAACACTATATTGATTTTGACTGAAATAAAAAATTAAGTATTTCGATCAATATGAATAATGTTGGAATATAAAAGTAACGGAGAGACGAACCTGGATAACTGTAGATGAGATACGACGTTTAACGATAACAGTATGTGATTCCATGTTTCTTTTTTTATCATAAATATACATAAATACTTGTTTTAGTAGATTTTAAAATTTACCTTTATGATTACAACAGAGAGATGAAATGATGATATCATATATATTTGAATAGCTAAAACCAAGAAAGCCATCCATTATGTGTAGTATGTTGGTTCCGGTAGCAACTACTATGAGCACTTTCCATCGTGATCAATAATATCATAAGATATATCATTTATTCTATCATATATTCTTTTTTTTTTTATACATAGTAAAATCCCAATGATCTACTTTTACATAACTCTATGTTTAAGATATTCTATGTTTGCCTATCTATATCAAGTAATTGGGTCAGTGAAATTAGAAAACTTAATGAAGAATGAAATTGAGTAGGTCAATCTATATTTAGTCAACTACCCCATGAATCATCCATCCTTACAAAAAAGGTATCGAGGTATTTTTTGAATTCTATATAATTAAAGGAATAAAAGGGAATATGTTAAAACGAAGCGAGTTACGAATATATGTGATATTTATCCGTATTAGAGAATGTTTTACCTAGTTGTTGATATACATTTAGTTCCTTGAGCTTTGAATATTTAAAAACATCATCAAATAACTTGTCTTTGTGAATGGCTATAGAAAGAAATACTTCTCGAATGTTGGTATTATCCATGTGATCACAAATGTATATATAGAGTATATAATATCGTACAAAGGAGTTACAGTATATAAATATATTCCTCACTGAAGGCATTATTAGTATCTCCTGCTGGTGTAGTTTGATAATGAACAAGGCCATGGCGTTATATATTCGTTCACAATAACTAAGTAGATTAGTGTATACTTTTTTCTTTACAAAGTAGATTATTTTGACTGCTGTCATGACATTATATCTTAGGTTACTCATTTCAGTGTCTTCTTATGCGATACTGATCGGTCAACCACGCTCACCCTCTTAATCATTTGGACAAGACAGTTTCTATTTCCATATTCTATCTTTGACATTACTACTTTACTAATTCGTTATATATGAGGGCTTATTGAACGAGTAACTTGAGAAATAATCTCTTGTGCTGCTGGTATTTTGTACTCCTGGTTTACAACCAAAAGCTGCTTCAATAATTCACAAAAAACTCGCTATTTATTTTTAATTGGGAAAGTTAAACTTGTTGTACCGTGGATAATCATAATAGAGCTATAAAATATATAAAATACAGAAAAACGAGCAAAAAAAAAATAAAAAAATACAAGAAGCTTAGAGATTTAAGATACTTCTTTGGCTTAATATAAAAAAATGTAAAATGTAATTAGACAAAGAAAAAAGTTGGAAAAGTGGTGCAATATATATATATATATATATATACAGTGTATAGCCTCTGTGTCCGATCGTATTTTTTTTTGCTCCTCCACACAAAAATCACTGGACACAGAAGAAATACACCAAGTGCGAATGAAAATTTTGGGAACACTGATTGGATAATTTATCGACAATGTTGTCGATTAGCGACAACGTTGTCGCAAACTTCTTTTGTTTCACTGTAATTCAAACCGAAAAAGACAACGATCTCTTACAATTTATTATTTCATTCAAGCATCGACCTGGAACAGATTTAATGACTAAGCTAATGCTTCAAGACCCAAGAATTATGAACATTGTGCTAAAAACTTTAATAGGTACTGTGGCAAGTGTAAAAGTATTATCCCTCCCTTTTAACTAAAAATAATTATTTAGGTCCAAACGCTGAGGATAAGTACATTAGTTCTTCCTGTGAATGGATAGACGGTCGCAATGCCGATACACTGTACATTCCAAAAGCTGCTGTAACTGAGGCTCTCCCTCCTGTTGTCGTGGAGGTCCAGAACACGGTTGATAAAACTTTCATCCGCCGTATCATGAAATATTGCAATCATGTAATAGAAAGATATCATGTTGAGCCAATAGCTCTAACAATCTGTGTCAATGAAGTGAGAAACTGCGTTAGTGATCTCTTTGCTGATACTGACAAAGCGCCTTTTCTTAGGAAGTTACCTTCCGAGCGTTGGGCTCAAGAGCATCTTTTCATGAACAAACACACCATCTCTGCCTTTTTGAAGACGCCGCTACCAGATATGGTTGCACTCGGATATGTATTAACAGAACAAGAAACTTCACTGCTTAGTTTGGAGCACAGAGATGATCCAACAGTGCAAATGCTGTATGAGATATCCAAACAAGTACTCGACCATGAAGTACAAGACGAGGAAAAAACCATTGAAGTACTCTTAAATACTTGTGCAGCTAATAGGGATCAGTATAAAAGAATACTCGAATCATTTGACGAAGATGGCAATAATATTAAAAAAGCTAAAACATATGCTAACAATGGGTTACTGTACAATGAATCATGTATTCGTAAATATACCAATCAAATTGCCACTACATCATCAATGTCAGAGCCATTAGAACCTCCAACAACAGTACATGCAAGCAATAGCACTCTCACTCGTGCAAACCCATTGAGAATAATTGAATCAGCTCTTAAAAAAACAGATATGGAATGGGTCAGGGAATTTGTTGAAAGCTATAAAGCTGCTGAAAAAAGAATGGACTGGAAAAAGTACTTTGATGAGGGTCGCAATGCTGGGTATCTCAACACATATGCGAATCCCCAAAGCCTCAAAAACACATTTAACAAGCTCAACTCCAAAAATTGACTTGCCTCATTGATACCAACATTTTTTTCTCTCCCTAGTATACACACAAACATATTTATATATAGTAATAGTAATGGTAATAATAAAGAAATACCCATTGATATACTGTATATGTACAAACTGGCTAAAAATGATGTGTATCACATGTCTCTTCACTGCATGATTTTAAAAGTCTACTCCACATGTAGTAGAAGGGTTGGGTACCATTTTCACGTCATTCTCCCTTATCATGCATACTTTTCTGGAATAGAGAAGTGAAACATCAACTATTGACAACAATTCAACATTCTTTGTGTTTTTCACTAGGCAGTCAAACGAGACACTGGAGTCATAAGAAGTTAAAAAATGGAGTCGAAGTTAACAGGTTAAAAGATAGCAAGTAAGGATTCAAGCTGATACTTATTGTCTCATTGATTGACTATATAATTGTGAAGTCCATTTTTTCTGTAGAACAAAAATTACATAATGACAAGATCACATATAGTGGAGGGATAATACTTTTACACTTGCCACAGTACCTATTAAAGTTTTTAGCACAATGTTCATAATTCTTGGGTCTTGAAGCATTAGCTTAGTCATTAAATCTGTTCCAGGTCGATGCTTGAATGAAATAATAAATTGTAAGATATCGTTGTCTTTTTCAAAAACAGAGTTAGTAAGATGGCAACGCAAGTTGCGCTCGTATATTTTTTACCTGGCATTTTTCGGTTTGAATTACACTATTTTCAGAAAAAAAAAGTGAGCAATTTTTTTCTCAACTTGTGCAAATAATTTCTGAAAAAAGTGTTTCCGACAACGTTGTCGATAAATTTTTCAATCAGTGTTCCCAAAATTTCGATTTCGGCTGGATGAGCGCCTTGAAAACCGACAACGTTGTCGCTAATCGACATGTCCAAGAATAAAAATGACTTTGTCCAAAAAAAAATTGACAAAGTCCGAAAACCAAATAAAAACACTGTAATGATTAGTTTCCATATTAGTGCCTTTATGTATTTCATAAGCCACGAACACAAACAAGATACACAAGGAACTATTTATCCTCCAATTGAAAGTTACTATAATATCTTTATATTTATCTTTGAATTTATTAACTATTTAATTCCCAGTAAAAACATAAGAAACTTGAATGGAATCGAACAAGCTAGGCTTATGATGATACTATTTTCCTTGAGAAGACAGAAAGCAAAATGGATTGACATGTGATATACACTAAAAATTTTTCCATGGCATAAAGTAGAGGACACCATCCTATAGCTTGTACTACATTAGCTTATTATTTAATAGATCGATTCCAGTTTTTTCTCCTTCTCTTTACCTTTATTCTTTTATTTTACCAAATGGACACCTTTCATCCTGGAAAAAAAACCTTCATTTTTGCAATTTTGTTTGCTTTTCTTAGCTCCAAAAATGGTCGCAATATGGGTAAATAATGATCGTTTATAATTATATATTGAAAAATAAACAAGACACTGATTGCTATGTATGTGTGAATAGGAGCAAAGATAATTAATAAGGATATCAAACAAAGACTTTTGATGATGCTCCCTCTTAAGCTTCGTTGTAAGATCATAGAGTTCATTTTAGCCAGTCCCATTTCTCGTGGTAGATTTTTAATGGCTGCAGCCACCAAGCCATATGGAGATCAATATGATTACCTTACAAAGATCAATAACGACAAATGTAAAGGATACTGGGTAGTTCGTAATTCCCATCTATTTAATTCCAGAGTAGCTTCAGTTGAAAACACAGCAAACAAAGCTGATTTAGTTCTCTATTATATTCATGGTATGAACACAAAGTGATTTTATGGTTGTCAGATTTTATCTTCTATATTTGGTAATCTAAAAATTCTCTATCAGGTGGTGGGTTTAGAATGGGTCAACCTACCATGTACCTGGAATCTTATATTCATATCATTGAATATTTGAGAAAGACAAGAAATATGGATGTACGCGTTTTTGCTGTTCAATATCAAATGAAGCCTGAAGTAAATTATACTACAACAAAGACCGATGTTATGAATGGATATCGATATTTGATTGAGAATCTCAAGATCAACCCACAAAAAGTAATTGTTGGTAAGTATATACATATTATGTATATATAAGCATATGTACTCATTTTACTTTAGGGGGTGATAGTGCTGGTGGAAACTTGACTGCCTCTTTAATGTTGGCTTTACGTGATCTCGACTCAGCTGATTTGCCTCAACCCGCGGGTAATGTTTGTATTTCGCCTTGGATTAACTTTGACCACCGAACAATATTAGAATCAAAGAGAAAGCATGTAGACTGTCTCGCCAAGTATATGTTTGACGATGACCAGGATCATTATCATTACTTCTTTGATGGTGTAAAGTACACAGAATCTCAGTTGAAACTTGAAGCTATTCACAGGGTCTCTCCTCTTCATGCATCGTGGAAAAATATCTGCCCTACACTTGTAACCTACGGAAGCACTGAGGTGTTTGGTGATGATTGCGAAGAGTTTATTTCTCGACTCCAAAGAGAAAATGTTCAAGTTGACGTCATTACACGAGAGGCACCACATATTTGGCTTATTTCCTCTCCATTATCACCCAATATGGAGATATGGGAAGAAGACTGTTCAAGATTGGCATCTTGGTGCGCTAACCAAGTTTCTCACTAAATAAAGGTTAATTCTATTAATTTAGATGAACTTGTTAATTAATTATAAAACCATGTAGAGTTCAAGTTTATATTATTGTATATTTAAATTAGGATTAACATGCAATTAAGCCTTTTCTTTTTGTATCAAGTGGATTTAAACTTATTTAAACTTATAAGAATGGAAAAACGGCACTAGACATCATCCTTAAAAAGTTAAACTCTAAAACGACGATCTTTTCTTTAAATGCTCTAGCTTATTTAATTTTATTTGCTCATTTCATTGGCTCGATCAACTTTGAAGCAAAGACAAAAGCTTGAATTGGTCACATTCTTTTTTTTTTGTTTTTTTTTTAGCTATATAAACTAAAAAGTTGATTTTTTTTATTCTTGGCTTTTACTAATACTAATATTGCTCACATATATAAACTTGTATGCATATACAAATATAAGTACTCATATACCTTACCTCTCTTTTTTACTTATATGACAGTTATGACCACTCAAACCAGACATGTGAAAGGCAAAAAACCTTATAAAAGCTGGGTCAAAGATGGCGTCGATGGACCCTCGTCTATGGATGTATTAATTGACTGGCTCTCTCATAAACCAAACTATAAAAGATGGAAACAAGAAGATTATTCCATGGACAGAGTTCCTAAAAAAGAACTACTAGGGGAAATCATCAACAAGTTGAAAAGTGTCGGTATTTATCATCGAGAGCCAAAGGATATCGCCTCCAAGATATCAACACTACAAAGCAACTATAAATATACAAAACGGTGGAATGACACGGAAGGAAATAGATTAAGACATATTGGCGTAAACGAAAAAGCTATTCATGGTAACAAAACATTTTTCCCATTTTTTTTATAGATATTAATAACTTGTAATAAATATAATAATAGACGAAATAATCAAACGTTTTCCATACTGGGATAACTTGCATCCTGTTTATAGCGGTAATGCAGTTATGGATATTAAATCTATTCTTCAGCCCACTTCTCAGCAAGATAAGATACATGCACTCATCCAAAATAGTCGAAAAAAGGAAACAGAAAAGGCAAAAAAGGCTCAAGAATTACTGTACACTTTACGAAACAACAAAACACACATCAACAAAACATTGGTTGAAGAAGAGCACTTAGCAGCAACAGACCAGCTTATAAAGTATCTTCGTATAGCCAGTTTCTCGGAAGAAGAGGTTCATGAACAGCTTCAAAAGATATAACAAAAAAAGAGAAGAGAGAGGAAGAAAATGACAAGTATGATGGGGTTTTAACTTTGCTTTAATGTCGATCCTTTTTTTTTATATATATAATATATAATATATGTACAATTTAAGTTACGAATAAAGAATAAGAAACACACAGAGAACATATGAATAGATGCAGTTTTTTATAAATCCGTGTGA
The DNA here is from genome assembly GCA_025399235.1 of Backusella circina FSU 941. Lineage (NCBI taxonomy): Eukaryota > Fungi > Mucoromycota > Mucoromycetes > Mucorales > Backusellaceae > Backusella > Backusella circina. The sequence goes on from MU622297.1 coordinate 184,153, forward strand.
TCCGTTAAGGGACTGGTTTGGTCTGTCATTAATAACAATTCGCTCTCTTCTTCGTCTCCTCCTTGGTCTTCTTCGTTTTCATAATATTCTTTAATGATAGCATATTCTTCATAGCTCCAAAAGTTCTCTGACTCGCTTGTCTCATCGTCTGGTTGATCATCGTCAGTCATGGACATGATTGCTGCCACCATTTCAGTTGCTTCATTGCTTTTAGAGGTTTTCGCTTGGCTTTGAAAAACTTCTTCCTCTGAACTTAATATATGCGTTTTACATATTGTATGGGCCATCGATAGAAACCCATGAAAGAAAGGAAATAATAAAAGAAAAAATAAATAAAAAAAAAGAGAGAGAGAGGGAAGATGACCATGAATAAAAAAAGAAAATAGAAGAAAAGCAGCGGCCATTCAACCAATATTTTTTTACCCAAAAAAGTGTACATCCGCTACCTTAACTGATCTTTTTTTCTTTTTCCTCCTTTTTCCTTGTTGGTGCATTTCACTTATGCTATACTAACCAATAATGAGCTCAATGCTAGATTATATAATAACCACTGTTTTTCATCATGTGCAATTTTACATTCTTTAGTAAGAAGCTTTAAAATGTTTTATTCTGTTTAATTTTCATGTGCTTTTGATATCAAAATATAAACCTCTAACACTTTGTTGTTTTGTTCAGCTAAAGAAAAAGTGAGTTATTTAATATCTTTATGTGTTACCTTGGAGAATTAAAGTCTGGGGGATCCAATGACATGTCATAGAATACAAGTGCTATGATCAACGTGCAAAATGTCCATTTGTTTAACTTTTTTTTTTTATTATGAAAGATATTATTGGTTCTTTCTTCATCCATCTTTGTTTTGATTGTCAATAAAAGCTAATCTTGTGCCTGACAATCAAAATAGGTTTATTAATGATATTCAGGTTACATGTAAACTATTTCTCTTTTATGGCTAAACTGTGGCTTCAGATTACATTTTAATATATGAATATAAGATTGTGGTTCATACTAGACATAATTGAGATCAGTTTCTATGTGTCTTATTTTAACTTACGTACATTCTTAGGGAATAAGAAGCCTTTCTCTTATATATTTATATATACTCAACTGTTATAAATCAAACAAATGTTGTGTGTCGAAGCCAATTATTCTATTTTTAACATGTTTTGTAATAGACTAGTAGAGAATAAAAAAAAAAAAGGGTATTCGTAGCATTTACTTACCATTTGATGAATTCATATACCATTGAAATCAATATATAGTTTTTTTTTTTTACTTATAGATTTTGTTTCTTTGGTGAATGTTTAAGATATGGTTTGGATTTGTTGGTAGTGGTGCATCTCCTTACTTTAATCGCTATATAAAACCATAAACGTATGATTTTACATCAAACAAGTCTAGAACATACCTGTTATTATTGATACTAATATATAGATCTACATAAAACAAATCATACGTTAATGAATGGGATAAGATTATGTTAAAAACAAGGTTATTTTTGTGTAGTGAACAAGCCACAAGGGGCTTTAAATCTGGCTACGAAAATGGATATTAAAATCTATCACCCACCTCAAAGTGGATTATCGTCCTATTTCTTTAAACAGTGTACTTTCCTCACAAGTTAATCAGAAATACATGATAAGTTAAAAAAAAAAGGTATATTACAAGTATTAAAGCTACATTATGGCTATTAACTCCAAGTATGAATTCATGTAAAACAACCAAATCATATATTGTTCATACAGCATATTCCTGGTGCATTACCAGCCTTATATTGCTAATTACTCTTTTGGGGTAATTATGCTTAAGAGAATCGGCATTTTATCACTTCCTGATTTTTGAAAGATAAAAAGGATTTAGTCACTTTTTCCTTTTGTTTCAAGTCAATAAGGTAGAATATAAATAGATTAAATGTGGAAGCATTCATGTCATTCATGGTGATACCAAGATAGCTAAAAAAAACAAGCTAATTTTTATATTTTTAATTGTGGCAGATCAAAATTTACAAGTATCACATTATTAATTATATGAATTGGGACTATACTTTCATTGGTCTAATACCTCAATGTTGGGAATAGATCGTTAAACATATTTTTACAGATTTGGGTATTTATTTTTAAAAGGTCATATACAAAATAAGAGTGAAGGAGAGAAAGGGAATAAAATGCAATAATACAAAACCATAGTTAGGTGCCTTTTTCTTCAATCTTGCTTAAGCTTATTCAAACTTGAACTCGTCTGTTTCTCAAAATTGTGGCATTATTCATGTCGAGTTCAAAAACGTTACGCTTTCTTCTAGATACAGGCGTTGAAATATTGTGTGTGTATGCTTGTTGAGGAATAGCTGCATAAGAAGCAGGTGCAACGCCTTTGCCATCTTGAGCTAATTGTTCGGCCATAGCAATTACTTCTCTTTGAATACCATAGTTATCAGAGTTTATATCATCAGATTGGCTACCATCGGACGATGTGTCATCCTCATCTTCTTCGGATATTGAGTCATAACCACCAAGACCATGTCTCGGAATAGCAGCACTAGCGCGGTTTTTCTTTTTCTCTTCACCCATTCTTTGAACGGCATAGGTAATATCAAGTATTTCTTTGATAGAGTTGATTCCGGGGGAGAAGACATCAGTACGTTTGGTTTTAGATTTAGAGGGAATTTCATTATTTGGAGACAATGTATCCTGGACTGTTTGTGCTTGTCCATTTTTCTCTTCTTGAGCAGCAGCAGCAGCTTTGGTTGCAGCATTATGCATGGCCTGTGCTCTGGGGTCCATAGTGTTCTTTGTTTTTTCGGACTTGGCCAATTTGTCATTATCAGTACATGAGGCAGGAAACTGGGACTTCTTCACCCATGGATGCTCAAAGAAGTCTTCGATACTATAGCGTTTTTCTGGATCAACATTTAATAGATTTCTAATGAGATCTTTAGCAGCAGGGGAAATTGGATCCCACCAGGGACTGAGAAAAGTATATTCACCACGTGCCACTTTGTGTGTAAGAGCACGAATAGACTCGTCATAAAAGGGAGGGAAACCACACAAGATGGTGTAGAGAACACAACCGATGGCCCACATATCAACTGATTTCGAGTATTTCTGATCTCTTACAATCTCAGGAGCTGTATATCCCACCGTACCACAGGGTGTTAAGGTAGAATTATCCCAAACAACCTTTGATAATCCGAAATCTGCTAATTTTACAACACCAATGCCGCCACCACCAACACCTTGGGTAAACTCACCCTCATCCTTTTTATCCTCATCATTAAATAAGTTCTCGGGATTTGCTCTTTCTACAATAGGAATGGGCTCAAATAAGATATTTTCAGGTTTGATGTCACTAATAAATCATAACACAGCATAAAGTATTTTTAGTTTGCAAAGTCCTATTCAGTGTTTTCACCAATTGTAATACGTTACCGATGCACCACGCCACAATCGACATGAAGATGTCGAACACCCTCTGCAACTTGCACAATGACGTGTCTTGCGAGATCTTCACTAAAATAAGTGAGGTCTACGATACGATGGAAGAGTTCACCACCTTGACATAATTCAAGTACCAAAAAGTAAAAATCGTCGGACTCTGAAAACTGCACCAGTCGAACGATATTTTTATGTTTAATATTACGCATTATCTGTACTTCTTTCAAGATACTAGCTCTCTAAATACATTTATAGATTAAGTATAGTTTAGTATATAAAAAACATCATTAATATAAATAAACAAATAGAGATTTACCTCAGTGGCTTTTGTTTTCTTTTTCATATTGGGATGTAAATGTGATTTTCCATTCTAAAAACAGATAAAGTTTAAGTTTGTTAGTGTCCTTTTTTACTCTTTATTGTTTGTTTATTATAATTTTACATACTTCAGAAGCATCTAATTCCCTTTTGCGTACTACTTTAATGGCAACCAATAGATTTGTATCGATTTCTTTTGCTTTATATACAATGGAGAACGCGCCTCTATTGTTCATTAAAATAAAATAAAATGAAAGGGGTAAGTTGGATCAGATCCATTTAGAAAAAAGGGAAAAAGGTACTCACTCTCCGACTTTTTCAATGATTTCAAAGCGCTCCAAACCAGGATATTTTGGTAAAATATTCTTGCGCTCCCTTTCTTCTTTTACTAGACGAGTAGCGACATCTTTGTTCTTTTGTCTTTCTTCTGGTGTAATTTCTATTTAAAAGAGTTAATAAACAATTGAGTAAACAAAGCACAATTGCATTACCTTTTGTTGGTTTCTTGTTTTGTTTAAACAAGTTCTTGATATTTTCAAGCATGATGTATTTAAAGCGTGATGGTTAATTAATTGAAGGGTAATAAAAAAAAAAGTTAAAGAAAGAAAAAAAAAACAAAACAAAAAGATGAAATAAAAAGGATGATTTTAAATCTACAGCAAAAACTGGTGCTACCCAATTTTATTTAGAGTGAAAAAAGTTTAAAAAGAAAGCAATACGACTCAATGACGTTTTACAGTTGCTATATTTAGATAAACTACGTCATTTGTTTCACAGCAGTAGTAATAATCAATTCATCATTCTTTTTTTTTTTTTTATCTTCTAATTGTCCATGCTCGGCCGTCACCAACTGGTTTTAAGAACTTTTTTCGTTTTAGCAGGTCGATTAATAGAATTACATGATCTTCCTTAAATGAACTGTCATTGAGTAGATTAAGTACGTCATCCAGTGTTAACATCTGGCCAGGACGTTCAGAAAACAGATTAAAGACTCGTGTAAGTTGTGTCGATGCTGGAGGGGTTCTAAATGTGTCTGGAAAATACTTTAAATTGAACCTTGCAGGTATATTAGCACCAGTCTCGCCTCGTATCATCGTAATGTTGGATGAAGTTGTATCATTACTAGTTTCTGAAGTCTCCTCTCTTGGTGATGGTCGATAGGTTAGGTTTTGGGCAAATAAAGGTACAGCCTCTGGTGTATGTTGGATGTCCTCCATATCGTCGATTCTCATTGGACTAAATCGATCCAGCTCCTGTGTCATTCTCATTGGTGTATCATCTCGTAATATAGGCGGTGATTCAAATGCTTCCCTTGTTGATGTTGATCGTTCAGGTGTTTCCCGAGTCGGCATCATTGGTTCATTGTTCCCCTTTTCACTATTTTCTTCTAGTGTTCTTTCAATTAGTGCCTCTTGTGTATGTTCTCTATTTTTGCCTTTTATTAATCTCCGTAAGTCTACTCTCTCTTTATCAAATACACGAAGAACTGTTGGAGATCCCACCATTGGCTGGGGAATGTGTTCTCTAGAGTTATTTGGTGTTGTAGGCGAAGATAAGTAGCTTCTATTATTGTTATTATTATAATCTGGTAATTCGTTATTTAACTCTACTGATTGTGTTTGTCTTTCCAATAAAAATTGATTAAATCGCTCTCTCTCCTCAGGCACTTCCTTGTCCAAAATATTATCATTCCATAGATTATCACTATTGTTACTTCTATTACTTTTTTCAAGTTGATTACTGCTGCTAGTTTCAATATTATTATTATTATTATTGCTTTTATAATTAAGTGGTTTCTTGAATACTGAGGCATATCGTGTTGATCTATTCGCAGGTGAAGCTAATCCCATTAAATTTGAAGAAGGTTGTTTCATAACATCTGCAATTCTCTCTGAAGAACTGAATATTTTTGGATCGTGGTATACTCTTCTATTATTTCGTGGGGGTGATTTTAACTTTGGTGAATCCATGTCATCAGATGGATCCGAATCCATTAACCCTACACTCATTGCCTGCATATTGCTATCGTTTATCATTTTTGCTTGTTCCATAACAGGTGTGCCTGCTATTCTTCTACGCGAGACTCCAAAAGGTATTGTCTGAGGTGGAGAATAAAATTGATTATCGGTTAGGTTAGTGCTGGATGATGAATCCGACACGAAGGTAGGTGCAAATCCTTTTCTACGAAGACCTAGTCTATATTCTGGTGTAGATTCTAGAGATCGCTTTCTTCTATTCCAAGGGGTAGGTCGACTACTTGACGAAAGATCGTGCATCTGATCATGTATAGGTGGTCGATTGGTGATGCTTGTTGTGTCAGCGATGGAAGGGTCCATATCTGCTTCTGGTTGTTCGAATAGACTGAAAAAGTGCTCCCATACCTATTTTTTATTATATGGTAAGCACATTTCAGAGAGAATATATACTACATCATGAGTCTTACCTCGAAGGCCTCTAATATGGTGTCTGTGTGTTTGTTATACTCTTCAACATCAGCCAAGATTTTATTCAAGAATTCACAACATGCAGCAAAGTTTTTATCAATTCCTTGCAATTGCATAGTAATCAACTGATCGATTTCATCCAACTGTTTTTTTGCTTCATTTGCGCTGATCATGGTAGGATTTAGCTTTTCACATTTAACAAGATCCTGCTCTTTTGCTTTCTCGTTTTATTTTTCTCAGTGACAACTATTTGTGTTCATATGTCACGTGTTTTATTAAGGTGGAATGTGGCCAATGGTTTGGTCTCACTGTGGTTTACTTTAAAAACTGAAAAACTTTCTTAAATAGAATTATTGACAACAGAAAGCAAAAGTCAACATCAATCATGATAATTAAGGTAGAAAGAGTAAGGATGTACGCATTATGATAAAACAAGATAGAGTTTGTTGTGTTTGTTGAACAAATATAGAGTATCTGAAATAAAACATTACACTAAAAAAAATGACGCATTGTTAAAGTGACGCAATAGTGAACTTATGTTTTATCCTTGTCTTCTTTCTTATCTTCTTTCTCTCTTTTCATTCTTCTATTCTATATTTATATGTTTATAAATGAGTTTTATAGACAAGGAACTTGTAGAGTTGGGTATTTGTAGTACAATCCTTAGAAAGAAAAGTATAGGCGGAGGTTGCATCAACAATGCATCGCGTTATACAACTGATAACGGTGATTTTTTTGTAAAGGTATTTTGTATTGATGATATTAGACCATAGAGTAGATATTTACAAGTACATTTTTTGAAAAAAAAAAGACACAAATATCTCCAAAAACTTCAGAGTGGTATCTCGCTGAATCCATCGCGTTGGATCATATCAACAAAGCAGTAAAAGGGTTTGCACCTCAACCCATTCACCACGCAGATAAATATATTGTAATCGAATATATCGATATGACAGGTAGAGGTATGCATAATAAAGAGATTCAATGTGAACTGGGCCATCGATTGGGGAGTATGCATAAAGTTACTAGTGAGAGATTTGGTTTTGAAGTGACTTCTTTCTGTGGAAGTACTGAACTAAACAATACCTGGTGTAATAACTGGTCATACTTCTGGACAAAACAAAGGATGGAACCTCTGTTTGATTCCGTACGTGGCCAGAACCCAGATCTTGATTCAATGGGAAAGCAATTATGTACCCATATGGATCATTGGTTAGGACCTGATGCACTACCAAGCATCACACCCACCTTACTTCACGGGGACTTGTGGAGTGGTAATTGGTCGATTCGCCAGAGTGATGGTATGCCAATCATATTCGACCCTGCTTCTTATTTTGGACATTCTGAAGCCGAGCTAGGTATTATGAGGATGTTTGGTGGATTTAGTCAGGACTTCTTTGATGCTTATGATGAAACAATCCCTCCTGAGCCAGGAAGAAAGGAAAGATTGGAACTTTATGAGCTTTATCATCATTTAAATCATTACTCAATGTTTGGGGGAGGTTATGAATCTGACTGTTTAAGTATAATGGAAAAGATTTTGTGAAAATAAATAATAGTTGCTATGGGTTATGGCTGTAAAAGGTATGTAAAGCGGTCTATCGGTCTCTATGTGATATTTATATCTAAGGGCACGCCTGACAAATGTATAGATTTTTAGTCTACAGTTACTAGTAAATGTATTAGTTTCAGGTTATTGTATGTCAAAACGAATACAAAAAAAAATGTTTTGAGAGCAGTGAATTTGGACCAAGTTTATAAACCATCTAGTACTACACTGTCTACAGATGGAAATGTACAAGAATGTACCAGTTTAATTTGTTTTAAGCATACACTGAATAGAAACTATCCATTTTTTAAAAGTAAATTTATTTTTAGCTTTTATTCAGACTATTGGTGTTCTCTAATAGTATAAAAAAGAATAACTTTTCGGTAAAAATTAGCCTATGTTGAAATTGAAGTAGATTCCTGTAGATTTAGAATTTTTACGAACACCCTGTACTTTAATTCAACCTTCTCAGTATCTCCAACAGCATCTGCAGATGTTCAAGCTTATTTTAAAACAAAGCAGTCCTAAAATATAACTGAACGTTTATTTTTTTTATCATTGCTGGAATGCGCAGTTGAAATAGGTTTGTTACTCTTTAAGGTTCACTGTGACTCAGAATAATTTTCTGGAACCTTCCATTTCCAGAACACTCTATTTCCAGAATACTCCATTTCTCGAACTCTCCAATTTCTCGAACCCTCTATAGCCATGCGCCACCCACACTTGAAGATGATGAATATAAATAGACGCCCTTTTCTCATGGAAGATATCCTCACTTCATTTCATTGAATTTATAACATCTTGCATTTACAAAACTATCTCTCTAACGGGTTTTCTTTCCTCTATTATTACACAAAAATATGACAAACGCTATTGGTATTGATCTCGGTACTACTTACTCCTGTGTTGGTGTCTGGCAAAACGATCGTGTGGAAATCATTGCCAATGATCAAGGTAACCGGACAACCCCTTCCTATGTGGCCTTTACAGATACAGAACGTCTGATTGGTGATGCTGCCAAGAACCAGGTCGCTATGAATCCCCATAATACCGTCTTTGATGCAAAACGCATGATTGGTCGTCACTTTCACGATCCTGACTTGCAGTCAGATATGAAGCATTGGTCGTTCAAGGTCATTGAAAAGGACACAAAGCCTTCCATTCAGGTGGAATTCAAGGGTGAGACCAAGACATTTTCGCCCGAGGAGATCTCGTCCATGGTGCTTTCCAAGATGAAAGAGACCGCTGAGGCCTACCTGGGTGCCACTGTTGACTCTGCTGTGATTACCGTACCTGCCTACTTTAACGACTCCCAGCGCCAGGCAACCAAGGATGCTGGTGCTATTGCCGGTCTCAATGTCCTGCGTATCATCAATGAACCGACAGCGGCGGCTGTTGCCTATGGTCTTGATAAGAAGTCCAACACAGAGAGCAATATTCTGATCTTTGATTTGGGCGGTGGTACGTTTGATGTCTCTCTCTTGACCATTGATGAGGGTGTCTTTGAGGTCAGAGCAACCGCTGGTGATACCCACTTGGGTGGTGAAGACTTTGATAACCGTCTGGTGGACCACTTTATTCAGGAATTCAAGCGCAAGTACAAGAAGGATATCTCTTCCAATGCCCGTGCTGTTCGTCGTCTTCGCACTGCATGTGAACGTGCTAAGCGTACCCTGTCCTCTGCTGCTCAGACCTCTATTGAGATTGACTCTCTCTTTGAGGGTGTTGACTTTTACACCTCATTGACCCGTGCTCGCTTTGAAGAGTTGAACCAAGATCTCTTTAGAAAGACCATGGAACCCGTGGAAAAGGTACTTCGCGATGCCAAGATTGACAAGAGTCAAGTCCATGACATTGTTCTCGTGGGTGGCTCTACTCGTATTCCCAAGGTGCAAAAGCTGGTGTCTGAATTCTTCCATGGTAAAGAACCCAGTAAAGCCATCAACCCAGATGAAGCTGTTGCCTATGGTGCCGCTGTTCAAGCTGCCATCTTGTCGGGTACTAGCTCAGAAAAGACCGACTCCATCATCCTTGTAGATGTGGCCCCTCTCTCCGTTGGTATTGAGACGGCGGGCGGTGTCATGACCCCTTTGATCAAGCGTAACACAACCATTCCAACCAAGAAATCAGAGGTGTTCTCTACCTATGCTGATAACCAACCTGGCGTGTTGATCCAGGTATATGAGGGTGAGCGTGCTCGCACAAAGGACAACAATCTCCTTGGTAAGTTTGAATTGACTGGCATCCCTCCTGCTCCTCGCGGCGTACCCCAAGTCGAAGTGACCTTTGACATGGACGCCAACGGCATCCTGAACGTCTCTGCCTTGGATAAGACAACTGGCAAATCCAACAAGATCACCATCACCAATGACAAGGGTCGCCTCTCCAAGGAGGACATTGAACGTATGGTCAATGATGCTGAAAAATACAAGGCCGAAGATGAAGCTGCTGCCGCTCGTATCCAAGCAAGAAATGGTCTGGAATCCTATGCTTACAGCCTTCGTAACACGCTTCAAGAAGAAAAGGTGGCCAGTCAACTTGCTCCCACAGACAAGGACAAGATCAACACAGCCATCAAGGAGGTCACCGACTGGCTGGATAACTCACAGGAAGCCTCAAAGGAAGAGTATGAATCACGCCAGAAGGAATTGGAAGACACTGTCAATCCCATCATGACCAAGCTCTACCAGGCTGGTGGAGCAGCAGGTGCACCTGGAACCACTCCTGACACAAACGGGCCTACTGTTGAAGAAGTGGACTAAAAAAAAAGGAGCACATCTCTTATCTATACATCACCATGTACTATAGCATTCTTATTTTATTATATTATCCTATATCTTATCCATTCTTAATAAATTAATAAATAAATAAACATTCTCTTTAACAATAAAGTAATATGAAAAGACTTGGTTTTCTTTTTTTCTTTTTTTTTTTTTTTTTTTTTTTTTTTCCGTCTCGAACTAGAAAATCAAATTATTTATCAGACTGCTTTTGTGATACATTAATTAGAAGACGGGGAATCGTATAAAAGGAAACAAAATCTGGAGATGTCTATGTGTTAGCTTTTATTCTTTTTGATTTTTCTAATAGTGTTAACGATAAAAGATGTATATTTAAATTGCTGTTCTAAATGGCAGCATTTTTTTGACGTTTTCTCGCTGCATAATCGAAAAGTGGGTGTTAACGCGATTTAGGAGACGTTTAACCATTGTAAGGTTTTACCGCACACTACTTTCGGAGTTTACACCTTAGTGCTCTTTTCCTGTGGTACGATGGTCAGCAAGAAAAAAAGAATTTCTATAAAATGTACTTTTTTTTTCCCCTCTGCTTTTGAAAGTTTAAAAAGGTAGAGCCTTTTATTGTCATTTTGCAAATCATATTAAATTGAAAACTGTGTGGTACTTAATTTTGGTCACATTTTATATTTTCAAACAAAAGCATATGATTTTTATATCAGTTCCTTTTTTTTTTTCAATCATATTTAGCAAAAGACACTCCTTCTAACATAATAGTGCATCTGAAAAAACCCCATTGTTATTACTACTATTATTATTATTACGAAAAAAACACCTTCTATTCACATACTGAGTGAGAGAATAATGACCTCTTTATATAAAAGCGTAGTTAAAACACTAAACTTAAACTGTAAATATTGTTAATTACAATTAATTATTACTCATAAATAAAGCGTTACCATAATAAATAACATTGTCCTGGTCTTTTGTAATCTTAAAACTGAAAAAAAGGATTGCTCTGCCTTTAAGCAGGTAGTTTTTTGTGAAGCGTTTTAATATTTCGTGAATTAAATCAATCTCATTAAGGTTTACCTCTCTTTAGTTTTTATTTTTTCCTTGTACTTCAAGACTGTAATGAAAAATGATCGCTGGTTTTTCCAATTAATTGATCACCAATATTGAATGTAGATATATCCATATAAGATTCAAGCATTTAAGCTTATTTTGTACTACGAAAAAACAACAACAAAAAAGGGCCAAATTACTATTTAGGAGAGTGTATGGACTTTAACATTGGAAATGTTTGATATTTAACCCGGGTGTTTTTCGCATTACTGATCTGTTATTTACTTAGAACCATAATATAGGGTTGGTTTAATTACTCTAAAAAGAGAAGTTATAGAAACCGAATTTTTATATATTTCTATCATAATACAAACCAACCAACCCCCATTGTTTATTAACACAAATCACACCTTTATGAAGCTATAGTATCGAACTCTATCGGTGTTGAATTAATATTCTTTAAAATGATTTGCTTAGATGCACTATGGAAAAATACATCTTCACTTTTCCTAGATCTCAAAATAGGCAGTGATTATCCTAAATTGAGGATAGATTTTACAAATTTAAATAAAGCGGAATCTCAAAATTGAATGAACTAAATAACAATTTACTCAATGACCTCCAATTCATTTTCGTGATATTTGGAGCAAATCGTAAAAACTTCTAATCTTGAGAACTATCGTTGATTGGTATTCTTTATTTTTTTTAGATTAAGAAATGTCTTGTTTAGGGATAAAATATGCAATTGAAATGATATTTTATGTTTTTTTAGAAAAAAAATT
>MU622297.1:205550-218918 GCA_025399235.1 Backusella circina FSU 941
AGCGACCTGGTTCTTGGCAGCATCACCAATCAGACGTTCTGTATCTGTAAAGGCCACATAGGAAGGGGTTGTCCGGTTACCTTGATCATTGGCAATGATTTCCACACGATCGTTTTGCCAGACACCAACACAGGAGTAAGTAGTACCGAGATCAATACCAATAGCGTTTGTCATATTTTTGTGTAATAATAGAGGAAAGAAAACCCGTTAGAGAGATAGTTTTGTAAATGCAAGATGTTATAAATTCAATGAAATGAAGTGAGGATATCTTCCATGAGAAAAGGGCGTCTATTTATATTCATCATCTTCAAGTGTGGGTGGCGCATGGCTATAGAGGGTTCGAGAAATTGGAGAGTTCGAGAAATGGAGTATTCTGGAAATAGAGTGTTCTGGAAATAAAGAAATGCTTCTGAGTTTATTTGGCTGCTTGCGTCATCACTTCGTTTATAAGATTTGCATATGTGCTCGAACTAAAAAATTTAACTATTCTTTTTTCCTTTATGAATAAAGACAAGTCTAGCTTTGATCGCGTAGGTTCAAAAAGTAAATTGTTTTTGAATTTATTATGAATACATAAACTCAAAGACTTAAGAAGAGTAAAAAAACCAAAAACAAAACCATTTCGTTTTAGGATACAAACGTGATTTCGAATCTGATGAGAATTCAGTACCAAGCATTGCCAAGTTCAACTTTTTTGTTAAGAAGAAACAAAATGAAAGACTATTTGATCCTGAAACAATAGCACAAATAGAAGATACAGCCAGCTTGAGTGCAAACGTACTAAATCGACGCTTCAGTCGAAGATCTAAAGAAAGAAACGACAATTCTAGTCAAGTTGCACCAGCGAGACCTCCAAACACACATGTAGAACCGAGCTTTCTAAAACACCAAGCATTATCATATAGCGCCATTGCTTATTTACAACTTATATTTAATACCATTTTGATTGGAACGTTTCTATACATTATACTCAGCATTATTTTGATATTAAGACAGGATTTGATCATCAAAGAGAGGGAGCATATGGATGGTAAATTCACAATTTGATTATATATATATATACAATGCAACGTATTCATTTTGATAAAAATATAGCATTGCACCAGGAAAAGGTGATATGTACCAACCATTATATGATTAATCGTTGTGGAGATAAAAAAAGAGTTCCTGCTATTGAGAGTATGTGTAATGAATGGTCTGCTTGTATGCAGAAGGACATGGTTATTACAAGGTAAACACGAGATATGAAGAGAGAGAGAAAGAGAGAGAGATTTTGGTATTTATATTTGGTGTCTATTTAAAATAGAGCAAAGGTTTCGGCTGAAGCTTTTGGAGAGATTCTAAGTAGCTTTGTTGAACCCATTTCGTACAAGGCTTTGGTAAGTTGGTTCAAAAGTAAGCCGTATTTGGTATTAAATTGCTTATTTTTTCATCTTAGTTTTTCTTTACATTACTTATCGTGGGTTCATTATTGATATCTAATACTGCATTTAGCTTATTCAGTAGAAAGCGGAGGCTATTGGAATGATTTTATAAAGAAAAATAAATTAAAAATATATTATTGCCAAATATGGAAATGCTAATGAAATAAATCACAGAAGCGAGTGATCGCTGATCCATGTTCCACAAGAAAGTAACCTTTTTTTTTTTTTTGCTACGTCATTTTAATCTCACTTTTTTAAAGAACAAAGTATCTCTTTTTAGTGCTTTTGATACCTTACATTTATAGCTTTTGTTCAATAGAGAAAAGAAAGTGTTTTCTTTTTCTCTTTCACTATTCCATATGGAAGAAAACCACCCTGATTATGAATCCTTGGGAGCTAATTCGACTCTTTTACAAAATGCAATCGCTGGCGCCATGGCAGGAATAGGCGAGCACTGCATAATCTATCCAATAGATAGCATTAGGGTAAGAGGTAGTTTTATTGCTGTGTTTTTATGTGTCAATGTGTGTATGTGGTCGATTATATTATGCTGACAAATACAACTATTAGACAAGAATGCAAGTGGTAAGTCAATCAGGTCCAGCAAAGGCTATAAAGGACGCGTCAAGGACTCAGCTGCGTCAGCAAAAGAATTTATGGAAAGGGGTTTACTCTGTTATCCTGGGTGCAGGACCTGCACATGCTCTGCACTTTGCTACATATGAATACTTTAAAGACAAATTCAGTCAAAAAGATATTTTACAAACAAACAGTACGTTTATATCTAATCAATTGATTGCCTCGGGTACAGCAGGAGCTATTGCCACCCTTGCTCATGATTCACTTATGACTCCATTTGATGGTAATTATAAAGTTAGAAGGAAAAAGGGAGAAGGTTTGGATTCCTAACATCAAGTTGTAGTGGTCAAGCAAAGAATGCAGCTGCGTGATTCAACTTACAAGACAGTGAGAGAATGTGCTCGGGTGGTATACACAAAAGAGGGCATAAAGGCGTTTTATATTTCATTCCCCACTACAGTTTCCATGTCTATCCCATTTCAATCGGTCCAATTTGCGACATACGAATATTTTCGCTCTAAACTCGACCCCAAAGGTAGCTATAGTCCCAAGACACATGTCATAGCGGGGGCACTAGCTGGAGCAATTGCTTCATCTATAACAGCACCACTTGATGTAATAAAAACACTGTTACAAACTCGTGGATCATCAAAGGAGGTAGTGGTACAAAGTGCATCTGGCTTTAAGGATGCAGCAAAGATCATTTATAATCGATATGGTATATTTGGGTTTTTTAGGGGATTCAAAGCGCGTGTGCTGGTCAACATGCCAAGTACTGCTATTAGTTGGAGTGTTTATGAATATTTTAAATGGTTTTTGGCAAGTGATAAAGATGATAAATTTATAGATCGTATATAATTCATGTAAAATAGAGGTATCAATACTAATAAAAGATAATAATAAAAAGACTTGACAGATCTGTACATTGCAATTCATTTATTTATTTATATGTATTTATTATTAAGTAATTTGAATTTAAACTTCATAAAAACGTTTGCACAGGAAGACCTGCAAAGTTTTAACCACTTCACTTCTACTCTTTAGTTCTACAGACTCTCTCTTTTTAGACTCTTCTTTCAGTAAACCTTCAACCTTGATCAATGTATCCATAATATCCTTTACATTATCAGAAGCAATTTCCATTCTAATTTCATCTTTTAGACCAGGTTTTGCAACCCAAAGAGCAACTTGAGAAGCAAGCAACACTGAACAATCTTGAATGACATCTAGCATGGGTTGAACAGGATAGCTTCCATTGTTTGCCCATTCTTTGATTCTATTGACGCCAATGGAAATATATTCGACCAGAGTACCAAAGGAAGCAGATCCTCTCTCAGAAGAGTTCAACTCGGGCGCTAAAATAGTATTACCAAATGGCCACTTGGTATCCTCTAGAGTCAGTATTTCGTCAGTGCTGGTTTGCATTACCAAGGATGTGATGACATAGTGAGAGATGACAAGAATGGAGTCCCAGGTTTTTATCATCAGCTTGTTGACATTGTTATTAGGGGTGGTTGAGACAGATGATTTGAGCTGCTCTCGTTCTTCATTATTTACGGGGTAGAGTCGTGCTTGTAGATGATTTGGATGTGACATATAATAAGAGTAGCGTTGTAATAGTATCAGCGAGCAATCTTTGAATGATTCAAACAGTTCAACAGGCACCTTTTTAAAGTGAGTCAAGTTTTGGGATAATCCAAAGAAGAGAAGGGCGATTTGTTGCATTTCATCCAAGAGAGGCGAAGAGAGACTTTCGGATGGGGAAGAACTACTTGTATTTATCTCATTAGCAATGTCAAAGGCTTTACCAATCTGAGCACCATATACATGAGTAAAGTTGACTGCATTATTCAAGATGATTTCATTAGAAGGCAAGGTGTTTAGTATCTTGCCAACTACACCCAGCATAAGACACCAAACTGAATGCAATGGATTTCGCTCTACTAACACAGGACCAGTTTTATTGCTGTTACCAAATCGAATGAAGAGATCTAATTGACCTTGTTGTAGACATCTCATCAGACTGTTGTTACAGAACGCATTGAAAAGACCATGCTCAACAAGCTGCATGGCTGCGTCGGGCATTTTGGATAGGTACATTAAAAAGTAAAGAGCAGTTTCAGCATAGGGTGTAATGCTGATATTATAACTCGATTTCTGCTTCTCGACTTCAGACACAAGCAACTCAACACCGCCATAGAAGAGCTGAATCAAAGAAGGAATTGTATTGTGATTTTTAAATATAGCCAACCAGGTATCCGGATTAATATTGTATGTGGGATGCACCAAGCTTTGGAGAAGAGACACAGATACTGTAACATCTTGAATACAGCTTTCTAAAGCATCTTCAGGTATACTCGATCCAGGTGCACTGTAAGAACCGGCTTTAACAACCAAGACATGGAAACTCTCGCATATTACTGGCAGCAATTTAGTGATACAATTTCTAAACGGTTCTTGAGAATGTATACTAGTTGTAGTAAACAATGTATCAAGGCAGAGCATAATGGATTCTAATAAAGGTCGATGGAAGCGAATGGTGATGCAATCGCGGATACTATTCATGACTGCAAAGTTTTCACGTTCAAGTAGATCGCATAGGGCTGACAATAATTGGAACACTTGGTTTGCATATTGCTGTCTCTGATTTGTATCACTTTGTACCAAGTTACTTCTACCTTGCGTTGTCCAGTCCTCTGTTAGGCTACGGATGAATTGAAGGAGTATACTATAATAAGTCAAGCTCATTCCATCAAGTCTTTTCTCCTCTGCCGCTTTCTTCTGTAAAAACATGATAAAGTCAAATAAGGAAGTCGGTGCTTTAGAAGTCCAAATAAGTTCTCCTGCTTGGCACGAAACGGTTTCAATGAAGGCTTTAAAAGAACGTAATAAAATTGTATCGCTTTCGGCAATAGACCCATTGCTGTTGACTTTACACACACATGAAAGGAAATGGTTAAAGTCGTACTTCATAACCAGATACTCATCCTCCCCAACTTCACTTGTTCCATATACATAACGAACACGATCATGAATAATAGGGAAATCATAAAGGTACGAGTAGCCATATTGGCCGACTTGGTTTGGTGAACCATAGTGACCCAAATCAACAGATTGTACCTTGTAGAGAAGTTCATCAAACGAGTATGTAGAGAGTCTTTGTGCAGTACGCTGAAGTTCTTGTATATTATCTCCATCGAAGCCATTCTGGATCGCATTTTGTCGAATTGTATTGAGTGTAGCCGGATCGCTAATCTTGGTTAATAAACTCTTAAGGCCTACTGGTAGCTTATCAGCCACGCTGCCATTTCGTTGGCTACCTGCAATGATGTGTATTTCGAGTGACAATAAGCGCAATGCAAATGCCTTGGACAGGTTGAGACAGCAAATACGACGGACGCTTTTATTTTGATCAGATTCAGCTATTGCTTCATTATCCAAGAGAGCATTATAATCGGGAATGTATGTATCTTCGCTAGGACAAAGCAAAATCCGTTCAAGTGATCCCCAAAGAGACAAGTCAGTGCGCGTGCGTTCTACAATAGCATAATGATCAAAGGCAGTCTGCCAAAAAGTAGAAAGGAATTGAAGAGTGCTAGATAAGACCGCAGGCTTGCTTCTACTCAGCTGATGCCACTCCCCAAGGAGATCAATTGCTGCACTAATAGCAGAATCAGTGTTGGCAGGCACAGGCTCGGGCTTCTTGGCTGTCGAACCACCACCAATCTGGCGATGTACTGCTGACTTTGGACTAGGCATAATAAAATCACCACAATCGAGGAATAAAATGGCCAAACTAGGCTGAGTTTCCAATAATAAAGTCAAGAGTTGCCAGATGGAAGCTAAAAGCAGTTCATCTTGGAACTGATCCTTTGCCACTGCAAGATAACTGCGAATGACGCTATGTGCCTCTTCTGTACTACCAAGGTATTGAACAAAGTTGGGTACATTCTCCCAATAGGATACTGCTTTACACAAGAGTGAAATGACACGAGTAGCTTGGATAGATAACTGAATGTTGTGTCGATAATCAATGTATTTTGCGATCTGTAGCAGGAAATCGGAACAATCTGTGCCCTTTGTGCGTTCCAAAATCAATCGTTCTAATAAATTGCTCTTGCGGTGATCGTCCGTATTAATAGATTCCAATCGATACTGTAATAAAAGACAAATAAAAATAAAGGATTTTTCGGTCAGTTTTTCTACTCGTCCAGCTTCAGCAGGATAGTTGAACTTGTATAGAGTATTAGCCATGGTAGCACCTTCAGAAATATTGTCTAATAAGTGTGATGTATAATAAAAACCTCCATCGTACAAGTAATTTTCAAATAGACTTTTGCGAATCTCTCCAAGTGTATCTGGTTGTTTGAAAGACTGTCCAATATCAATAAAGATATCAAGGATCTTTGTGCCAATCAAGAGTCGTTCTGAAAACTGCTTGTAAGCCCATCCAGAATAAGATGGAAGCACGTCCAGCATGAGATAACGCAGGCATTGGTGAATGATATTTAGATGTGCCTGATCTGGACTTTTCCAACCTCTTCTTTGAGTATCTTCAACAAGAGCTGCAACAAGATCCAAAAACGATAGTAAAAAGGGGTATCGACCCGAAGTGGACTCTGCATTGTATATATACTGACGTACTTCACTTTCGCTACTGTCCACTTGAGGAATAATGGGTGAATTCACAAGATAAGACCAAATATGCTCTGGATGTTGAGGAAGTAAAGCTACTAAGCAATTGAGAGCACCCACCATAAGCTGAATGGAGGTTGGTGATTTACTGCATCGACTAAGGAATCCACAGAGAATAGAAATCAACAAAGGCCTATCATCCTTCTTAATCACTTGTACTTCTTCAATATGCTGGACTAGTGTAAGACCTAACTGAGGATTGTACTGAATCACACGGTGAAAGAGATTTAAAATAGAAAGAACGGTATCAGAGTTGTTTCCAGAAAGTTCCTCACTTTGAATAGTATAAATGTCAGTAGTTGTGTTTTTTATGTCAGATATAGATTGATACAAGATGGATGTGAGTAAATGCCAGCCGGAATAAGATACATTAAATCGTATGACTTGCTTCTCCTCTGATATCTTTGTAATCACTATTCCAGTTGATCCAACAGGTATTTCGATGCCACAGAGGTTTCCAACAGCAGGAACTACAACAATAGGTCTAACAACATGCATCACTGTTCTTCCATCTATGGTAGACTCCTCCAAGCCGGCTGATTTGTGTACCAGTACTGATAACGATGAGATTGTTGTGATGAAATCATAAACATTATTCGCCGCATCGCCGCTATCCGACGATCCTGATAATGCAGATAGAATACTAACAAAGTTGCCAAAATCATATGGAAAATGGGCACGTGCTCCCATCAGCAATGAAGACTGTTCTCTTGACTCTGCATCATCCTTCCAAAACATGTCGCATAATTCACCCTCACCCGAATAAACAAGCGTATAAGCCTGGACAAGACGCTTATAACTCTCATCCGGGATATAAGAGGGTCCACTGATTGTCAAAAACGCCCTTAAAAGTTGTGCCAGTACAAATCGGTAACCAGAGCTATTGACATCATCATCATCACAAAGAGAGCTTGCCGCAATCTCTCCCAACACACCAAATACATCCAAAGTCAATGCACGACCCATAAACACTGTATATACACTGGCTGTTTGGTGAATGGATACAACTCTATCTGCTTTATTAGATAAACCCTCTTCACATGTTACTGGTCGATCTATCAAGACGTCTGTTGTCACTCTCTGTTGTCCGTGTAATGCACTTTCGACTGAATTATAGTCCAATAGAGGAGCACGAGAAGAGTTGAGTTGCTCCTCCACTTGACATAGAAAGTAGGACCATGCTAATAAATATAAAGAATCTGCACTTGATTGACCCATATAGAGAGATATTTGATTGATTTTTGATATAATTTCAGGTGATTTGATCAAGAGTGGTTCACTGTCTGTCATATTTCCAACCGACAGGCAAGAATTTACCGCAAGTAGACTGGATATATAGGATACTTGCTGGCGTAAAGCATAGCCTTCCTCATCCAAAAGATAACCTAATGTTTGTAACTGGCCGAATCGAGTTGCTTCAAATTCCTGAATTATGCTGAGTGTAAAATTTGGATGAAAGGGACGTGTTAAACCGAGTAAAAGTAAGATCTGTAATAAACCCTTCTCTTCCTTCAAACACTGCTTTGCCCATATAATAGACCAGCCAGAAAAGGTGTGTATCGCATTTGGGACGGATGATCGCGTTAATTTTGAGAATTGGGAAATAAGGCGTTGAATAAATGCTGAATCATTGAGAAATGCGTTCTTGATATCTGCCGCAATAGAAGCGTAAGGATGATCGGTGTTTGTTGCAATACGTTGTAAGGATCCAATACATTCCAAGAATGAGATACGATCTTCATAGTAAAATAGGAGCATTCTGGTGATTAAATCTTGATCCTCACAGAGACCTTTTTGAGGTACTTTGTTGTCCTGTTTAAACGCTTCCCAAAGTAGAACAACTTGAGCTTCATTGAGTTGAAATAAATCTGAGAGTTTGTATATGAATTCCTTTTCCTCGTCATTGAGCGAGTTTGCTGATTTGACTTTAGTGCGTGCTTGAGTAGAGGGTTCAGTGAAGGCTTCCAAGCCGAGGAGAAGCTGATCTTTTTTCTCCTCTAATATTGTTTGAAGTCTATCAGTTGAGCATTGCTGCACTCCTCTCTCGATTGTGTCAAATAGTTTTCGATAAGTTCTAAAGAAGGAGATGAGAATGCTTTCTTTCTTTGTTCAAACTGACACACTCGTTTTGAATTTACCCTGCAAACCTCTCCTCGCTTGTCATTTAAAGTAATTGTTTAATAACGCGAAAGTGTATTTTTTTTATAAAAAAACAAATGTTGATAAAAAAAGAAAAACGTCACTCAAAACGGACGTGACTATGAATTTTAAATTTTTTGGACTTCAAGTTGTTTAATGCAAAGTATCATACATTCCAACAAATAGTAGCTCTTATTGATATAAATATGATATATTTTACTTTATTTTTTAAATAATAATCATTAAGAAACTATACTATAATATTTGAACAGGAATAAACTATTTACGATCACTCATTGACCCAAGAACTACCACGTTTTAACCATTTAGCAAGAATAACAGTGATATCTCTCACTACAAAACCACCAATAGCAGTGTTAACAGTACCACACACTCTTGTGAGTTTCATCAAGATGAGATCATATTCCTTTTTGTTTTCTTGTTGATAATATTGAAGCCATTTTTCTATATTTGAAGGGAAAAAAAAAAAAGTGAATATTTTATATTAAAAAAGACAATCATTGACTTACCCAGAACATGGATTTTTATAAATAACTTTTGCAGTGATTCAATATAGGCTTTAAATTGATCTTCGCTATTTAAAAATATAAATGTAAATATATAAAATAGCTATATTCTAATCGTTCTTTTTCGCCCCTTACGTCTTTGTTAAACTAAACGCATTCATACGCTCAACTGACTTTGTAAATTTAGTTCCCCAAGACATGAAGGATTGTGTCTTTTTCGATCCACTACTATCCATCCGATTAATTGAGGGCAGGTTAGAATCGCGGTTACTTGGGAACCCATTTTGGGATGTACTAGCATGAGAACTATCCATGCTCTCCCTCTTTAATTTCTTGGATAGTAATGTCTGAAGCATATCAAGAGATGACTCAAAATTCTCCAGTAACTTTGTTGAGCTAACCACATCATCTAAATAGGACCAACTTTCAAGCTTACTGATATCATTGATCAATGACTCGCAAGCAGTCACTTTAATTTCCATAGATGATAAACGAATGTTAGGCTGTTGCCTATATTATACAAAGTGTATGTGTTGGTTAATAACAAGAATAGATGTAGTCAATCAGTTACAGCCTTACCACAAGTTTTTGGGTATATAGAGTCTCTGAGTGATATATCCACCCTCAATCATACTCTTCTCTAATGATAATAATAACTTTAAGGGACTAGAATCAAACTCTGTGCCAGGCTTTATATTCGAGACATTAGCATCCAACGATGGATCCTGTTGATCCATCATCTGTGTATGATTATCTCCAATATAATCCATATCTGCATCCTGTTTTGGTGAATCCTTCAAAAATAAACTAAATACTGCAGATGATTTATCTTTACGACTTGGTCCATCCATACTTGATCTTGATAATCGATTAGCAGCCTTTCTGCGTATAGAACCCAACCCTGCAGCAGGGCGAGCAATGACAGGTCGAACAATAGTAGCAGTTGCGAATGTACTTTGAGTGATAGTTGAGGCCATTGTTGTAACAGAGGATGTATCACTGAAATCCTGTAAATCTGATTCAGATTCAGGAATAGGAACTGTATTGTTGCGACGCATAGGAATAGTGCCATCTTCTAGTGTTTCAATCTCAGGTGAACCTACATTTTCAACTGCAGTCATGGAGGTGGAGCGTTGGATTGCTGGCATCTTTGGTAAGCTACTTGTTCGAGATCTAAATTTACTTTTTACATCGGGTATAGGCGTTTGTGTTTGCTCTTTCTTTAAGAGTGGTAGATTCAAAACGGGTTGCTGCTTTGGAACCATATTTTCTGATAGCTCAATTGAGCTTGTAGTGGAGTCAAAGGAATCTAGAGAATTTCGTACAGAATTATCCTGACTTTCATCCCCGTTTTGATGCTCCTCCTCATCCTTCAAGTCTAAATTGGCTCTTGAGCTTAACCTAGGTGGGGACGGACGTGGTGTATCTGCCTCTTCTTGATGTTCATTTTTATCTTGCTCTTTCTTTTTGTTGGCATCTTCAGTGTTTGGGTTATTAAAAGATGTTTTTATAGGTGTGCTCTTTGAGGTTTGTAAAGGAGGTATTGGAGTGGGTGAAGAAGGTGGTGGCGGTAAAGTGGGTAATTTCTGAGTCTCCTTTTGCTGAATTGCTGATAAACTATCAGAACGAATGGAAGAAGGAGGTAGGGTATGGTTAGCAGATGAACTAAACGAACTTTGAACTTTTGAAGTTTCACGATCACTCAATGCACTCTCAATGGATGAAGAAGATGTCATCCGTCTAATCATGGAACTGTAAGACTGATGTGCTGCTGTTTTTATGTGAGGACGAGCGTTATTATGACCACGTTTATTTGGTTTTGATAGCCAAGCTTTTGACTCGTCATCAAGTGTGTGTAAATTAAGCGAGTCGGCACCAAGTTTTGAAGTTATTTTACTCAACAAGCGAATACGTTCAGAATACGAGTCATGCTGAATAAAAAGACAAGGAGTTAATCGACAATAGCACTACTTTTAGTTCCTGACACTTACAATTTCTTGTAATCTACGCCTATCGTTTTCCTTTTCTACACAAACCAAGACACGATCAAGAAGAGAGATGGCTTCAGTATAAGAGCTTATAGCACCCATCACATTATTGGTAGAATCATGTTGAACAGCTTCATTAGCCTTTTGTAGAGCTGATCTTAGTAGTAACTTTGACTGCTGTTTTGTCAGGGCTGAAGAGGTTGTACTTTGAGTTGACAGTGTAGCGGTGTCAAGACTCATTATCAGCTATTGACAATATAAATAGATAAATACTAATATGATATAAATAAATAAATATGTAGTAATAGTAAAAAAAAAGACAGTTTTTTTTTTTTCTTTATTTTTTGTCAAGATGCAATAAATAAATGTGTTACTAGCAAATTTTTGTCATACCATACATGAAAATGATGTTTAATTTGTATAATTTGGATGAAACATGGCCATTGAATTTAGCTGAATATAATCGGTTCAACTGCACGTTTAGTTAGATGCCTAATGCCGCACATAAATTCTACTTGTTTGATAAATGTGTGCATAAGATATAAAGTTATCATGTCTTGTGTGTGTAGATCAGTGTTATATTACACTGTGTTTATTTATTTGTACGATAGAGTGTTAGTGTTGATTGGTAGATTACTCTTACTGACAATGGTTAGTAATTAGTACTTATATGTACTCTGATTGGTTAAAATATAAAGTGTGTTGCTATGGCAACATATTATATATTGATAGTTTAGGTGAAAAGGAATGAATGTATGAAGGTAGATTATAATTATGAAGTGATATGACTTCGAAAATGAGCCGAAATCCGGTTGTTTTATTTCATACAATTATAAGATCATACTCTACTATTAACTTTATTCTTTTTTTTTCATTTATTTATTTTCTCCTTCTTCTTTTCCTACTTCTTTTTTTAATTGAAAAAGAATACAATATTCTAATTACTAAAAAAGTACTTTCATGTCAATTTTGACCCCTTTATTTTTGTATAAATATATTCAGGTTACAATAACAGTCGATTAAATTTTTGGATCAATAATGCAGTCCAACCCTAATAATTTCCAACAAACAAACAAATACAATTATGATCCACAGGATGAGTATTCTAACCAAGATGAAAGTCCAGGTACTTAATTATTAGAAAAGATATAAATAATTAAACAAATCATAATATGTATATATATATAAGATTCATCATGGCAGAACCAAAAGAATGAAGTGTATCCCAATTGGCGTTCTACGACGAGCGAAAGTGCACCAAATAGCGCTGGATACTCCATCCCTCCATTATCACTACCTTCAACGCAGTACTCGACAGGGTCACTTTTGCAGTCAAAGTTCTATCATTCCACTTCATCGATTTCAAGTGTAGGATCTTCCTACTCGCCGAGAGTAGCTCCAGCTCCTACGCCAACTTCGTCCATCTCATCACATTTATTTCAACCTTACCCATCTTCTATATCTAGATCAAATTCAACTTCATTAAAAGGTTCTCCTTATAGCAACACAGTACCTTATCCAGCAATGGCAACTCGGCCAAGATTGAACACAATATTATGGGAAGATGAAAATACAATGTGTTATCAATTGGAATGCCGTGGTATCTGTGTTTCTCGCCGTCAGGGTAAAGCTTTATATTTGTGCGTTTGAATATACACGATTAATGCTTTTTTTCCCTTTCTTTAATACAAAATAGACAATAATATGATTAATGGTACAAAACTACTAAACGCGGCAGGTATGTCACGCGGCAAACGTGATGGAATACTAAAGAATGAGAGAGGCAGAACGGTAGTAAAAATAGGTGCCATGCATCTTAAAGGAGTTTGGTAAAAATTCAACCATTCATAATATTCTTCTGATTAAAAAAAAAAAAAAAAAAAAAAAAAAGAGTGGCCAGGTGGCCATTTTATGCTGATAAAAGAAAAAGAAAAAGTGGCCAGGTGGCCATTTTATGCTGATAAAAGAAAAAGAAAAAGTAAAAAAAAAAAAAAAAACAATCGCGATCCTCATTAA
>MU622298.1:0-32961 GCA_025399235.1 Backusella circina FSU 941
GTTTCTACGGCCTTAATAAGCTCTTGAAAGTCAAACTCTTCAGGCTTCTCATGGAATTTTTGAACCATCTGCTTGTGTTGTTCGGTTCCATTAACATAAAATTGCTGGAGAGCAAATGCCAAGAACTGTGCGTTTGAAGTATCAATCATACGAGGATCATCATTGATCTCACCCTTCATTAAAACAATGCCCTTTGACTTTTCAAGCTCGGTAAAGTGTGTGAGTGTAAGGAAGGGTCTTGCTTCTGAACCCTTTGTTTTGTATTCTAAAAGGGAGGTGAAGTTGCATTGATGGAAGTTGAATTGAAGAAAGAAGAACTCGACACCACTTTCACGAGGCATGGGCACAACAAACTAACCAATTGAATCCATTTAGCCCAAATATACGTACTCATTTGATTATTAAAAGAGTTCTTACCATGGGATATTTCTGACTACGCTTATAGAGTTTATCATAGACATCGCTTGGGATAACTGCTGTGATACAATCCTGGTTAGAATGTCCTTCATTCCAAATCTTTGCAATAGTTTCGGGGTCTTCCTTTTCAAACAGTTCCAACTTTACAATCTTATCCAATGTCTAAATAGAAATATATACACTTTAGACTCTTTCGCTTTTCAAATGTTATGTTCCAATATATATATATTCATCTTACTGGGGCTGAAGAATCGTATGGCATCTGAGCCTTTGCTGTGATTGCTGCAGCTGTTTTTTCAGCAGACTTGTTGATCTTTTGAACAGGCTTACTGATAGGCTTCTTTGGTCGAGACGCTTCCAATTTCTTTGCTGCTTCTTCCTTGATTTTTGTCTTTAATTCTTCAACAGTAAGACCTTCTCTATAGTGATAAAGCAATCTCTTGTATCAGCTCCCGTCAGTAATAACTAGGCGATTCGGATATCTTACTTTTTTGCAATGGCCTTTATTTTCTCGGCATACTTTGCTTCGAATTCAGCAGCATTTCCAGTTAAGAATCTAGCAGGAACTGTGGAGAATTAGCTTATTTGACAAAACAAAAAAAAAGGGGGGGAAAAAAATTATATATTGGTTACCGGTTCGTACTGGGGAGAAGCCTCTTTCAGGTTGAAAAGTAGCCTTGAGTAAATTTCTTTGATAGAAAGCACCAGGCTTGACAGCTGATACGCAGCGACGAGAGAATGACTGCAACATTTGACAGAAGATAAAGCGACAGAAAAAAGGGGAATGATTTTTACCAGGGTAATTTTATTATTTTTGAAAAAGTCACAAATCAGCCTTTTCTTTTTTGGATTTCAAATTTGTGGTTACTACTGGAGACTATTTGTCTCAAAAGTAAAACAAAATAAGTTTTTCAACCGGTCAAACAATCTACACCTTGTTTGATATACCTGTTTTCATAATAAATACTATTTAAGCGTATCTTTTTGACGAGCTTGTGTATAACAAGAGATACTTTATGATTAAGCAAAGGGAGTGTTCCATTGTATATGTATATTGATCAAGTGTGTAGAATTTCATAATCCATATTCTATGACCATTTTTTTTTTTTGTAAAGTTATATACTCATTGACTCGATTATAAAGAAAAAATACACAGTGTTTAGTACATTTTGTATTATAAAGTTTTTTATTTTTTCTATTATCCAGCATTTGTACTAGTGACTGTTTATTACCATATTTAGGTAAAAAAAAGCACACCAAATTAAAAAATTTCCGGGAGTGTACAATTGAGCTCTCCTGGTATAGTGGTGTAATGCGGACTGTTACAATTAAGGTGTTATCTAAGGTCCCGAGTTCGATTCCCGCTGAGAGCTAACTTTTTTTTTTTTTGGAATAAATATTTTTTTTACTATTTAAAAAGGCTTTGTATGAATAAAAATGAACCTCAAACATGATTAATCTTTTTTTTTTTATTGTACCGTTCTCTCCACTCACTTCTTTTTGTATTGTTCATTTTAAAAACTGGCTTTCTTTTTTTGTTAAAAAAAAAACGAAGCAACGTCAGACACCATTGTATTATATTCACAGCTGTTTGTTAAGATTAATTGCACTCTTGATTTTTTATTTTATTTTTTTTGACAGGTTAAAAATAAAACTCTTCGTTCCTTCTGAGGGACAAATAATTTTACGGATATTT
Source organism: Backusella circina FSU 941 (assembly GCA_025399235.1). NCBI lineage: Eukaryota > Fungi > Mucoromycota > Mucoromycetes > Mucorales > Backusellaceae > Backusella > Backusella circina. Next base: position 2,114 of record MU622298.1, read on the forward strand.
CATATTGCTGAACTTTACATATAAAGTACATTTGTATAGTAAGTATAAATAATAGCATTCATCTTTATTCAAGATAAATAAGCCCCACTTTGACTTAGGCAGTTCATCGTATTATGAAATGCCTATTTAAATGCTATTGTAATGTATTTATAGCAGATAAGTTTGCTCATCACGAAACTCTTGGGAAATGATAAAAAAATATGTAAACAGGACATCCTCACTGAATATCAAGTCATTTTTAATTTAATTCTGTTAATAATAATATATATATAATGAAGTTAACTGCTTTTTTATTCTACTTTTATTACTACCATTGCTGCTGATACATTTAGTGTTCTTGGTAGTGCTGCTGGAGATGTTGTTTATGCAATTTTTTTTGGTAATGATACAATAGTCTGGTTAATGTATATGAATCTGTGAATAGCCCTGTTATGATTAAGCAGATCGATTCTTCTTCCTCTTTTTATTACTGATGGCCTATTGTTCTAATCCACCATACCTGTCATTTCAATAACGTAGAAGCAATACAATTTAAACACAGCCATAAATTTTGCATGAGTGAGCTGATCACTCTCATCTTTTGTGACTTGATTTACCAGTGGCTGATAACCCCTGGTCGCCCCCGCTTGTTGTCCTACTTTACTCTTTCCACTTATAAATGTTTGCTGCTTCGAAACTTTTGGTGCCTAGAAAGTATGTTGACTATTTGAAGAAAAGAAAAAGGTTGCTTATTTATATAAATACATAATAGCTCACTCTACCGTGTTGCACAATGCGCACAGTCTTCACGCATGGTAAGTTGTGTGTGTGTGTGTGTGCAAAAAAAAAAAAGACATGGAGATAGAAACGAGAATGAGGAATAGAATGCAAGAGGATAATGAAAGAGGGAAAGAGAGTTGAAACACCTTAAACCTAACATAAAAAAATGAATAAAAACAACCTTCTAGTTGTCAACCAGTTTGACAGGAAGTACAAGAGTGCAGCCTTTGAGTATGTTGGCCAAGAAATCATTCAAGACAAATGGAGCTCGCATCATGACAAGTGGAATGATAATGAATCATATTGGTGTTCGTCATTTAAGCACAGAAGGAGAGACAGAAACAGCAGTTGTCAATAACGTTACCGAATCAGCAAAGGAATTAATCCAGCAAGCCGCCACAACTAGTTCACCTGATGCACTTGTGCAGGCTGCTGCTCAGATTGGTGATTTTAAGGCTTTAGGACTATGTAACTTTACACCTGTTGGTGGTTTAGAGGCATTGCTTGAGGCTATCAATGTGTATAGTGGTCTTCCTTGGTGGGGCACTATTGCATTGGCTACTCTTGTTGTGCGCACAGCTCTTTTACCATTGATGGTCAAGATTCAAAGAAATAATGCTAGATTGATGAATATCAACCCAGAGGTCACTCGTATCATGGATAATTTAAAATCCGCACAGTCTCAGGGTGATTCCCTTGCCACTGGCAAGTATACACAAGAGATCCAGACTCTCTTCAAGAAGAATGAGTGTCATCCAATGAAATCGATGGGTCTTCCTCTTGTCCAAATGCCCGTCATGATTTCCTTCTTTATGGCCATTCGTGGTATGGCTGAGGTACCCATTCCTGGGTTTCAGGACGGTGGAATGTTGTGGTTTACTGATTTGACAGCAAAGGATCCTTATTATATCCTTCCTGTAATGAGTGCTGCTGGTGTAATGGCTGTGTTGGAGGCAGGTACTGAAGCAGGTGCTGCTAATCCACAGAGTAAAGGTATGAAGAATGTGTTCCGCGCTCTTACAGTAGTGATGGTTCCTTTCACTGCCTGGATGCCTAGTGTAAGTTTTATTTATGATTATAACAATTTATTTATATCCTTAATGATTATTGTTCTTTATAGGGTGTTTTCGTATATTGGGTTACTTCAAATGTATATTCCATTGGTCAAATTCTCGCACTAAAGAACCCAGCTGTTCGCAGTGCTTTAAATATTCCCAAGCTAGTAAAGCGACCTGAAGAACTTCAAAAGAACACAAAGGGTTTTATGGAAAACTTTAAGGACCAACAAAAGCATCATGAAAAGCTTGAAAAAGAGAGAGCTATTCGTGAAAGACAGCAGGCCGCTGCAGCTGCTAGAAGAGCTGCTAAACGTAGATTTTAAAATATATAATATACACAATTTGAATTAATAAATATATAGAATTTATAAGACCTTTTACTCTTTTGAAATACAATAGAGCTATTTTGAACAAAGAAATCCAAATTTAGAATATAATTGAAAATTACCTCATTTGGTAATTACAAATTGACTGTTGCACGACGCATATATACATTTTTGAGTACCTTGTCATAAAGAGACTCTTATTCATTTTGATTATCAACTCCACTCAAATGAAAAGGTAAAAATACAACATCATTATTGGTTATTACCTAAGTGTTTATTTTAGTGAGACAAGAAAAGGTAGTTTTTCATTTGTTCAGTTCGAACAGTGTAATAAGCGTCTTTTTTTTATTGTTTTCGTCTCAAGTAATACGAGACTACCTTAGATTACTTCTTAAATTAATTTTTATTTACCCAGTTTTGTCCAAATATTGTCTTCAAATATGAATGAGAGGCAAGAGCTTAACTACTTCTTCCAAATGTTTCAATTGCACACAATGCAGCAATTGTGTATGCTGTGTCCTGAATTACATATAATACCTTCGATAACGGTGTTTTATTTTTACATAAAAACATTGATTTGTTTCAAAAAAAAAAAAAGTACAAATATGCCATTCGTGTGTTTGTTGTCAATTATTAAAATCAACTAAATATGTCTAGAATCAACACCAACATTCAGTTATAATTATAAATCAGCTTTAGAGCCTGATTATTTTCAACTAACCGAAAAAGAAACAAATAGAGAATATTGGTTCTATCTACATTTATACGTTTATTTCTTAATAATAAAAATGACAAAAAAAAATAATAAGAGAATTTAGGCCAAAGACCAAGTAATATGACCAACGCCCTTATCTAAATCACCAACAATCTTCGAGAAAAGTTTGGGAGTAAGATCAAGATCACCTTCATCACATTCGGGACAAGCATCGTTGACAGTAGCGGTAGCAGTACCAGCAGGGCCCTTGATGGAAATCTTTTTACCACACCAGGAAGACTTTTCACTCATATCACCATATTGGGGAGCATTTAAAGCAACAATATCAGAGTCATCGTCTTCGTCAGGGCCACAGGCTCCAGTCGATCCGCCTTCGGTAGCGGGGTGGAAGAAAGTAGCAGTACCAGAGTAGCTTTTACCGGAGCCGGAGGAGGAGGATTCCTTTTTAGAGCTTGATTTGGAGGAGGAGGAGGATGATTCCTTTTTAGAGCTTGATTTGGAGGTTGTATCAGAGGAGGAACTGTCTTCGTCATCGTCTCCACTGTCATCATCATCATCATCACCACTGTCATCATCGTCACCACTGTCATCATCGTCACCACTGTCATCATCGTCACCACTGTCATCATCGTCACCACTGTCATCATCGTCACCACTGTCATCATCATCATCACCACTGTCATCATCATCATCACCACTGTCATCATCATCATCACCACTGTCATCATCATCATCACCACTGTCATCATCATCATCATCATCATCGTCGTCCTTCTTTTGATGTTTCTTATGATGTTTCTTATGGTGACCATGTCGCTTTTGTAAAGAGACGAGATCAGAAGTAGATTCTAATCTAGCAGAAACGGCATTAGATGAAGAATATTCAACGGGAGCAGCACAGCTGAAACCAAGGAGAGCAATGGCAGCAATGGTAAGTAGAGACAAAGAGCGAGGCATTTTTTTTTTTTACTCAAAAAAGTATTTATATTTGTACACAAAAAAAAAAAGATGGAGAATAAAATAAAAAGTTTAAACTAAACGACCAGCGTTAGGAGTGATGTTGATATGAAAGAAAAGGTTGATTTTGTATAAATAAATAAAAAACGTTACCATATCACTCTCTATTTATATGTTTTAAAAATGGTGTCAAATAGCACGCGTGTAACTCTATAAATTGGAAACCCAATAAGATCGACCTTTCAGGCACCTTTCACGAGACGCTGGCATTGATTTTATTACAAATTCCGAAGTAGGCAAGCATTGACCATCGTACACTGCTCCCTGTCCAGATAGAGTTGTTCCGTAACCCGTATATTTTGACACCAAAAGGGTACCATTACACTAGAAATACGGTCCCTTCTAATATTACGAAAAAAAAGCACACAATTGACAACACTTGAACCCGAAAAGATAATTTGGAAAGGGTGTAACAGACATTCTTATACAAATCTAAGGAGTCTGTCAATATTCAGTTTAGTACACCTATCATTTTGATTATTGTTTCATTTATTGATCAAAAATGATTGTTCGTTCAGGAGTAAACAAAACAACAAAAAAAAGAGTGGCGATGTATTATTTTTTTTTTTGTTGTACAGCATTAGCTCAAAATTTTCTAAAATGTAGTGATAATAATAGCAATAATTAAATATATAAGGACAGTTTTAAAATCCTATGGTTGGTTCACTTTACTTTAAACAAAAAACAGTATAAATCAATTATTACAGTCAATAGCTAATGCCGTCATTTAAAATGCTGATATTAAGGAGCCGGAGATTTCTTTTTGGTCAAAAATATAAACAAAATATCCAATTTGTATCACTTTCCAAGTTGAGTAGGTTGACTCTATTTCCTTTTCTTTTTGTCTGTCACAGTTCTTATTACCAGGATTTATTTTTATAAATTAGAGGAGTGTTTTTTACCAAGGCGTTGTTTTAAACTGCTTGTGGCGTCACATTATTAGCGGAAGCCCCTTTTTCAACCATTATGTTGGTACTACTCTTAGTATCACAATGCCTCCATTCAGCAGGATCTAGACGTGCAAATTCTGAATAAGTTTTTCTCTTTAGCTCCAGAATTTTGATCGATATCAGTTTTATGTATTTCCAAATTTACGATATGAAAGACTGCTTTTAGAAAATGTTTTCTTTTTTGTTGTTGGAAAGGGAACCTTCCTGTAAGACGGTAACCTTCTCCGATCGGCTCGCTCATCACTTAGTAAAGTATGAGTGAATATGAATGAAGTATTATCTGTGGTGAATCCAGTTGTTGCAGATCATTAATAAAAGCCGCATGAAAGAGGAGAGAGGAATTGTTATACAATCGTAAAAAGAGATTTTTATCATTTATTATTCAAAATGAAGTATTTTTATGGTCGGTTTTAACTTCAAAAAGAGAAATTCTGCTATTGCGTAAAGAAATAAAACTATCCAGATCTTGATAAAAGTTTTTATTTTTAAGAAAAATAATGTTTATATTAAAAATCAAATCCAATGTCTATGCTTAGCTGCTTTGTTTAAAATATATCAGTTTGACATGTTTATTAATCTATGAAATCATAATCCTTTTTATTTGTATGACATAATTCTAGAAAAAGGAAAAGAGTTTGATGGAGCAAAAGAAAAACTAAACACTCTCTTCTTGTTGTTCAAAAACTTTGTACCTGAATAAAACAATAATAGAGAAAAGTTAAACCTTTATAATAGAAACACATCCAATGATAACTCTCTTTTCTATTACGTATATGATCGATGATGAATCTAACTAGTTCTTTACATCAATTAATATGAAATTTATAACTAAAAAACAAAACTAGTTAAATATATTAATAATATAATCCATTAATGTTATTCTGTTTAAGAGAATAAACACCTTTTTGTTCACAGAAAAATAACACAAAAATCAAGTATTTGCAATGAGCAACAAAAAAATATGCAAAACCAATTAATGTCTCAATTCTTTTTTTTTTTATTTATTTAGAAATGTATTCTTTTGTTTCTTTTCTTCTCATTTCCTTTCAAATATAAACAAAAGACACCTATACACCGGACCCAGATCAACTATTCTTTGAACATGATTGGATAATGTGAAAACTATTTGCGTGCTTTGAATGAAAAGATCCGCAAAAATTGTTATGTGAAGATCCCGCTTTTTTTTTAAAAAAAAACAAAAAAATGAGAGACCTAGATTAACGTGAATTATTGTAACAGTCAGGCAAATTGAGGCAAATCCTTCTCCTCCTGCAAACCAAATGCTGAGCAAAAAAAAAAAAAAAAAGTACAAGGAGAGAGCACACTCTTGTGTTAGGAAAACCATGTTTGTTACAATTTTTAGTTTTATTTGGTATAATTGAGTTGGCCACGATTAAAGTTACATATTTATTTGTCATTTATTCTTGTTTTATAATTTTTAAAAAAGGAAGCTGATGCTATTTCGAGGAACCAGAGTCGATGGGTTCTTGAAAAACACTTCGTTGTATCGGGTAGCTGTGAGTCATTAGACCCAGCGCATGTGATGAATTTGATTGACCGGAAGAGGTAGAAAGAGATACTACATTTTATAATTGATGTTCTTTTTTATTTATTATTAATGTAAAAGTATTAGAAACGAATTGAATGCATAGAATATCATACAATGTGTTTATAATCAAAGTGATTTTGGAAAATTTATAATTCCTACATAACTATTCAATCCAACACAGGTAAAAATCAACCATTCTTGAATACTTATCGGAATAAATCTGATATATTCCTATCTCTGTCTATAGCCTTGAATTTGATAGTTCTTTTTTTTTTTTTATAAAACATTTTGTATCAATAAAACAACTCTTTAGCTGAACGGAGTTTATGATTACACTGTGTGTTTTTTTGACATCTAACTTTCGTGAAACAATAGTTATGATTGTTGTTTTCTATTCGTCACATAATACATTTATAATCTCACGTGGGGATCCCCTTTTTGAACGGGTCCAACACCATTAAAAAGTGCTATGAAAATGACTCAAACACAAAAATGATTCAATTTAGAAAACGTGAATTGAAAGACTCGCATGTTATCCCACAAAAAGGAAAATACGTTTTTGTGTTCATTCTTTTTTTTTTTTTCTTAATGTTGTTTTCAAGAAAGCATCTTGAAATTTTCTTTTTTATTTTAAATCATAAAAAAATAATATCGAGCTAGTATAAAAGAATAAGGTCCCATCTTTTTTTTTGTGTATTGTGGCCGGGAGTGACAAAATAGGAATCGTTTTGTGTAATTCAGCAAAAATGAAACACTGTTTTATTTATCATAATTTTATACGATTTGTCTTTATTTACAGAAGATAAACTCGCTTTATTTGGTCTTTACTTGACAGAATCAAAAAGTCTAATCGATAAATAAAAGAATCGTATTAATTTTTTGTTATCTCAGTTCCAAAGTTGATAGATAAAATAAGATAATGAATTCAGTCAAATAACGCTTTTCTTCAGTATGAAAACAATGACTAAATCTGTACATTGAGACAGAAGTGTTAGGGTGTACAAATTGAATAAAGCTTTATCAAGATAATCGATGCATTAGCATTGTTTTTATTATCTCAGTATTTACTAGATGATGTATCAGCTTAGATCTTAATAAATAGCGCATCTCTCCTTCTTTTTTATATGTCTAAGATGGCCCTCCGTTAATTTCAGAGCTTTCTTTCACCTCCAATTTTCGTGTATCTTGACTTATGCTGATACTAGTGGACTTCCAATACTCTTGTTAATTCCGACAATTTAACAACCTCACTCCATTTGCTCAATGTTGAAATTAACTAAGTATCAACCAAATAGGCATCGCCTAATTGTATACCCAATGATGGCCATCTACTTGATCAACTCATAATCTGAATCCTTCTGATGTATAAAAATATAAGATACAAATCATTACTATCAAGAGCTTTTTGGAAACAGTTCCGTCCGATATACTTGCTACTTGTTATCCAGCTTCTTGTAATCTTGTTGATAAAAGGAAAAGCCTTAAATTGTGGAAAATAACCAATGATCCGCTTACGGATCTACCATCAGTCTTTCTTTTTTAATATCAGCAACATGGAAAGGGTAAATCTTGGTTGCCATGTAATTGCTCCGTCAAATATGACAATGCTTAGCTCTAGTAGAGCTTAAAATAGTCAAAATGTTGGTCACAGTGACATATCGATCTCTATTGTTCATAGTAATAAGCCACTACCCTTGAATATAGTCATTCCGCACCAACTTACTCATGTACTGAGAAAAGATCCAAATCCTTTCAAGCTATTGAAGCGGAGTATCAGAACCAAAAAGCTCAACTGTAAGAGAATAATTTTTCCCATGTTTTAAAATGCTTGAGTCAGCCAATAACAATGAAGGATATTCGTACTGCTATATTGATGTATATATGATTTGATTTATTTGTAGAATAGAATGTTGTATATATTGTGTATAAAATGTTTATAAAAGCCACATAATCAATTGAATCTCAGTGTATTGTGTGTGCTATTTATATATATATATGAATTAAAGCAGTTGAAAAGAAAAAACGACAAATCATGGCAAGTTTTTTTTGAAACAGGAAGAGGATTACTCTGGAGCATGAGAAAAAAGGTAAGACACGGATTCACCATTGTGAGTTCTACGAATGGCTTCAGCTAAAGTAGGAGAGATATCAATGACATCCAACTTGGGACAAATGGCCTATATAAACGAGTTAGATCAAGTCACCCTTCTTTTTTAACTACTACTACTACTACTACTACTACTACTATTACTACTATTACTATTACTATTACTATTACTATTACTTACCATCTTGTCTTGGTGAGGAATGGTATTTGTAACAACAAGTTTCTCAATAACAGATTCATTAATAACTTTGATTGCCTTTCCTGAAAGAATACCATGAGCTACAATGGCATACACCTTGAGAGCACCATTCTCCACCAAGGTCTTTGCAGCCAAACCAAGTGTACCACAAGTATCAGCCATATCATCTACCAAGATAGCAATCTTTCCTGTTACATCACCTACTAAAACCATGCGGGATACCTCATTGGCTCTCTTGCGTTCTTTATGGATCAAAGCAAAATCAAGGTTAAGGCGATCAGCAATAGAAGTGGCACTTTTATAAACAATAAGAATTAGTCCTATACTACACACATATATACATATACTTTTCTCTCTTACCGTTTAGCACCACCAGCATCAGGAGACACAATCATAGCATTAGTCCAATCAGGAATCTGAGTACGGATATACTTGATCATGGAAGGTTCACAGTAAAGGTTATCTACAGGGATATTAAAGAAACCTTGAATCTGCGAAGCGTGAAGGTCCATTGTAATGACATGGTTAGCACCAGCCACTGTCAACATATTTGCAGTCAACTTTGCAGTGATGGGTGCACGACTCTTATCCTTCTTATCCTGACGGGCATAAGGAAAACAAGGAATGACAGCTGTGATTCTACGAGCAGAGGCTGTCTTGCAGGCATTAATAAGAATCAAGAGCTCCATCAGGTTGTCATTGATTTCACCACAGCCTGATTGAATAATAAAGACGTCTTCGTCACGCACAGACTCTCCCACCGTAACGGAGGTCTCTTGATTGGAGTATTTCATAACAACTGCCTTGGCCAAGTCGATACCCATACGCTTGGCAACAAGTCTGGCAAGCTCAGGGTGGGAGTTTCCAGTGAAAATTTTGATGGCGTTATCAGACATTTTATTAATATATATACACACAAAAGGTTATTATATATATAGCACAACAAAAGAGAGGGTTATTTTCAAAAGAAAAGAAAAATAAGAGAAAGTCTTTTAAAGGTTGAAAACGAAGGGCTTTGTTGGTGGAATATCTCTTCAAAAAAAAAAAAACTTTAATATCAACGTCCCGTTTTCGAACACCGTTTTGTCTTATCACGTGAAAGACACTGTTTTCTGCATTTGTATCAAGGAAAGACAAACGAGAGGTATGAATGAAAGAACTTTCACCTTATAAACAGGAATTACTTTTTCCATATATATAAATTGCTTAGTTACTGATTGGTTTGGTTATTCTCATGTTAAAACGCTTTTTTTTACTACATTTAAATGCTTAGTATCATGATTCAACAAGATTATAAAGAGTGTGAGTCATTCACTTCTACTATTATATAAGGAAGAGGATGATTAATTCCTTTTTATTGAGTAAATTATACAACTTGATCTTAGTATGGAACAACGTTGACTATCTAAATGATGAATGTACAAATATCTCTGCCTAATACCATCCCTTTGGTACACCACTTGCACTTGGCACATCACCCACAAACATCCCCATACAAGATGACCAAGCCTGTTCATTATTAAGACACGATCGAATAGCGCGATATGCTTCCTTATTAAAGAAGGGAACCCCCGTTTGTGGATCACGATACCTTGCAACTTGACCGGTAATTGGACAGAGTGTAGGTGCATTTGGTTTGGGAGATCTCTTTAGCCAAGGTTTAAATTGCTCAATCAGATCAAGTTGTTCCAATTCCTTATCAGATAGATCCTTTGTCTCCATCTTGTCTTCCTGTTGTTGCTGATAATTTATAAATGATATGCATGTTCTACCCATCAAATCACAATCATCATAATCCTTTTGTTTGTGCCATTCCAATGTCTCTTTATCTGTTATCTCTGTGCTTGTATTCTCCTTCTTGTCATCATCCGATTTAATCATGATTAATCGTCGTACTTTGGGTCGTTTTTGTAAATCACCATCTGCAAAGGAGTGATACCTTATAAAGGGACCCTCTATTGCCTTCTTTTCCCTTTTGCGTGCATTGTCTTTACGCAACTGTTCCTTTTGCTGCCATTCCAGCAATGAATCCCTGTTCTTCTCTTCAGTAATCGCAGCCTCTGCTAGTAGTTCCTCTTGGGTGAGTTTTGTTTGAGCCAATCGCTTTCGTTTGGGTTGAGCAGCCCTTCGTAACTCATCTTCCTTTCTCTGTTCCTCTACCAGTACTCTGTTCAATACTGTGCTTTTTCTTGATGAATATCGTACGTTTTCATGGGATTCGTGTGCCTTTGGTTTACGTTTCCTTCCTAGTTTGGGTATAGTTGGTTTATTTGGTGTTTTGGTTGAAGAAGGTGGTGGTATGAATGTTTTATGTGTCTGTTTAAAGATATTCTAGATGAGTTTGATGATGATAGTAATTCTAGAAGGTCACATTTTACCTGCCTTTCTTCTCTCTGTAATTGTTTATCCATTTTCTGACCCTCTTCTATCTCTTCTTGTTCTCCTTCAGAAGAATCCAAATCAAAGTCTGAGTCAAGTACATCCATTTCCTCGTCTTCTTTTTCTATTTTTTTTTTTTTGGCTTGTTGGTTTATTTTACCTGTGAAAAAAAAAACTATTTCACTTACCAGAAAACGCTTCGTCTACTTCATTTTCGTTATAGTCAAATAGCACTTCCATGTCCATCTGTTCATCGAGCAGTGCTTTCATTCTAGGCGACTTTACGTTTTATTATTATTGTTATTATTATTAGAAAATAACTCGTAAATACCTGCTTCCTGCATTAGCACGACGCTCTCTTTCTTGTACAAAGGACATTATAATTGAAATAATATGATTAAATAAGGTTAAAAAGTAAAAAGCAAAGTACAAAAAATGCATACTTTTTTTTTATAAAAACAAGTATAAATATGTGACTATTTTTTTATGTAAAGTGATGTCAATAGATCAAATAAATATTTAAAAAAACTCTAAAAAGGTCCCTTAGAGGGCAACCTGAGAAGAAGACCACGCAGCATCTGCCACAATACCAGACCACAAAATACCACCCGTAATGGTATTACTCTTAAACTTATTCCAACAATCAGCAGGACTATCATAATTGACATTCTTCAACTGCCAAGCCAAATGTGAAGCAGTACCAAGCACACTAATCAAATAGAAGGGCAATCCCTGTCCATTCATATAACCAGCAAGTGCAGTCATGGAGATGAAGGCGCTAGAGAAGCCTGCAAGCCATTGAGGTGTCTTTTCACCGAAGCGAAGTGCTGTGCTCTTGACACCCACCTTGACATCATCCTTCTTGTCTTGGTGTGCATAGATGGTATCATAGACAAGTGTCCAACAGACACCGCCTGCATAGAGTGGACCTGCGATGGAGAGGTCGACCGCACCCGTCATGGCTGACCAACCTAGGAGGGCGCCCCAATTAAAGGCAAGTCCGAGTACTGTTTGTGGCCAATATGTCACTCGTTTCATCAGTGGGTAAGTAACCACCAGTGAGAGAGACGATGCTCCCAATAGGATGCTAAGATATGTGATATGAGTATATATATAAAACTTGGTATTCAATTATTTTTTTACCTATACATATTGAGTTGAGTAAGAATAGCCAAACCCACCGATAGCTGTAGACCCAAGAATCCAATCGCCTGTTTTGGTGTAATGACCTTTGCCGCAATGGGTCTGATCTTGGTACGCTCTACCTTATCATCAATATCACGGTCCCATAGGTCATTGATGGTACACCCTGCACCACGCATGGTGATGGCACCGACACCAAACAGTGCCAGCATGGAGGCTGTGTCTAAAATAGATGACCCGGAATGATATGCCGCCATGGTAATACCCCAAGCTAATATAAGTTAGATATCAGGGTTAATTTATTTTTGCTTGTCAACTTTTTGATTCGTTCTTTCAAAAACTCACTACAGGGCCAATAGAGTAACCATGTTCCGATGGGTTTATCCAGGCGTGTTAGAAATACATAAGGGGCGAGTTTGGGTGGTAATTTATCAATCCAATTATTATATTTAACCGGTTCTTTCTTGTCTTCTTGAGTGACTGAAGCGGTAGTGAAGTGTTTTTGATAGAATACGGGGAAACTGGGTGTCTGTTTCTTTAGTAAGGGCGCGGTAAAGAGACGTGTTGTAACTCTGGGGTTTTTTAAGGTGTGTCTTAGTAAACCGGTTTGGCTATGAATAAATGGTGTTTGTCGTGCTAATTTGAACAAGAGTGTCATTTTCAACAAGATCCCAAAGTGAATAGAGAAGCAAAAAAGGAGCGTTAAATAATAAAAACAAATCCGGTTAATTTTTTGTAGACAATTGACTGGGGTTCAAATTTATCATATTTTGTCACTCGTTGCTCCAAAGATGTGATGATTATGACAGAATGAATAAAAGCCATGACTCTAGATTGTATATCGCTATTTTATTATAAATTAAGTGTAAATGTATAAAGCAAAAAGGGGATTGCTGAATAAATGATATTTTAAGTTTATTTTTTTTACTCTATTGAATATTTATTAATATACCAAATGATAGTTATGTATTTGAACTCAAATAATAAATTACCCATTCTATTCTATATTATAACTCCAATAACACAACACCTCTAATCTCTGCTACTGCCTTAAGAGCATCTTCTCCTTCTAGGTTTGGATTCTTCTTTGCATTCATCAACTGCTTAATCAGATCACTCTCTTCCAGATCAAAATAGCGATACATTGATACCAGTTCAGGCAATGGCTGTACATCGAGTGTTGATAATACATTGATGAGATATTCGATATCGGTACGCAATTGGCGGCCACCGTGATATGTCATATTTCTAATGTTTTTGATTTCCTTGATAAATTCTACCATGGTACCACGGGCAACTGAGGTTGTCCATAGTTCAATGGCCTGTTCATTTGATTTTTTACTATCATTATCATCATCGTTATCTTGCTTATCCTCTTCCTCTTCCTCTTCCTCTTCATTTATTGATTCATCGTTATTCTTCTGCTGTTCTCCTTCCTCTTGAACATCATCGAAATCTTTAATATAAGGCAATGATTCAATTCTATACGAGAGTGCATCATCATGAGCATACACCTCAAACTGTTGAGGCAGCATTAACAACTGCTCTCCAACATGTGTAACGTATTCATTAGGTGATAAACTAAGTCGAGGAACCTGAATGTCAGTTGTTGCTGTATGATCCTCTCCGTCATCACTATCATCATCTTGTTGTTCGTCATCCACAGTCCATACACTATCCATAGTGGGGATCGTTGCCAGGTATCGTTTGATGGGTGCCTTGACTGCATCATGCACAAAGTGCTGACAGTGTTCTGTAAAGGATTGTATCTCATTCTCACAGGGTGTTAGCATCTTTCCAATAGGTGTTTTTTCGCGTACTTCGGAGAGGGAGGATACCTTTGTCATGAGTGATTGTAATTCGTGTGTGTTGAGTATGGAGGATTGGAGTAATGAAATGGAGGCACGAGGGTATTTTTCATTACTGGTTTGGTTTATAAAATCAGCACCACTGCTGCTTCTCTTTCGTTCGTGACTACGCCATTGATCGATTGAGCTCGATCTCTTGTGTAAAGGTCTTTCATTCGTTGGTGTGGGTGGTGGTACATGATCCTCTTTACCAAACAGGACAATGCTCTTGACAAATTCAAATTCTCTCGAGAGTGTATCCTGTATGCCACTGACATGCTGATCCATGGACTGACAGATACCGAGCAGGCGTAATCCGACTTGGAAGGTCGAATCGTCCCCCTTTTCGAGCTCGGATTCAAAGTCGTATAGTTCATCCTGAGATTGTCTTCTATCCTCTTCCTTCTCCTGTCTATTTAATTCAGAATCTTTGCTCGACATGTTTTCGACACGATGAGCCACCTTTCTAATCTCGCTCAATGTGCTTTTAATATATTGGTTGAATGCCTTGAGCCATTCTACACCGCCATAACCATGTGTGAGTGTCAGGCATCGATCTATTGATTCACGTGCACATTGAAATACACTCGAGATGATATCTTGAGCAATGTATTGCACAATCTCCATTGTGCCACTGCCGGATTGGAATAATCCAGTAAAGCTGTCCTTTTTAAAGATGGCCTTTAAACCATACTCCAAATAGGCCTGTTCTAAATTTCCATATTGTGATTGGATAGGTAAGAAAGGTTCATATAAAATATACGACCATGAGTTACTATCTGCATTTTGTCGTAGGGTTAATGGTACTAATGAAATGGATCCAGAGCGAGAATGTCTTCGTGTATGCGATTTGATATGCGTGTCAAAGCTCTCTGCGTGTTCGGTAGAAGCAGTGATAACAGGTGGTTTAGAGAAGAGCTTTTCCAATTCCAGACCGAATGTTTCTGTTACTTTAAATGCAGATACAATACTTGGAAGTGCACTCTGTTTCATCTCTTCTTGCGTCCTCTCCAAACACTGCAAAGCAGAAGGATCCAATGATTCGAGAATATGTTGTACAAGTGCCTGGATGACCGGTTTAGGATCTGGAAAGATAGAGGCCGACCAAACATACTCATCAGAGAGCATGGATATCAATGCCTTATAGAAGCGGTTCAACCTTGTTTCCAGATCGTCCTCCTGAACCCAGTTCTTAAGGACGACAGGATTGCGTACTTCAAAATACAGATCCACAAAGTCTTCACTTCTCCCAATTTTTCCATAAATCTTGTAGTACTTATAACAGGTAACCGAATCATGCTCCTGCAGGGACTTGACTACCTCTTCCTTCATACGCGACTTTAGCTCATCCTGGAGTCGGATAAGCAGACCGTGTCGAATTTCATACTCGGCCGTGTTTTGAAATACGTCAAGACTGTGTTGTGCGCTCTGTAAGCGAGAGGCGGCATCTTCAAACTGTAAATTTTCAATGGCCCTTTCTGCCTCCACCTCCAAATGACTCCAATTTTCGGCCTCCTTTAGCAGTGATCGACACTGTTCCATGCGAGTCTTTACAATGTGAGGTCGCTTCAGTTTATCCAGCGCAAGCTCCGCACTCCCGCCCTCCATCAGATTCAAATAGTCCTTTTTTACCAGCTCCACTCGTTCTTTTGTCTTGCTGGCATCATCTGTAATCGATTTGAGATCATACAAGAGGCGTGGCATGGACTTGATGACGCTATTTGTTAGTTGGTCGAATTGGTGAGAGGTCGTGTCACTGGCCATTTGGAGCCTTGTTACGAGTGCAATGCTTTCATTATCTTGGTCGGCAGGTTTTAGCACAGAATTGATCCATTTTTTGACATCAAAGTCTGGCTTTGAGAATATTTTTGTATCGACAGTCGAAGTCATTTTTCTTCTTAGTGGAAAAGAAAGACGGATAAAGTTTGATAAACATACATAAGTTTGGGCCAATCAAATAAATAGGGAACTGATTTTAAATACGCGATTTTTGAAAATGCAAAATGTTGGTGATGTTTAACAATTCTAGTATAACTTTGGACGTAGAAAGGAGAATATAAATAAATGGTGCCTTTTGTTATGTATATATTGATTCTTATTTTTCTATATGAGCACTTTTTTCTTTTTAATGGAATATTTTTATTGAAAGAGACAAGCATTTGCTTATTTCTTTATATTGAGCATGAAAACTTGGAAAAAAAAAACAATTGAGGTTTATAAAAACATTTTTAGTCAAGTGTATTTTAATGTCTAAATGAAAAAAGAAAAGGTCGATTAATAACCTGGGTAAATTTTTCTTTTGAAAAAATAAAATAAAATAAACTACCTTGCTAGCCTGGATCTCTGGTCTTTACTTCCTTTGCATTTCTTTTGGATAGCAGCTGCAGTATCTTATTCTCGGATAGTGACTTCAAGAGAGATTTGCTGTTTTTTGAGAGTAGAAACAGCTGTACAGCAGACGGTGTGTTTCCGCGGTTAGCTTCAATTATACTCAGAAGCTGTAGAACTGACACAAGGTTTTGTCTGCAGTAACGCGGAGGAAGGCCATAGTAAATTCTTTTAGAAGTTACCAGATGTGTGCTATTTTGAAACGGTATTAATGTATCTTCTTGGTAGTTCATGATTGAAATAGAATAGATAGAATAATGCGATAATAGAATGAAGAAAGACCGGAGAGCAATAATTAAAGACAACAAATGATACTTTCTATTTCGTTTATATATATCACTTTGTTTTAAGGAGGTGAGAAGGAATGCTTGACAAAAGATAGTAATTAATGTGCATGGTGCAGTCACTTTCATTGTCTTTGTATTTGAAACGCAAAATCACTTTGTGAGTATTATTCAAGTGTTTGAAAACTATTATATCTATTAAAACTAGGTTTATTGTATCTAATATCATTTGGTCTATGAAAAGTGTGTTATTTTCCTTTAGTAGTTCGACTTGATATCGTTTTCTATGGTAATCGACCATATACATCCAATGAATAATACTTTTACATGAGTATAAAACTATAACATAAAGAAATAATGAAGAACAGGAGTTCCGCAAACTATCCCTTAACCTATTTCTATGCGTAATAACAAGGGAGCCAATAAAATGATTCCTTACTTTATTAAAATGAAAATAAGATAGTAGAAATAGTAAGTGTTTATATGTGAAATAAGATCCAATCAAAGACACTCTTTATGATAGAATATAAAGTATTTATTCATATTCAATAGACGGTTATCAAGAGTTGCATATGAGTTATATATGCTATTTGGTAACCATGGTTACCATCTGTGATGATTCTTCTACTACATGTTGGCTATAATGATGTTTTTAGACATGAAGAAGGAAAAAAAATAAAGAGATAATATGAGATATTATAAACCACCTCATAAATTGGTATCAATATTTTTTAGCGTATTATTTATACTTCTATTTTAAGATCAAATCTTTAAAGTATATTGACTTCATCTACTGTGTTTTTTTTCAAAAAATTGATAAAAGATTACAAATTATTGAGAAAAATAAACCTAATAATTGAGAAAAGATGTCAACTAACTGAGAAAAAAAATAATAAATGTGTAAATAAATCAAGGTAGAGATCCAAAGCGAGCAAAAACGTTGTAAATACCATGAATTAAAAAGATCCACCAGTAGAAATCAGAATAGACGAGTAGAAATGTATATACTGGTAAGACCATATGTATACCAGAGCAGAACCAAGAAATAAAGTTAAAAAATATGAAAAAAAACAAGCTAATAACCCATTAAATAAACATTGATAAAATATAAAAGCTTACAGCATCGGCATGCTTATAGAACGAGCCGGCAATAGTCGACTTGGTGGGTGGGAGTGGCGAGTATATTTAGCAGTTATATGTTTACCATATATGTTTACTAGCTTAGTGCTAGAATGTACGAGAAGATACTTTGTAATTTCTTTTATAAGTAATTGCTTTTATATGTATACCAACTCTCTTATATCTATTCCATTTCTACTTTCCTCATTGAAAATGAGTTAGAAATTCATATAAACTATACTTCACATCTATTTGAAAACTTTTCCCAATTATTCGAATATACAGCTAAAGTTGTTTATGTTGGTTTTAATATATATTGTACCAACAAATAGGCTTGTTAGACTATAGTAATTAGTTGGAAATCAATATTAAGATATCAATATACAGCAATAAAAGAGATATCTCAACTATTTAGTGGGCAAATAAACATGAAGAAAAGCTAAAGAGCAGCATCGTATCAATCAAATCACATCCTATTTATTTTATATATAAAATTTAAGCTAGTTCTATGACAAGATAACCCAGAAAAAAATCTTCGGGCGTGAAGGATATTTTATTTTATTTATAGTCTTATTGCTAAGAGTTAATTAAAAAAGCTGGGGGATTTAGGTTTAGTCATTTAATAAAGGTTTATCCGTAAAAGTCTTTCGATTTTTAATCAGTTAAGGTTTGAATTGAAGGTGGTGCTGTGAAACAGTCGTGGGTTTTTTGGAGTATGTTATTCTAAAAAAGACTTCTTTTGAGATTGTTTATTAAAAAAGAAAAAAGTTCTGGGCTGGTAACGAATAGCTGATTCGGATATAGCAAGTGCATTTGGGATGCGTGTGGCGGAGGGAGTTTAATGAAAAGACGTCTTTGTTTATTTTCTTTCTTTGGATTAATTCATGTAACGTTGTTTTCAGGTTAAATTCCTGAAACGCGTTCCTGAAAAAAAAATGACACGCTTGCCAGAAGTTAAGAGTGATATATGAAATAGGCTCTTAAACACAATCAATCTATAATAGCACTATTGTAAATAATGAATCGGGCTTTTTTTTTATAATTATTTACAAAGTGGTAGCTGATAAAATTATCAAAGTTTTACATTTGTGTATCACAAAAAAAAATTTTTTGTACCTGAATATTGGCTTTAGCAGTTCTTTTTCTATTGTTGGAAAACTTGGAGTTCTGAGTGACTCGGTCTTTCGACCATCCTTTTTCACTCTATTCTTTCTATACACTACTCTTGATTGGTACAAGAAGTCAGCATGCTCTAAGCATATTTGAGTGTGAAAATAAGAAGGTAATATGCTTTCATCTTATCACTAATAAACAAAACAACAAAAGCAGATGGCATTTGGCTGATATCCCCGCATCTCCTTTGGTAAATAGTAATACCGAATTTTTATCCAGAGGACAGTGCACTTTGTAATGGGTATTCAATAAAGTACTGGTAGTAAATGGTTGGTTACCGTGGAACAACTGTCAGTTTTAAGCTTTCACTGTTAAAGACTGTGGGTGAAAAAACATCCACCGTTTTTTTCACTTTTATCTTTATTTATTACAGAGTTTATCCTCAATTTAACCGGTGGTTTAATTACCGATTATGTGCAACTGGTACACAATTATATTTTTTTTGTTCGTTTGTAACACTCTAGATGTGTGTAGTTTAATAGAAGTAAAAAGAACAATAGTTGCTTCATTTGATTATACTAGAAAATAATAATATAATATCAAATAGACTATTAAAAAGCGCGTTTTTATTGTTAGGACTTCCATCTCTTTGGATTTAGGTTGTAGATAAAATAACATCGCTCGCTACTAGTAGAAGCAGCCAGTTTTTTTTTTTCAGTTATAATGTGAAACATGGGGTATTCGTTTAGGAATTAAGGTCTGTTTGAGTTGGCGCATTTAATGACTAATAATTGCATCTCCGAAAAGATACGGACGACCGCTGATTTGATGTTTATTTCGGGGCCCGGGTTCATCTATTTTTTTTTCTCCTGATAATCAGTCACTTTTATTAAAAAAGTGGAATCCTATTTGAATCTGAAGGCGTACATTGACGCTTATGAAGCGTATATATTAATTTACTATTATATCGATATCAAACATATGATAAATGTATAGAGTAATGTTACTGCTGGATTGTATGCTATAGCAGTACTAGTTTGTGGCGTACGTGAAGAAGTTTATTTCACGATTATCGTAATATTTATATGTATATATGTCCGTAAAGTACACATCTTAGCAAACCGATCGCGTTTAGTTTTATTGTAAAACAGTGGACTTCATCTCACATAATTAGCCCCACAGACCTGAACTACATCAGACGATATTCCATTATGTAAACAGAAAGTAGCACATTAAAATTACACACCCGTTTTAGACATTCGTGCTCATATCCCACATGGAGAATCGTGTAGTGCAACGTTATCTAAATTAGGAATATGATCAGCGTGTGGAAGAAAAAAAAACCAGAACAAAACAAGAATTATCCTCCAACGCAGTGTCAATTTCAACGAATTATACTCTACCAATTACCAAGATTCATTCTTCATAGGGTGATGTACTTGTTACTGGCAATGTTGCATTAAAAGCCATTCTTTTACAACAATCCAAAAAGAAAGCCGGGGAAAAAACACAAAAATAAAATCCCCCAACAAAAAAAAATCCCTCCTTCTTTACTGGGAACTAAACAGCCAACAGTCCTCTGTTAATATGGGTTTATCATTATCAATTAATCAATTTAGACACCATTTAAAGGCACTAGGTAACCCGATTTGAATATTTTGTATATACAAAACAAAGCACTTGATGTCCTCAATGGACCAAAACCAAATTTAGCGCGTCACATGAATTCTACGTAAAGATTATTATTATATAACATAGTAGTTGTGCTATTTGATTAGAATGGTTTGTCTGCGCCATGGATACAGAAAGTAAGAAAATGAGGTCTTTCAAATCGAGTTTACGTGATCCATGCGTTTATCCTAGATGAATAAAGGTCACTCAAAGTTTCTCTACTTGCAAAAAGTTGCATTTACTCAAATTATCCGTACCTGGGCGGAACACCAAAGACAAGTTACTCCGGGAATGAGGAAAATGAACATCAAGCGACTCGTTTGTGGAGAAAACAGAGAGAGGAGAGAGAACAAAATTCGGCCATTCACGGAAACATCGGAACACCAAACTGTATCTGTTCTGAAATACGTCTATGTTTCTTACCTCATTTACCCCATATTTTACAGAATAAACTACCTCGACTTTAGAGTTATTCTTTTGCAAAATAAGCATACTTTTATATCGTACAATAAAAGTATAACATTGTCCTCTTCCAGAAGTGTACGACGACTCAGTTTGTATATGCGATTCTGACTTTCCATTCAATATCTTTTTCGTACGTTACACATGACCGTCATAGAGCAGATTTTGTTTTGATTGAGGCTCCATTTGAATCATAATTTATTAAAACTCAACTTTCGTCTTCTTAATCAACCTTACTAGAACAGATTTTCAATCTTTTTTCTTTTCAAATACTCTTTTCTCCTATTTATTCTTTTCCTTTTCTTCTTGAAAAAAAATACAAAGAAGACATATTATTTTAAACTTTTTTCTTTGAAAATCCAAGTTTAATATTCTTCATCATCTCTATCTATTGATTGAGTTAATTGTAACACCCTTCTCCACGCATTTGCTGCCACAAACAAAACCTTATCCTTTGACGTTTTATGATCCCAACATCTCTGATATACGAGATTATTGACATCCATTGATCCAATATCTCGCATTTTTTTATTATATTTGAATAGCCTACATTATTTATTTATTTATTTATTATACTGAAAAAAACAGTGCCCTTATATATACATTTATACACATATTTTTATTCTACATCATGAGCAATCTATCTCCAACCACATTATTACTTCAAGATATCATTAGCGCGCCATCAAAGGCTGAGACCATCTTGGAAACTCTCACTGCAGATCAAATCCTAATGATTGAAGATACCATCAACAGAGTGAAGCGTAGAAAGATGGACAAGCTTCCTACTCCTCTTGCCTCTCCTACATCAGTGAAGAAACAAGATCCAATTGAAAGCGTGATTGAATCTGCTAAGGCTGCCAATGGAAACAACGCATCTGCAGCTGCAGCCATTGCCAACGCTCTTGCTGCCGCTATGGTTTCAGCTGCCTTACAGGCTTCTTCAAACACGACAGTTGCTCCTATGAAAACTGTTGCTTCTCCTGCCACCACCACCACTGTCCCCATGACATCAAACGATCCAGTTGCTGAGGTGAAGGATGGTGTTGAGTGGGTATCATTTGTTTACTCTCACAACCGTACTCTTAAGCGTTATTCGATCCGAACTGATATCCAGACAGTCGCATTGGATGTTGTTGACGATAAATTTAAAGCCGAGAATTGCGTATGTTTATTTTTATTGGTTTTGAAGTCGGTGGCTGAAAGATAAAAAAAAAAACAATAGACTAATTTTTTTTTTATGACTTCTTTTTTAAAATAGGTCTATCCCCGTGCTAATCTCCCAAAGGAGACGTACAAAGGCAACAGATGGGCTTATGAAACTGAGTGCAACGACTTGGGTTGGAAGCTCGCTTGGTTAAATAAAGAAGAGATTGCTGGAAAACGCGGTTTGATCCAACGTGCAGTAGATTCTTACCGTAATCGCTATCCTAGCATGCGTTCGAGACGTGTCGCTCGTCAAGAAAAGCTGTTGAATGGTACTCTCCGCAAGAGAAAGAATAGAGATGAAGATGATGAGACACCCAACAGCTGTACTGCAGCCGCTATCGCAAATACGACAACAAAACAATCTGTCATTTCTAATTTGGAATCTGTGATTGTAAAACCAGTCCACCAACCAAAAACGATTGCCATAGATGATTTAGTTACAAACTCACGCTATCGTATAAAGATCAATGTTGAAGCAGTTTCATTGGATGAAATCACACCTGAGTTTCGTAAGCAGAATTGCCCTTTCCCAAGAGCTGTTCATGCTGACCCAGAGCAATATGTTGGTGGTCGTGCAAGATGGGTAGAGGATACGATGTGCAATGAGCTGAGTTGGAAATTGGTATGTATTTTTTTTTTTCAATGGAGCATGTGAAAGAGGGTGGAACAAAAAAAAGTGAGTGAATATTTTTTAACTAATGGTATTTGGAATTATTAGGCTTATTTAAATCCAAAAATTTTGGCCGGAAAGAAGAATTTACTTCAACGTGCATTGGATTTATACCGTTCCAAGTTTATGCCTCTTCTTCAGCCTCGTAAACACTCTAGCCGTTCACCTACTGTCTCAATGGATACCATCCAAAATAATGATTTATTGAAGATGATGCCTCCTACAATGGCAACACCCTTGACTGCTTCAGCACTCTCTGCTCAGAATGCATTGTTTGAACAAAAATCCAAGAAAAAGATCAGTTGCAAGATTGCTGCTGATTCACCCACCATGTCTTGTGCAAGCGGCACCACAGCTTCTCTAGATTTCGGTGACTGCTTCTCGCTGGACGACGAAGTAAACATGGCTAGTTTGCCTAAACAAACAGATCAAGACCCTATGATTTCACCCTCCTATGACTCTATGTACACCGACAATGCCCGTTTTTCACCTTTTGATGAATCGATCAGCTGTCATACCTCCTCTTCTTCTTCAGCAAATAGCGTGGCTTGTACACCTAGTCCACCCGTCACCGCTGACTTTTTGAGCTTTGCACCCGAAGCCGATCTTTATGACTCATTTATGTTACCTCCTGTCAATGATACCTTCTTAATGTTGGATAATGACACCAATGTTGGTATCAAGTGCTATGATTCTATTATGTCACCATCTTTACTCCCTTCCAGTAGCAGTCAGCAAGATTTGGTTAAACTCGAAGAAGATTTCCAGGACCACTTCAGCGCTGCCCACTTGTTGGATCCGCTTTTCTAAAATCCAAAAAAAAAAAAAAAAACCTCTCTCACATGCCTTACGCCCTTTCCGCTCTGTATATATATTCCATTTCATCTCAGCCATGTTTACCCTCAAGAAGAAACGTAAAAAAAAATCAAAAAAGTATTTAAACTCATACTCATCCATTATAGAAAAAAAAATCTATTTTGTTAATTATTTATATATATTTGTAAAATGAATCCCACCCTTCTCCACTTGTTTTCTATTTTTCATTTGAAGTTTCTTTTTCATACATTCTAAAAAGTCTCTTCCCTTTTTTCTCCCCCCTTTTTCTTATTACTTATATCATATTTTTTGTATACATTTTATAACACCTTCTAAACTGCGTTTGAAAAAATAAATAAATTTTAAAAAACTGATTTGATTTGTTGCTCTTAAGAAACGTAAAAAAAAATCAAAAAAGTATTTAAAATCACGTAAATTCACAATTGGTGTAATGATTGATAGACTGCCCCAATGTTTTCTTGGAAATCCCAAGTTATCTAACCTATACAGATAGGCTGATCTCGATCACAACATGTTGATATGTATACGAGGTGATCTCAAAAATAAACTTATATTCAGATGCATACTGAGAACTACTACTTTCCACGATTGACAAAGCTTGAAATAAGGGTCCACACCACAAAAACGGCCAAATCAATCACGATCCCCTTTTACTTATTCGAGAATATGATGAATGCTTTAATCAACTCAGATATAAGGCCTGTTATGTTGGAATTTACAAATGAATATTCCGGTGGAATACGAGAGGACCCAAGTTAAATACAATCCGTTACAGAAATAACATCGTCAAAAACACTGATCTTAAGATATGAGCTTCCAGAGTAACCACTTGGCCAGGTCTTTCCTTCCACTAGTCTCACTAAACTAACTATCGATGGGGGTTGCATAGTTTATATCAACTGGATTCCTTCTACGTTTCCATCACTTGAGGCACCTTATATATTCATAATTTTGTGTCATCTCATTCCTCTTATTCCATCATAATAAAAAAAAACGTCATGCGTTTTGTTAATTTATTTTTATCAGCCTCAATATACATATATAGTACATAGAATTATTTTTTCTTATTTATAAAGATAGAGCTGGTATTTTATACAACTAAACGGAGTAAAGTCGGTTTGATGGCTTTAAATTACAATGGGACATAACCTCTAGATGAATTTCTCATCTTTAGGAAATAGAAAAATGCCAACATGCCCAATAAGATATAAATTTTGTATGTAAAGAAGGATGTTCCGTCCGATTCGTCTACCATAGCTCCCATCACATCTGTATCCAAGAACCCGAACCCAGATAGGCTATACACATCAGATTTTGGAATAGTAACAAATAGGAGATCCGATTTTCTTGCAGAAGGAGCAATACTTCCCCATATCCAATCGCCATTGTTGTAAAAAGATGAGTTTGCCATCTTTGTCGGATCCAGATTCATCCAAGCATTTATAGTTCCGACATTGGTAATATTTACTGTAGGTGGATACTCTAGGCGACCTTGGGTATAATTACCGATACTAATTCCATACGTTATGTTTGTTTTGATCTGATTGGCAATATCAACTGGTGTAGTGATGTTGACATCAAAGGCAATAGCTTCGTTTGGTAAAGTAGATAGAAGTTGAGCGATTGCTAATCTACTATTCGGATTTGCAGGATAGTTTTTAAGAGAGATATCATATTGAAGTGAGTTTGGTTGAATGACAATGGGCGCAGTATTATTTAATTGTAAATTACTGACTCTCCAAATGATCTCTACGTCAAACAATGGATTGTCAGTGGTACCGTTGTAATGTGCTTTAGCAGATGTTGTTGTTTCAATATAAAATTGTGACTGATTTGTTGGAACTGTGATATTATGTAGAGACAAAGGTTTCCACTGTAATTCTCGAAGAGGAGTAATAGATATTATTTTTTCGCTGCCATCATAAAATCCATTTTGATTTTCGTCTTCAAATTCAATAATATGAGTAAATGCTAACCGATATGCAAAATCCGAAGCATGTGCATTAGGATCTGAGGAAGAATAAAAGGCGTGATCTGCCATTGCATACTGATTGTTTGTGCTGATATTGAAGGAATAGCGATAGTTATCCACAAAGTCACCACTATTTGCCGTACCGTTAATTACAACATTATTAGTGTTGGAGCCTTGGAATGTGATTTGAGGTGCATAATAATAACCGTTCATAGGATGATATCTATGGTATGCACTATAATAACCGAGAAAGAAAAAGGAAGGAGTGATGGACCAATAGGTCATATAGGGATTATAAAAGCCACTATAGCCGTATCTCGAAGTTGAGGTGTATCCACCACTATAAACAGGATGATAATTTGTGTAGGTAGCTATCATAGTAAAAATCATGTTAAAATAGGGTACTGTTTAAATACTGTGCTGAATATTACTTCTTGTATTCGTGTATGAATATGGTGGTGGTCTACTTCCACTGAAAAAGCCTGACCCACCTTTAGATATTTTACCTGCAAAAATCACAACGAAAGCATATTTAGAAATTACTTCAAAATGCAGATATATTAAAAGCGCTTTTACCTGGTGAACCTATTACTTTTCCTGGTCTTGAACCCCAACCCGGTCTTGAACCTCCACCCCCTCCAGGCCTTGAACCCCAACCTGGTCTTGGACCACCAATCCTACCGCCACCGCCACCACGACCTCCTCCTCCACCTTTGCCAAACACATCTAAACATAGAGATATGTAAGCATTTTATCTGAATAAAGTGTATAAAAAATAGACAGTAAATAATATACCAATTATGCAATAAAATAATATTAGTGAAAATACGACTAAAATTCTCATTTTATCTTGTGAAAAAAAAAAAAAAGGAAAGAAAAAGAATAAATAATGCTGAATTTACCACCAATTGAAAGTGATTTTTATTCATCTGACATTCAAGTCACTTTATTTGGTCAAATGACATTTTCTGTGCTACAATATATTTAGAGATTGTAGTTTAGAACAAAGCACTTGAAATATATCTCTTCATTTTAAACATATTATTAAAGATATGTTCTCTATTCGCTTTAATAATACAAGATAAAAAAAAATTATAGTCGCTTTAATAATACAAGATAAAAAAAAATAAAATATACATAAGGTGCTTTGAAAAATTATAAAGGCTGTTTTTTTTACGATTTTTAAAACAAAAAAAGTCAACGTTTCTTTTGTCAGGGATAACTCTTTTGAAAACATAGTTATTTCAAAAAAAAAAATCTCGACAGCACTACAAAGCACGTAAAAACTGAATTACATAAGTCAGGGATTATAAAAACTCCAACCAAATAGTTTTAGTACTTTGTTTGGATGGAATATACATTAAAATGTTTGGTTTATAGATAGACTCCTATCATGATGCAACATATATCTATTTATTTACGCTGGGAGAAACCCTAGATATCCAACATATATTTATATTTATATAAATATGCTCAGCCTCTACCATCATAACACTCTTCAATTTAGGATCTCAATGTCATTTCTCAAAACCAAATATTTTCAATACATAATTCTGGGGATAAATAATTCAATTAGCCTACGTACTCTATGTTATAATTTGATTTTAACTAGATTAAACTTTGTATTTTTGGTTCATGCTTCTTTTTTCTTATTTTGAAAATAGTAGTATAGAATCAAATAAAATAATTTTCTCAGCCTATGTCGATTTATACATTTGGATTGAGGTATTATATACTATATATAATATGTCTCCCTTAGTCCCATTTTTAACCTGGGAATGATAAAACCCAAAGATAAAAATGAGACTCTTCATTAGCCTACGTACTCTATGTTATAATTTGATTTAATATAAATTAGTTTTTTCGGTTATATACACCTATATCTTTTAATTCTTTCAATAACAAAATCAAGTTATTTATTATTATTCCATAAAAAAAACCTTTCCATATACTAACACGCGACATTTCCATTAGCTTCTTTCCCCCTTTGGTTCATTTTTGAAACATGCAGTCAATTATTAGCTAATATTAAGTTTAAATTGATATAAATTTATGTGTGCCAGTTATGCGGATCAGCTTTTACAGTTCTAACAGAAAGGATTAATACTAACGACATAAAACGGCCACATAATTGTAAAAAAAAAAAGAGAAAGAAAGTAAAATTCAATTACTGTTCGATCAATAAAATCGAAGATCAAAATAAGGAGTGTGATGCTTAAACCAATCTCATTTTTAAACAAAAAGCTAAACTGAATAAATCGCTTTATTTTTCTAATATATAAAAAAAAGTGCCTCAATGCAGCTTGAAATACGAAAAATAAATAGATCTTGTACATATACAACATCGATTCAAACAATAACAGTCGAACTTTTGTTCATATGTTAGGGATAGAAATCATCATAGTAAAATTGAGCGCGACTAACGCCATCAAGTTGCAAAAGTATATCTTACCATTGTTTTTCTTTTCTAATTTCGTTTTCCCTGTATAAAAAGGAGTAACATCTAAATCGGGTATTCGCAACTGATCGACAACAATGTATATGCTCGATTTTTTTTTTTCTAAAGTTAAAACAAAAGAAAAGTAAAAAAAAAAGAAGAATAGAGACAGAATATCGGTTTTATATGCGATTAAAAACAAACACAGACATGGAACTGAGTTATTCAATACATACAGGATGAATTATAAACATTATTAAATCTGAGAATTAGGTGAGTTTTTCTTTGGATAATTCAATTCTTTGATCGATCTTTTTTTCTCAGCCTAATAGGACACTGTTGCATTCACGTATGTAGGGACTCCGGGTAAGAAGGGGAAAACTCAAAACTTACATGGTAATTGTGCTTCGGTTGATACTAGTGTTCGACAAAGGGCTAAAATGCTTTTTTTCAAAAAAAAAAAAGAAATTAAAAAATATATATATTTCAGTTTTTGTTTTTCTTCTATCTCTTTTACATATTCTTCTAATTTAAATTTTGTGCTTGAAAAAAAAAATCGGATGGATTATTTTACAACATATCCAAAGTCATTTAAACGTTGGTTTGGTGCCAGCAAAGGTACAATAGATGATGTTCATTTGGGTAAGTAAAAAAAAAAATACCATTACTGTTATATACTATTCATTTCTAACTTATATTTTGTAGATCATATTTTGAATGGTTCCACATCCAAGCCTATTTCGCTACAAGACTTTCGTCTCTTCTTACTCTATAAAGACTGTACTATCCAAAATCTTGATTTTTACTTTTGGTTTTTGGATTACCGCAAAAGATTTAATGATCTGCCAGAGGAAGTCAAACAAAAAGCATTACCTCCCAAAGAAAGACCTTCTCCAGAATCCATGAACCTCCCCCTAGAGAAACTCAAGAAGACAATAGAGATCCAGGACCAAGACGAAGACAAGAATCCACACTTACAAACAGTGGAATTGGACTATATTACAGAGCAGGACCAACCCTACAGACAAGAGGTCAACTCAGTCTTGCGTACATTTTTCCAGCCTGATTCATTCAAGGAGCTCAATGTATCCCAATATGTATCACGTTATACTTTGTACTATGGATGTCATACCACACATCCAGATGTGTTTTTAGATGCTTTTGAAACTACGTATAGTATTATGAAGAAAAGGAGTTTGGTAAATTTCATGCATTCAGCTTTGAAGAATATAAGATACAGTGTTGTTATTTTCTACTATGCAGTATCGCTATTCACCTTCTTCCAGATTCCATTGCTATTATATATGACATTTTCATTTCACGCACCTCGTATGACTAGAGTCAACATCATACCATTTTCTTTCTTCTGGGCGTTTGGTTTCCTCTCGGGTAGAGCGGGTTTTTCGATTTTCCGTGGTATATTTAATCAAAAGATGTTACCAATCCATTTAATGAAAGATAGAGTATCAAAGAAAGATAAGGTACACCCAACAGCTATGAAGAAGATTGATCTTGAAAATCAAGTGAATCCTCCATCAACAAAAACAGATCCACATGTTAAAAAGTATAATAGAGTAAGTAAGTTTGATTATATAAATGTATATATATTAATTTTTTTTTTTCAGATTATGATATTTCATATATTGACTGTTAGTATTTTATTCTCTGCCATCGTCTCTGGTATCTGTATTGGTATTACAAATGAGAACATACCCTTACCAATGCCACCTCAAGCCAATTAACAAGCATCCCTACTACTTATTTAATTTAACATTAATTTATATATCCTCACATCAATAATAAATACATTTTATATATATACATATATTCTGATTCGATAATGATTTTAATCGTAAATAGAATTTCAGAATCAAATGTGCATATATTTTATTTTCCCAAAAGTACATAAAAGCACTATTTCATTAGATATAAAATCTAAATGAATATAATATGTGTGATAAAGAGTTTTGTCTTCTTAGAAAATGAGATAGCTCGCTATCAAAGCCAATAGTATAGAATACACAGTGCATGAACTTCCCATCACAGCATCGCTTTGTTTCTTTGAGTTAATTCCTGAACAGTCAATTGAGCATTGAAAAGCTAGACTTTTGGGATCACTTAGAATAGATTTAGATGGACAGGACTGGAATTGGTTAGGTGTCATGACGCAATAACCAAGAGCAGGAGGTGCATCAATAGAAGGAAACTGGCCATTCAATAAATTGTAATTAAAATTAAGCGACTCGAGCTTTGTTAGGTTGCTGATCTCGTTTGGAACGATGCCGGTGAGTGCATTATGGCCAAAATTACTAGTATTTTGATATAAAAATTAGTTGTATAAAAAATATTATTTGGTGTGTTTTAGATATTTACAGGCTAACCAAGTTGGAAAGGTTACCAATTTTTGGAGAGATAGAGCCTGATAGTCGATTGTGTGAAAGATCTCTAAATGATACGGAATAAATGATCAACACGTACTTAGTTTTGTTCTGATCTTACAAGAGTTTGAGGTTGATAAGGGTATAAATTGAATCTGGGATCGTATCATTTAGCATTTGATGCGACATTGCTCTATTGAAATTTAAATATATATGTATAGGTTTAAATCTAAAAAAAAAAAAAAAAAAAAACCAGAAA
>MU622298.1:32986-55401 GCA_025399235.1 Backusella circina FSU 941
CCAAAGAGATCAAATCAAAGAAAAATAAATGCGCTTCTTTCATCAAAGTGGCTCATGAAAAACATACGAACAACATCTTTTTATGTTTGTTGGTAGTTGGCCCATCATACAAATGGTACCAAAAATGGAATATCAGCATTGATTGGGCTATCTTATTTTCATCTTAATCACGAGCATTGTTTTCGTACAATTTTTTCCAAGCAAAAAGTAACGATATAATATCTATATACCTTTCCCTTTCATCTCTTATTTTGTGTCACCACCATTCGCTTCAAAGTACAAACAAAGCGTCATGCGTGTCGCGTATAATTCAAATGCCGATGTGCACGCTCATAAAATGCATTTTTATTATTTTTATTTCTTCTTGTAATAATATACATGTTCAGGAATATTAGTATCTTATTTTGGCTCCTTTATCTGATCGGATTCAGCGTGTCCAACTCCATATTTGATAAGGCGGGTAATGAATCTCTTCTATGGGGAACTTATAGACCAAACCTCTATTTTGGTACTCGTCCGCGCATACCAGAGTCACTTATGTCTGGCTTACTGTGGTTCAACGGCAAGGATTTTCAAGGATTCCAAAGTAAGAACACATTGTGATTCTCTTTTTTTTTTTTCTCATTCCTTTTTTTTTTTTTATCTTTAAAAAAGAATTGCGCCATGCTTGCGACCAAGGCGATGGGATTCAGGGCTATGGCTACCACAAACACAATGGCCGCGATTTCGCGTTGCAAAAGATAAATGATACGCCAAGTAATATCAAGATTACAACCTCTTTTTTAAAAGTGCCTGGAGGAGAGCATGGGGGAGACTGGGGTGTTCGTATCCATGGAATTCCTATTGATGATTCAGGTACAAGGGGATTGAAAAAGTTGCTATTCAGGGAAATACTCATACTTTTATCATTCATTAGTACCTGCTGTGACTGATGTATTGTTCTATTTTGGATTGGAAGGAGATGGTGGATTGTATATTATGAGTAGAATGTCAAAAAAGGGCATCGTTTCACCTGTTAAATTGGAAGGCGATTCACCTGAATTGGGTGATTTTGAGATACAAATTGTAGACGGTAAGATCAAGTAATAGTATTTGGTTGAAAGAACTAGAAACGATGTATGGATTTGTGTAGGACCTTTAAACACTTATCTAAAAGACGGTATCGATCAAAGCTTAGAGCGCACTCAATGGTGGGGTACTCAGGTTGATAAAGGGGATATTTGGAGAGCAAAAGGTATCTATCTTTATTTTGGCTGTTAACCAATTCGACTTGTTGAGCATTTTTATCAGATTTAATTAGTGAGAGTATTGTTTTGGCTGCGCGTGATCGACTTGGAAAAACAACAGACCAACAAGATGCTTTCACAAACCCGTACAAATACTTTACTTTAAAAAATACATTGGATGAAGCAGAAGGGGAAGTGGCTAATTTATATACATTCCAAAAGGTCTTTAAAGGTGAATTTCAGGTAAATATATAGATTATAAAAAAAAAACAGTCGGTTGGTGCTAATAAATATCATTTAGTTTGATGTTCTTTTCCGTTCTGCTAGTTCAGACAATCCGATTACAAGTAAATATATCCATTCTATTGTTTTTTTTTTTTTTTTTTTTTTTTTTTTTTTTTTTTTTTTTTGCAACTAAAAGCAATAACAACTAATTATCAAACTCTAAAGGTGAAATGCTTGAAAGACAACTTTTGGAAAAAGAAAAGGAATTCAATCAACGTTTTGAAGACACCTTCCTATTGAGCCAAAAGGGATATAGTCGAGGAGAAGTCTCATTTGCGCAATATCTTTTAAGTAACCTGATTGGTGGTATTGGCTACTTTTATGGTACCTCTGTTATTGATCGATCTCATCCACCCATGCAAGATGAGGAGAGTTTTAAAGGTGAGCCTGCTAGACCCGAGTTGGCACCAGCTCAATCGCTCTTTTCGGCAACGCCCAGCCGCCCTTTTTTCCCTCGTGGTTTCTTTTGGGATGAAGGATTTCACCAGCTTGTGATTGGTACCTGGGACAATGACCTTAGCTTGGATATTATTAAGCATTGGACAAACATGATTGATGATAATGGCTGGGTGGCCCGTGAACAAATTCTTGGCGAGGAGGCACGAAGCAAGGTGCCACCAGAGTTTCAGACACAGTTCCCTCACTATGCCAATCCACCCACACTCTATCTTTCTATAAAACAATTTGTTGATCGATTAAATAGACACAAACAAGAAAAGATGCTAAGCATGGATGGAAGCAAGCCAAAAATGGGAGGCTTGGAGGATCTTGAGATTCTTTCTAATTTGCATTTAGATGATGATGATATGTCAAAGCAGTGGTTACTTTCGATCTATCCAAAACTTCGTAAAAACTGGAAGTGGTTCCGTGCTACTCAGCGTGGTCATATCGAGATGTTTGGTCGAGAAGCACCCAATAGCGAGGAGGCATATCGCTGGAGAGGTCGTACACCCGATCACACATTGACTTCTGGTCTCGATGATTATCCTCGTGGCAAACCCAGCATTGGTGAACTACATCAAGACCTTCATTCATGGGTTGCTTTCGCCACACGATTACTGCTAGACATTTCTTCTAAATTGGGGTCCGAGTTTGCTGCTGATCATCAAGAGTATGATAAAGTACTCAAGGACCTATTAATTAATCTGGATGCGTTACATTGGAGTCAAGATGAAAATATGTATTGTGATCAGGCTTTGGATGAGGGCATGCCTGATTATGTTTGTCATAAAGGCTATGTAACGCTCTTCCCAATGACACTCGGACTTTTACCCCATGATTCCCCTAAGCTTGGTGCACTGTTGAATATGATTGAGAGCGAAAAAGAACTTTGGTCTCCATTTGGATTGCGTTCATTGTCAGCTTCAGATCCATTCTATAATACAGGTGAAAAATACTGGCGTGGTCCTATCTGGCTTAATATCAACTATCTTACTCTTCAGAGCTTGCACAACGTAAAATTTTATATTTATGCTCTAAAAAGAAAACATCAGTCATATTTACTCATCAAATGTACTCATCTTTGTCCTATGCTTTTTATATAGAATTATATGAATCAACCAGGTCCTTATCAGGAACAGGCGCAACGCATCTACAAAAATCTAAGGAAGAACATAATTCAAACTGTTTATAATGTAAAAAAAAATGATTTATAATGATAATTAAACTTTATATTAACAGTTTCCTTATAGGACTATAAAAAGACAGGTTATGTATGGGAACAATATGATGCAGAAACAGGTGAAGGAATGCGAAGCCATCCTTTTACAGGCTGGACCAGTTTAGTTGTATTAATCATGTCTGAAAAGTTTTAAAAAGAGAATCTATTTGTGTTTATACAAGTATCATACTTCAAAAAATAAAATAAAATAAAATAAAAGATAAAATAAAGCAAAGCACATTCTTCTAGGCAAAGATAAAATATTCATTATCGTGTTACATACAGTCTGACTAAAGATTGAGCATTTCCAAGATTATCAGGAAGGTGTCCACTGAATTGATTATTATCTATAGCACTTTTCAAAAATAAAAAAAAAATTGAAGTTAAAATGTGAAACAAGAAGGCGTGGCACACGTCCCCAGCAGTCCTTCATGACTTACAGTGTTTGAACAGTTGCAAGTTGTGAAATGATATCAGGTAACGGACCCGCCAAATTATTGTTGCTCAGATAAATAGACAAAATAGATTTCATCGATACCCAATCGTTTGGAATAGTGCCAGTGATTGAATTATTTTTTAAATGTCTATTAATATAGGTGAATAAAAGCAGTTTAGTAAAAGCAACATTACTATTCTTTTTATTTTAAAGTTTAGGTTACATGTTTGTAAGATTAACAAGGTTTCCTAAACCAAATGGTAAGCTTCCTGAAATGTGATTGTAATCGAAATTACTTTAAACGTATATTTTCAGTAATATGATCCGATGTTATATATAAACCGGTTATTACTTACAAAGATTGTAGTTTAGAAAGGTTTGCTATCGTATCCGGAAGAGGTCCTGATAAGTTATTATAGCTTAAATCGCTATGGTTATATATTTTGGAATAAAAATGCGTTATTGATGAATTCATTTAATAAATATAGACACTTAACATACATATTTTGAAGATCAAGAAGCTGGTTAAAATTATTTGGCAATTGTCCAACCACATTATTGTGTGCAAGGTTTCTTTTGTATTTTCCCCATTAGTTAAGAAAGATGTTTATATTATTACTTTTCTCCTCTCCTTACATTTTTAAAACTTGTCCCAGAGAGTTACAATGTACACTATACCAAGAGCAACAGGAACTCATATCAGATGAGTCCCATCCCGTCTTGATAACCCAATTATCACCGTGTAATGAGTTGTACCAAATTTTCAGTGCATTACAAACAGAAGAAGATACAATATGATGTGCACTTGACATATTTGTTGTTGTTTCTGTATCCTGATTATGTATATCGATAGGAGGAGCGCTATCGTTTACGGAATATGCAGATTGTGTAGGGGATGCAGTTAAACTTGCGTCTTCATATATGCTGCTATATGTTGGCATCGGCATAAACACGCTTTCGGATATGGATTCGCTATATGTTGTATCCAAGTCATCTTCATCATCAGCTTAGTGCTTTGTATTAGTCACCTATTGTCTATTTCATTTTGAACATTTTATTTATTTTACCAATGACAAAAATCAAAATGCAGAAAATGACAAATAAAATATAAAATTTGTTCTTTAACATTGCAATAGAATATCTTTTTTTTTTTTGAAAATGATATCTGATACTGGCAGTAAAAATAATATGAAAAAGAAGAGAAAGAAAGTGCAAAAAATAAAAAGGAAGAGAGAGAAAGACAAGAGCAAAAATATTAAATTAGAAGGCAGATTTGAAGAAACATCTTTTTAAAATGCTTCAAAAGGCAGCAATTTAATTATACAAGCCACCTGATAACGCTTGTTCCTGGAATTCAAACCACATTATCACGATTCATCCAACTATTTTACAATGAGCTGCCCTTTATATTTAAATAATTTCCAGATGCTATTTCCAATATATCCTATATTATTTAACAATGATAGTATTTGGCTATTATAGTGCCTCTTTTCATCTATAAAAGGCGAGTAGATTAAAAAGAGAACAGACGGACTCGAAAAATAAATAAATTTGGAACCTGTGGTTGTGGCAGTGTAGGATTCACCATCTGTTTCAGGACTAATGAAGCAACGTGGGTGCATCTAGCTAAAAAAAAAAACACAGAATCACCAGCTTTCTGATGGCATGATGTCACTGTTAAGGGTATACGATTCAGTAAATGAAGTTTCATTAATACTATCCATATGAAGACTTGAAACTCCTCCTAGTTTGCAAACCTTCTTACACGCTTTATATTACAATTGTCCTTTGATAAATTCACGCCTGAGGGGACAACAAACTAGTGAATTTATCGAAATATGAACTTATCGAATTCGGATTAGTTTTTAACCGTGCGCCTACTAGAGCCAAATCAGCGTTCTCGCATGCATTAGGGTATCGTGAATACGGTGAATTCAACGAGCGACTATTTTATTGAATATGAAATATATTACAATCATGATATTGTTCTGTCTTTTTCAAGAAAGTGAGTAAAGTTTCAAATTATTGGGAAAGGGAGGTTAAGATGATAGAGCTAAAGGGAGCTAAGCTCATAATCCAACTCAATGAATAGTAACACAAGAGCGTATTTTTAAACATCTAAATGAGTCCTATTTATCATCCACTTTAACTCTCATGCAATAAGACCACCTTATGTCTTATTCAAGATGATGCAAGCCGTTTTCATTTTATATTAACATTAGGTGATTTAAGTCCAAAGTGTGCAAACAGCATTGTAGCCCTTCTTTTATTCTATTCAAACTACGAAGTGGTAATAAACACAGAATAAAGTAACTATTAATCGAATGGATCATTATAAAATATACCAAAAACCTTTCTTAGAAGTAGAAGGTACTACAATTGTCTGATCTCCAAATTGATTGAAAATCATGCATACGATTTTGGAAAAACAATTAAGCTTTAGAGTTACCATATTTGGAAAAAACGTCACTATGAAGTGCCCCGCATTGTGAATATGCCAAGCCACCAAAAAAGACAAATTCATTAAAAAAAAAAGAAGTTTCTCATTTTCAACTTTTTTGTTTTCCTTTAAAAAAAAACCTTCAAGTTTACAAAATTGTACAGTTCAAATAACACAACAACGAAAACAATCGATGGTGAGGCTGCGTGACACGATTGAACGTACAACTGATTATGTCAACTTTATAAAAAGCTTAAAGGAGTTCCATATCAGAAAAGGGTAAATAATTAAAAAAAAACAAGGATAAAAGATGTATTAGTAGTGTTAAAATGGATTTGATAGAACGACACTTCAGGCAGAACCTGTATTGGGAGGCAAAAGACTGGATTTGTTCAAAATATATCAAGCAGTGATTACATCAGGAGGATTTGATGAAGTAGGACCTTATTAGAGAATGATACAAGCTTACAGTATTGACTTTTTTTTTATTTTTTCATTAAAAAAAGGTCACAAAGAATCGAGGATGGAAACAAGTGGGAGATATCTTTCAGTTCCCTTCAACCTGTACAAACAGTGCTTATATCATAAAGGGTGTTTACATTAGAAATCTAGTAAGTGTGTGAAATGGATACAACAAAAGAGAGTGCATATTAATAAAATACCCTTTTTTTTTAAAAAAAAAAAAAAAGCTGGGTTTTGAAGAGGAAAATATTTGGCAAAAGACATGGGAACCACCCAAGGAACTACTTGGACCTCATGGTAAAGAAAATAGTCCTTAAACTGTTTTCTATCTTTACTAACATTCAAACATAAGCTCATCGAGCATCAACACTGGCTGGAAAGACATATAAAGTACCTATAAAAGGAGCAATAAAAAAACCCACAATGAAATCCAACCATCATCGATCACCTGAACCCACCAGTCCTGTTGATATTAGCTCACTCATTGTAGATACACTCACAAGTATAAACCATACACTTACTCCTGTACAACAACAACAACAACAACAACAACAACAACAAACAGAGAGAAAGGAATCCATTAAAAGTAAATGAATCAGCAAACAACCTTTTATACTAAAAATACTAATTCAATGCTATTTACTCTCCAGATACAACAGTTCTCTTTGATAAAGAAACAAAAGATAAAATACTTTTTGCCCTACGCTTCGGACAACGCTCCAATGTAGAATGGGCACTCGACCACATCGTATCGCTCTCGTTTGAATCACCCGAATCACTTCAACTCAACGACTCACCCTATCTCTTGGATCTCCTCCTCTCTCTCGCCCAACCCTGTCTCACCACCCATGCCGTTGATCATATCCTTCCCAGTGCCAAGGAGGCACTGCTCTCTATGCTTCAGGACGAATCCAAGCTGAAGAACTCTGCCACCGCCAACATTTTACTTGAAAATATCTCTGCATCTTCATCCACTACATTACCACTCTCCTCTGCATTATCAACATTAGACCTTGTGCTCAAAGTATTTCATATTTTGCGCAATTTTTCATTTTTACCTGCGTCGATTCCGCTTTTAATTTCAAACAAGCTGCTCAAGGATATTTTGGTGCAGGGGCTGGAGACCTCCATGAGCACCGGGCACTTTGAGCTCGGTAGGCATTCGATTGATGTGATTGAGAATCTGGCGTCATACACCATCCTGCAATCTGACCAGGATGCCTATCTACTGAGTCTGTATCGCTTGGCACTCACGCAGGATCGTTATCTGATCATTGGCTCAGTACGTACATTGACGCTGTTTTTCAGTATAGAGTCGAATAGGGTGCATTTAAGGGAGAGTCCGATTGTGGATCATGTCACACAGATGCTGTTATCGAGTGACGAGGAGTTGGTGGGGACGGCGTTGGAATATATCTATCAGTATACGTGTATTTCAGAGGAGTGCAGGACGCAATTTCTTTCGAGGTATGCGGGGTCGTATCTGGGGCTGTTGGTGACATTGCTCATGACAAAGTCAAAGTATTTTAATGCGAGGACGCTGCATGGATTACCAAGTGATACGTCCAACGATGATTTTGAACTGCCTGAATTGAAGGAGGAGAGGCATTCATCGTGTACGCTTAGTAGAGCGGAGGGTATAAAAGGTCAAGATGAGGAAATGAAGCCGATTCCAACTGTGCCTGACCTTACGGTATATCATAACTTGGATGAGCCCTTTCGATGTCTAGGATGGTAATTTTCAAAGTGGATATGTATATTTGCGAATATAGACAAGGCTTATTCATACTTGTTATTAGGTTGAAGGATAAATTCGAAGTGGCCGATAGAAGTAGTGTACTATCATTGGATGATATCTATTTATTATATGAAGCTAGATTTGGATTGGAAAAGGCGTTAAAAATGAGAGATTTTTATACAGTCATGAAGATTGCATTTCCAAAGGCATCCACTTCTGAATCAAAACCTCTTTTGGGCTCGCATGGTAAAGCAGCACCTGTTGTTGAGGGTTTGAATATTGTTGGTATTCAAATTAAAATGAGTATCTTGCAAGATCGTAAGTTTTTAGATAAAAAAAAAAAAAAAACAAGTTTTTATGATAATATATATATATATATATATATATATATATATATTGACATGTCAATACTTTAGGACCCGCTGTCGTATGTAAATGGGATCAATGTTCCCTCTCATTCGATGACACATTCCTACTCCAGCGACACATCCTACAATCACATATAAAAGAAGAAGATAGTCATCACTGTCACTGGAGCAACTGCTTCACCAACACATTCGACACAAAAGATGATTGTATCGCCCATCTAAGGACCCATATCTACAATATCAACGGCGAGAGTTGCTGCCCCAGTCCCATTCTTAACACGCCTTCAGATACATCCTCCTCCATTCCCTCTACGCCTACATCACCTTCTTCTGTATTCAGTGCAGCAACAACAGCGACAACACCTGATGTAGCTGAAATACAAGGTATTGCCCTTGTTGCTATTCATTTACTCCTTTGGATCTCTCGGGATCCAGTAAGTCCAAAATACTTTATTCCCTTTGAAAAAGAGCTGGTTTTAATAACTGAACAGAGACCCAAATTGACTTCATCGATTTGGTCCGTCTTGCTCAATTTAAAATTATCTTGATAATATTTGTACCATTTAACCTCTTTCTATCTCTCTCTCTCTCTCTCTCTCTGCATATAATAAATCGTAAAATCACAGCCCCTGGGCCAATACGATCAATAAAATAAACAAAGATAAAAAAAAAATAGTATTTATTCATATTATAAACAAAGTAACAGTTGCTCAAGACGATTAACAAGTGGTTTCGTGTTATAAGGGAAGGCGCCACCTCTTATGACGCGTAGTGTGTTTGTGAAAATAAAATGAAGTGTATTTACATTGATACCTTGTACTTTGGAAAGACTTGTCTTGAGAACCTGAATGTCGGTCAACGTGTACTTAATATAACTGTAGAAGAAGAGGAGGAAATTTGAGTCATCTTCTAATAAAAGATCTACAATAATACTATGTGTATTGCCGCATTGGTGCAGAAAATGAAGAAATAGTACGTGTGGATTGATATCAATTGTCTCTAGCATTGCTCTGATGGAGCTGTCTTTTGAATTGACTGGTAAGAGTTGATATATTTCCAAAATGGCAGTCAAAAGTTGTACCGTATCGTCGTCACCAACACAGCAAGTGTTGAATAGTAATTGAATAAAAGTACTTTTATTTTCTTGGTATAAAACTGTTGCGTAGTGTTAATGGAAGAGGTCTTTGTTTCTTCATTGTAACCTTACCTTTTATACCCTGAATCAGCTCTATCCAATAGGATTCCTTCTCTACTACATCCTCTTGATTTGTCTTTGCTAAATAACTAAAGATATCAACAATAGTCTGAATAGCAATTTTAAGACATTCTCGATCACAGGTAAAGTTGTCAAAGGGCGTATAAAAGAATTCCGTATACTCCTCACTTGCTATTCTACTGCTATCTTGTAGTGTCATCTGATGACGGCATTTTTGCAAAAAGGTACAAGTTGTATTTATGACATCTTTTATCTAAACAACACCGTAAGTTGCGTATATTTGTTTCAGTAAATTCAATGATTACCATCTCTATATTGATATCCATTGCAATCATATATTTATTGATGGAAAGTGCCTTTCTGTAGACATACACACTATAAGACTCTGACATGAATAATTTTTGTACAAAGGTGACAGCGTCTCTTGACTGATCTCGGTCCCAATCGGGATCTTGTTTTAGCAGGTCTATCAGACACACACAAACCGCCATGGTGTACTCTGACATGTCGAATGTGACCGGGGCTGAGACTCTCTCGAAAATGAGCTCATCAAAGGCTTCCATTATATATTCATCAACAATACATTGTTCTTGATCAGGACAAGATCTTTGATGCTT
Source organism: Backusella circina FSU 941 (assembly GCA_025399235.1). Taxonomy (NCBI): domain Eukaryota; kingdom Fungi; phylum Mucoromycota; class Mucoromycetes; order Mucorales; family Backusellaceae; genus Backusella; species Backusella circina. Next base: position 43,435 of record MU622298.1, read on the forward strand.
TAGGGTTTTGTGAATAGTATCCAATGAAAAGAGTTGGTTTTGATCTGATACATTATAAAAATCGGATAACAGAGACGCCAATCCATCTTTACCGTGTTGTGTATGCTGAATGATTTCTGACTGTAAAGCCGTGTATTTGAAATAGTCTTCAAAGTTCATTTTGAATAGAGATAGAAAAGAAGGCCCAATCAAGAGATATCACGTGTGTACAAAGTGACCGGGTTCTTTTTTTTTTTTTTTTTTTTTTTTTTTTTTTACTTTTCTCAATAAAAGCCCTTTTTGCTACCTTTTCTTTTTCCCCCTCAAGGAAAAAAAAAATCGTCGTTTTTATTGGAAGGATTAACTGCCCTATCATATCGTTTCCATTATTTTTTAATTTCATTTGACAGTTTTCTTCAACTCGCCTCCCTTCATATCAATACGTCTTTATTTATTTCATATGAACTCTTATAATAGCAGTCAGAGTCCACAGAACCAATCTCCAGTTGCAGATTCATTGGTAATTTTTTTTTTTTTTTTTTCTTATCAATGGAAAAGCGAAATGGTGGATGATGATAACGATTGTGACCAATTTTTTTTTTCTTTTTCTTTTAGAGTGAGGCACATAGATCTACAATGAGTTACGATCCTAGCAGACATCTTGCTTATTCTCAGCATGTTTCTGTGGTAAAAAAAAAAAAAAAGGGTTATGTTTTAAAAAAGAGAGAGGCTTAACCTCCATTTAGCCTACAGCCATGATGACCGCACAAGCCCAGGTGATGCCTCTCAACATGTACAGAGGACCCGAAGGTGAAGCTGTCATGACACAACAGCCTCAACAGCCGACTCAGTCTGCTGAAGAGGAGCCACTCTATGTGAATGCCAAACAGTATCATCGTATCCTTAAAAGAAGAGCCGCACGTTTGAGACTGGAGGAGATGCACAAATTGGAGCGTACTCGAAAGCCCTATCTACATGAGAGCAGACATAAACATGCTATGAGACGTCCAAGAGGTCCAGGTGGTCGTTTTCTAAGTAAGTTTTTATATATTTTTGGAAAATAATTTATAAATGTAACTTTGTTATATATAGCTGCTGCCGAAATTGCTGAATTGCAAAACTCAGGTCGATTACCTAGTGATGACGATACCAAGGATCAGCAACAGAAGGGTGATTATGTAAACCTTCAAGCATAGCGAAATATTATATTTAAAAATGGTGGTATTTTTTATAAAGGTTAATAAATAAAAAGGATTTTTTTTTTTGTTTTTGTTTTTTTTTTACATAAAAGAGAGAAAGAAAAAGAAGGAATAATAAAAAAAAAGGCTTTTTTAAATGCATATTTTAATTTTTTCTTTAAAATTATTTTCTGATCCGTTGTGAATCATTTGAATCAAAATTAACCAATGGTTTCACATGCCGACCCAGCAACTCCCTTGAATGGAATCTCTCTGGTGTATCATCTAACCGTAGCAAAGTGGATGATGGCGGTGGAGAGGTGGATGTAATGGGTGTTGTATTGGGAAGCGGGGCGTCGTGGTGACGGGATTTGGTGGGTTTTCGTTTAAGAGAGACGTGGCGACGATGTTCGGGTTCTATGATAGTGGTGTTGGTGAGGGGGTCTCGGACGCTCTTTTGTCGTGCTACTTTTTGTTCTAATAGTGAGCCTTTGGAAAATTTGACACGGTCGTCTATTTGAATCAGTGTATTACTTTCTTCGTGTTGTCTATGCTGCTGCTCGATCTGCTCTTCTTTGGCGGCGAGGAGGGAGCCTTTGGCGAATGCGGATGGGTTGGAGCAGTCGACAAGAGGTCCTTCGGGTTCATCATTGGTACGTCTAGTAGTACCACTGCGTCCTAGACTACGTGATGTGGTCCCCGTTCTAGTTGGTTTTTTGGTTTCGTCTACGCGACGTGTTGATTCACTTCGAGGTAGGGTTGAAATATATTTGACATGGTCGTCTGATATATTTGAATTGGATTTGGTTTGCAATTCTCGAGTAGACTTATGGCGACGCAGAGGTGGTGATGCATGTTCCTCGTTTTGATCCTGCTTTGGTTGCTCTTGTTGTTGTTTTGGTTTTTCTTCGCTTTTAACACTATTGGATCGTTTGTCTATCCGTTGATGTTCGTTATCTAACTGGATGTGTGCTAGAGGGTTCGTCACTCTGTTTGGATGGTGTTTATATTGAATATTACTCTATATACAAGGAGTAAAAGGGGAAGCATGCATGATATTGGTTAATCAGAAAATTGCTTATCTCTCTCTTTCTCATCAAATCTTACCTTTGTATAGCGAATACTTAGTACCCAATCCTTCATCTCATCCTGATCTTCTACAGCCAAAAATCGTATATAATCACCCTCTCTTTCAAAATTACTAGACTTGTCTTGGGCTCGAATAGAAAATACAAAAGGAGTAGGACTTGCTTTTAATGGTTGTAATAGGGTATAGACGTCATAAGTAGCTAAATGGCAGAGAATAGAAGCAGAGGAAATGTTCTAAATAAAAATAATCAGTACAAAAAGTAAAAAAAAAAAAAAATGAGAGTAATAAAAACTTACCTTGTTATCTTTTGCATGATATATGGCATTATCCTTTATAAAACAATATCTTTTTTGCCATTTTCCTTTTTTATACTCAATAGACAGCCATCCATGCATAAGTGAGGTTGATTTTTGTAACACATTCTACATGTAAAATAAGGTCAGATGTCTTTATGCTCTCCTTTAAAACTCCCTTTCCATGTATTTTTCTTTCTCTTTTTTCACTTTTTCCTCCCCCTTATACCGTCTCTCCTTACTTACTTCGGATGTTAAGGTGTAATGATATGAATACTTTTTAACTAGGAGAGCATTACCTGCATCAGGCTCCCAAGCGCTTACAGTGTCTAGTACAATCTCCCATTCTCGAATAGGTCGCTCTAAAAAAAAAAAAAAAAAATGAAAATGAATATATAGATAAAACAGTTAAACTTGTAATCAGGAGAACTCAATAATAAACAATAATAAATAAAATAAAACAAAACAAAATAAGGGGGGGGGGGATTGGTAGACAACAAATTTATATTTACCCACTCCGTGGCTATTTGCTATTTCAAATAGAGTCCAATCATCTGAGGAGTCCAAAAGACCTTTTCGCTTCAAGTATTGGATTACCATGGCAGATGTTAGTAGGTTAGTGAGTTGTACAACTTTATGGTTATTGGCATCGTCAATGTAGATGCGTGTAGTGAGTGTTCTTAGTGGTACTGTTTGTATACGCCCAGAGCTCACCATTTGAGCTGCTTCTACGGGTGTTGGATTACTCTAAGCAAACAAAACATATAATAAATAAACTAATAATAGAAAAAAAAATGCCAAAAATAAAAAAATAAAATTCTTTGTGTGTGTGTGTGTGTGATACACATTGTATAAACATTCGCTCTATTACCTCGTGCTGTGGTTCATCTCCTTCATCCTGTTCCTTTCCATCCAATAAAGCCCACGCCCGCTCCATTGCCACACGTAACTCTTCATCTTCATGAGATGGTTCCTCCTTTGGTTCGCTCTTCTTTTTAGTGGATGAGGTCGCTGAGCGTTGAAGAATAGCACCTATAAATTCATTATCATCACGAGATTCATCATGAAGACGCGATTTATATGCTTGGAGTGGGATACTATCGGTGTCGGTCAAACTACTATTACTTTTGTTAAAACCGTGAGATCGATCTACTTTTATGATGATGATTATTTTTTTTTATTTATTTGTTATTTTTATTTCAAAGAGAAAGAAAACCAAAAAAAAAGAAAAGAACATACCAAAATAGATGGAATCATTCAAAAGGTTATCCATTGACTTTTACTATTAAAAAAAAAGAGGAGGGGGGCGAGTAAATCGAGAGAGAGCAAAAGAGAGAAAGGGAAATAAAAAGTTTATTTTTGGGGGTTTTTATTGCAGTTGTCATGGAAACATGTGATTTGTTTAATAAAAGGGGGTCAACTCATTAAAAAAAAAAGTGTATACTTTCTCTTCTTTCTCTCTTTTTCAGATGAAGAATGTGCTTTTATTGGCACACACACACCAATAATTTCCCTCCCTTCTCCATTTTAAAAATAAGCTCTTTTTATTATTTTGTTTTCGATTCAACCTATCAACTCAGATTTTTAGAGTTCAATGGTTGAATCTTGAACCATTTTGGTTGATCCTTACACTACAAAAGAAATGATTTTCCTTTATAAATTCAAGTGATTTGATTATTTATGCCATTTAAAGTATTTTGGATATTTGTAGTCATGCAATTTGTTTGGTAAAGTAACACGATGAAATATTTCATTTGTCAAGTTGATCGTTTTCATATAAATAAGAATATCATTTGTATTTGGAATGTAAAATAGACTTACTTCTCTTTATGTGATGGACTTTATTACCCTCAAGTTTTATCAAGTACAGTTTTGACTGTATTTTGGAAGACTTTATAGTAGAATAACCTGATATTTTTCAATGAGATGTTCAAATTCATGCTTGCGGTAACATATATTTTTATCAAGTGAGTTTATATGCGTTTAATAGTACTGAGCTTTAGTAAATAAATGCGTCATTTTTCTTTAGATATCCATTTTTAATCAATATAACGAAATAACTAATACCTGTACCTATGGCATTTCGGTAGCTTGTAACAAGATTATGATGTGTATTACTGTGATTGAATTCAATTTCAACTTATTCTTGAGGTTTCCCTGTAGACATTTTGTATGAATAAATATTGGATATGGCTATCATAAATATAAATATAAACTAATGTTTATTTGAATGTTTTGATTAAATGATGACAAGGTGACTCTCTTCTCTATATTTATAAATAACTACTCATTCTATACAAGATTTTTGTATAGTAAAGTTGAGTAGTCATTTTTTACTTTCTTCAAGCTAAGTAAGTCTCCTTTGATTTAAACTGTTTGTAGATCAGATAGTCTGCTCATCATTAACCTCTTAAGAAAAGGATAAAAAGAGGTCGCTTTTATTGAAAATCAATTCTACCCATAATATATAGATTGCAGTTTTATTCTACTGTCTCCAGCATCAATTAATGCGTATGTGTGGATTTAAAAGACCGCATGTCACGGGGACAGACTGTCCGGAGAGGGGGGAACATCAAGACAATGATGTTTGAAAGAGGTTCTTCCCCCCTATTATCATATATCAGTAACCAATGGTAAGGGCAAATCTAAATCCATCCATCTTGTTCAATCCAGTCCATTATATTCTAAAAAGAAACACACACACAATCGAAAAAGGAGAGTTCATCAAACTTGGAAAAGAGAACGACAAGAACAGAATTTAACAATGTTAATTGAAATTGCGCACAGGAAATGAACAAGATGGAAATGACATTATAATTTATTTTTTTCTAAAAAAAAACTAATCATAAACTTTTTTTTTTTTTTTTAAAAAAAAAAAAGGCTGGTGTCAAGGCTTTCGAACTTCGCAACAAGAACAAGACTGAGCTCATCAAGATTCTTGATGAACAAAAGCAAAAGCTTGCTGAAATCCGTGTCCAAAAGGTCGCTGGTGGCAGATCTCAGGAACTGTAAGTCTATTTGATATAGAATGGGAGGGATAAATACTAAATAAAAGTAAATAGCGGTGAAGCTCGCAAGAACGTCGCCCGTGTCTTGACTGTTATTAACCAAACCCAACGTGAACAACTCCGTCTCTTCTACCAAAAGAAGAAGTTCACCCCCTTGGACCTTCGTGTCAAGAAGACCCGTGCCATGCGTAGAGCTTTGACTCCTTTCGAGAAGTCCAAGAAGACTGTCCGTCAACAAAAGAAGGATGCTCACTTCCCTCTTCGCAAGTATGCTGTCAAGGCTTAAATTTTGATTCGATTTGATTCCACCCCCCAATAAAATTGATCCCTTTTCATAAAAAACAAATTTGACAGTTTTCGATATATAGTTTTTTTTTTTTTTTTTTTTATAAACATTTTATAACATGTAAAAAAAAAAAAAAAAAAAAGAATAATAAAAACACCTCGTATATAATTCCTCTTTTTTTTTTTTGTTCTCCACCACTTTAACGGTTGGCTAAAAGATAAAATATCAATTGAGTTCCTATTACCTCTTTTTATCAAAAATAACAACTTACACTTGGCAACACGTTCAAGTTCATCCTTCTTCTTGATGGCATAAGAGTTGGCAGAACCCTTAGCAGCATTGATCAATTCATCAGCGAGACACTCAGCAACGGTCTTGACGTTGCGGAAAGCAGACTCACGAGTACCGGTGGTCAACAAGGAAATGGCCTGGTTGACACGACGGAGAGGAGAGACATCGACAGCCTGACGACGGACGGTACCCTGGGAACCGATACGGGTAGAGTCTTCACGGGGACCACAGTTGATAATAGCATCAACGAGGATTTGAAGAGGGTTGGCATCGGTCAACAAGTGAACGATCTCGAAAGCGTGTTGGACGATACGGGCAGCCATCAACTTCTTACCGTTGTTACGACCAGTCATCATGAGAGAGTTGGTCAAACGTTCAACAATGGGGCACTTTTTTTTGGTGGAAAAAATATTAAATATACATTTGTATAAATAGATATTTTTTTTATGCATCAAAATAAGACGTAAACACATTTTTCGCGCAAAAAAAAAGGTTCTATTATTTTGCTTACCTGAGCTTTACGGAAACGCTTGACAGCGAAACGACCTGCAGTGTGAGGCAAGTAAACGTGTTGACGGATTTGAATGTAATCCTGAAGAGAGATGTCCTTGACCTCAATCTCTTCATAGGACCACTTGTTGAATAACTTGCGGGAACCATCAGCGGTAGCGCTGATATTGGCAGGAAGACCTAAAGCGACCATTGTATTTCGTTTTTTTTTAGAAAGAAGAAGAGAGGGTGGATGGATGGATGGATATGTAAAGGGGATTTATCTTTTGCTGTGCAGACTTTTTTTTTTCCAACACACACCTACTTGTAGGACTTTTAAAAAAAAATAGGAACGAAACCCATTTTAGGACGAAAAATCAGGGTCTTCTTGATGGAAATCATATATAAAAATTAAAAATAAGAGTAATGCTGCTTTCACCAAATGAGAATTAGATTTAAAAAACAAAAGTATATAATACAATAGGCAGAATACTCGGGTAAAACAAGACATAACAGCAATAGTTCCATTAAATTGAATATTCCTTTGATTAATATAAAAAACAACGATGTCTTGCTCTGTTTTTAATAACTTTAATTTGCATTATTGACATTGTACTTTATTAATCATTAATCATACAACATTGCATGGCATAAATTTATCTGCCTTTTTCATACTATTATTATTATTATTATTATTTCTTATTGTTTATAATACTGAATAGGGTCCTCGGATGACACGTTGTTTGATCCACTATGCATCTCGCCATATGCCGTCACTATAAAGCGAATGGTTACCATTTATATATACAACATCAGCATCATCTTATTTATCTTTCTATCTTTACCTTGATTCTTAACGGTGTTGTTTTCGGTAGCATTGTAATTGAAACCATGAGCCGAAGTATTCCGATACAACGGACGGAAATAAGACTGTGGCTTTGTAAGCTGAGCTGGATAGAGATAAGAGTTTGGATCATCTGAAAAGAGCGGATAAAGTAGTTCCATGATTTTGAATTGATTTGCAAGTATTTTAGCCTTATCAAAGGGAATCCTAAAATTAGGAAAGTTAAACTAAAATACACGCATTTTTTTGGGCCTTTTTTTTTCTTACCAAACACCTTTCAAATGCATGGCACCAATTTTAGCAACAACTCTACCCTTTTCATTCTTTAAAATACCATCACGTTTACCACGCGTTATACCAGCTACGTTGAGAAACTTTGTTCCATTGATCATATCATTATCTATATATAACATTACTATTCTATCCATTATGTAATCAAATCATTATATATACCTTGTCTACGGGCTACACATATTCCTCTACAATCTATTTGATAACAGAGTGTACTTTCATCTTCCCAGAGTGTGGTGGTCAATCTCGGTCCATTCATTATTCTAGATGTGTGAGTAGGAAGTAATTTATCATACGTATTTAAATATGTCGAGGAATTGGAACGCATCACACCCGATGATGATGACTTAGGATAAGGCTGATATAGATGAGACGACTGATGTTGTACTGGTGAAAGGAGAGTAGAGGATATGTTTGGATTAGAAGAGTAATAGCGTGATCGAGATAAAGGTAATGGTGCTGATGAGTTAGATGGATGCACAGTAGGTAGAGGTAGTGTGGGTATAGCATCATACTTATTATTACCATCATTACTGGAATGATTAGAAGAATTAGAAGAAGAAGGAGTAGTCAAAGAAAAATAAGAAGGACGCCATTCCTCTTGGTGCTGAGAAGGAGAAGAAGTACTGGTATGAGAATGCATTGGAGTATCTATCTATTTATCTATCTATCTATGTATATACTTATTATTAAATATAGCTAATTATATATTTATATATAAATGATAATGCTAAGGAGAAAGTAAAAGAAGAACAGAATAAATAAAAAACCTCATATACACGTATATATATGTATTTATGTAATTGATAGTAACCAAAGCAAGCAAGTATTATATATATATAAATCAAGCGTGTATGACCTTTTATATATTGCCACATAATAGTAATATCGCCTCATTATTTCTAAAGTGACGCCGTAATAGACTTGCTGAATGGCCCGAGTTTAGATGAAATTAAAATATTTTGAAGTGCCTTTATGCGTCCAATAGAAATCGCTAATTATTGACGGCATTGTTTTTGAAAAATTAAAATGGAACAAAAATATTGAGAATGGCAAGAGATAAAAACTAAAGTTAAAAAAGACGCCTTCATTCTCTTATTTTAGTTATTTTATTACACACTTTACCTATTGCGTTTTAATAAGATGGTCTTAAACTGAGGAGAACACACGAAAGGGAGTACGAAAAAGGGATTATTATGATATTTTCATTCTCTTTTTTCTTCAATCCAGAACTTTTCCCTCTCTTTTTTTTTTTTTTTTTTTTTTTTTTTTTGTTCTTAATATTACACAAAAAATATTGCTATTCTTTTTTTGTCCATGATGAGTCTCGACACTGTTTCCCTGTCGAGTCAAAGTACATCAGAAGCAAAGCAGCAATCCAAATTAATTCTAAGATCCGCACTTCAGAAAGCGAATGAAGCAGTGCAATGTGATTCAACCAACAATGTTATGGGCGCAGTAACTGCTTACAACGAAGCCATCTCTCTGCTGGACTGCGTTTTGGCTACTGTTGAAAAGGAAAACGATCGACGTAGATTACAAGAAATCGTAAGAATAAAAAAGAAGATAGAAAATAATAAAATTCACTCGTTTTTTAGCACGACTCTTACTCTGAACGTATTCGCCTATTAAGTACCATTGCATTCAAGTTGGATTCAAACACACCTGAAGATGATCCAACAAGTTGGTTATCAAAACCAACCATACCTGAGCATAACAACAACGACTCCCGTCCATATTCAAAGCAACAACAAGAAGAAGACAATATGAGATACATTACAACTCCTACTTCTGCTGTTAGTAGCAGTAGCAGCAGCAGCAACAGTAGTAATAGCAACAACAATAATGATAATAATCATATTACATCAACAACAGCAGACGATATGGGTTCTACAAAAATAGAATATAGCACTGTACGGTCTCGTTGGCAGGATAATATTTCGCCTCCTTCTTCTATTCGTTCAGTTAGCTTGGTAACAAATATCCAAAAGGAGTTACCATCACCATTGGCTTTAGCTTCGCCACCTCCCACTTCGCCTATTCCATTGACTCCTTTGCAGTCTTCCAAGAGCACACCCATCAAGTCACCCATTCAAAAAAAGAAGTCAATGGATGCTTTTGATATAGACAAGGATGAATTGAGTATATTAGGTCAGCATGAGAGTCATCATATTGAGACAACACCACGTCCCCATCATCACCATCCACCACCTCGTTTCAGTTCAAGAAAACCATCAGCGTCACAGTTACCACCTGCTATTGTGGATTTAGCATTTCAATCACTTGCAATTGCACCAGAGAATGCAGGTTCGTCTCGATCCTCTGTGAGTTCATTTGCTTCAAATACAAGCTCCGTCGAATCCTCCAGCTCTGACCTGGAGGTACATCAACCTGCAATGGCATTGCCCTCGCTCAAACCAAAGCAGAGTGAGACACCCGTGATCAAGAATATCTTTCGTGCACGCACAAGCAGCCTACCAAGAGCGCCTCTGATGCGTCGCTCCTCTTCCATGACCACCGTCGAGACCACGACATCACTGGAGGAGCATCGTCGCACTATCGCAGACGCAACATCCGATTTTGACGATACCTCCTCCACGGTCTCAACGGCACCGAGCACCGTCACTAGCTTCTCCATTATGCGGCCACCCATCCCACGGCCAGGTGGCCTTGGATCCATGCGCAAAAAGGCCGCGAATCGATTATCAAGGTCCAGCATGGACAGCGGTGGCTCGATCCGAAAGGACAAGGCCGTGTTTGGACTGTTTATCAAGGAAGCGGCATCACAGAAGCATGAGATCTCCTCAATGGACTATATAGAGAATCGGCAGTCAATAGAGGATGAACAAGTGACATTGGATTCAAAACATCTCAAGTTGATATTCGCATTAGAGAAGAGTATGAACGAAGGTGGGCATATTACACAGAACCTTTATATACCTAAGAACCTATGGTACGTTGCACACACAACGAAAATAAAATTACTAATACTAAACTCCATTTTTTGTTCCTCTACTAAGGTTCCAACCTAATATCCGTCTAAATTCAATGGACATCAAAACAACCGCCTGTGAATCTCTCATGAGTTATATAAACCGACTTGAAAGCTGGACTTATCTAAACGACCTACATAGCTCTTTGCGTCTCATTGAAAGCTTTGAATTGGCACTCAAGAGCCTTGAGACCAACCTCTCCAAGAAACTGAAACGGGATTCACTCAATAGCGAGGAAACACATCATCACCGTGATTCATACCCAATGCGGATGGATAGTAATGGATCAAAGAAGACACAGTCATTTATGTCTTGGGGGAATAAGATTACCAAATCGGTTGAACGCATGAATGCGTTTAGTTTAACAAAGACGTAAGGGGCGAAAAAGAACGATTAGAATATAGCTATTTTATATATTTACATTTATATTTTTAAATAGCGAAGATCAATTCAAACATTATATAGAAACACTTCAAAGACTATTCATAAAGATACATGTGCTTGGTAAGTTGAGAAGGAAATAGAAAGATAAAGAATAAATAAGGAGAAAAAGGAGAAGAAACTCACCACCTCCCTTTTATGTTGTGTGTTAGAATATTGGCTCAATCATTACATTCAAAAACAACAAAAGGCAGAACAAGAACAATACGATTTAATGATTACAAAACTGGTGAAAGTGTGTGATATGATCAATAATGTGATTGGTGGTTTTGTTATTACCGATATTACTGTTTTACTTGCGAAATGGTTAAAGAGAGGCGGTTCTTGGGTGAATGAGTGAACCCTCCCCCTCTTTTATTATTATTTATTATTTATTTATTTATTTATATTTTATCATAATAATTATTTATTTTACTTATCATCTTCTTTTGATTATTTAAAAAAAAAACAAAAAAAAAAAAAAAAAGAAGAAAGAGAGCTTTCTTTTTGTGATTAAAGGTCATTGTATAAAATTCAAAAGGTGTCAAGTTCCTATCATTTTTATTTATTTATTTGGAAATGCGACTCATTATTATTAATAAGTGATGCTGATAATCACTTCACATTTCGATGTCATGTAGGAGAAAGTGACATGCTTACCATCAAATACGCAGTCATAGAATAGGAAGGCACTGCTTTCATTTCCATCCATAACGAAAATGACTTGTAAATAAAGTTGCTTTATTCAAAGATGTCAGGATACGTGAGAAAACAACGCCTATTTTAGATATTTAAAGCTTTTCAT
>MU622298.1:55426-96647 GCA_025399235.1 Backusella circina FSU 941
TAGACTAATAATGAACGTAAATATATATACCTGTTTGCGGCATTTAACCATAAATTGGCAATAGTGATACTAGCATAAAAAAATTTTTTTTTTTTTTTTTCTTTAATTACACGTACCGGTAGAGACCGTTAATAAATATTTTTGTTCGGGATAAATACATCACTTCTCCTTATATGAACGTGATACAATGAATTAGCATAATATGTAGTAAACTCATCCAAGTGAATGAGAAATAGAAAGTATTACTTTCTCATAGTAAATATAGCCCTATTGAGACCAAGTACTATATTTTACACATATAGAGGAGAAGTGGAATGAAATCAGATAAAAGAAAAATTTCAAGATACATGAAGATTTGAAATAATTAAAGTTAACGCCATGGTTAGTAAAATTTTCTAAGATATTTAAGTAAGGACAAAAGGGAAAGAGAAAGTACAAAATCAAAAAATGTCATATTATATGTGAACATTTTAACTGAGAAAATGAATCGTTATCACATACATATTGATAACTATATCTTAATCTCTAGATCTGTTTCACTTTATATGGAATAGTATAATGTAGTTAGCAAACATGATAGAAATCCACTGTAGATAAAGGGGTGTACAATCAGTAAGGACATTGTTACACTTAATTCATAGTAGAATAAGATCTGTTAACTTACACTGTGATATAAATATTCCTTTATCAAATCAAGCCAGTTTGATAAAATTAATATTAGGGAAATATGTATACGATCTGGAGTTTTTTTGAACATTTTCAGTATCTCACATCTGCTAATTAAATTATAAGATCGATAAGAAAAAATCCTAGGTACTAAAGAGTTATCGGTGCCAAATTTTGATGGTCAATAGAAAATGTTTTTGTTTCTCTTCTATCGGACTACACTTCCCTTAAAATCGTGGTGAAAACACTCAAGTTTTCTATAGACTTCAATTTATTAACTATACCAAACAGTCTATTAAAGTTAAATCACTCTTTTTATTTTTCTTCAAGAAAGTACACTATCTTATGAAGAGATAAAGAAAGTATATAACTAATCTTTACAGTAATTGTCAAAGTACTTTTTTTTTAGTAGATGTCTACTTACGACAAAAATGATAAGGAGTACACTTTAAGTCGTGAAATTATGAAATTTCGCACTAATACAGATGNTAAGGAGTACAGTTAAGTCATCTAAGCATTTATGAGATAGGTAGCTCTGTATTAGTGCGAAATTTCATAATTTCACGACTTAAAGTGTATCTTAGATTTATTAGAGGATTGTGGAAAAGAAAAAAAAAGAATTTTTTTTTTTTCTCTATAAGTTAACGTAAAGTTTAAAAGGATAACCTTGGTCTTTTAAGTAAAATAAAATAAAAGGAACGTCTTTACATGTTTACCTCATAAAAGATTCTGAGAAAACAAGCGACACAATCTAAACAACTCTGTGACTACGAATCAGTGTCAAGAAAAGTAGAATATAAATAAAACAAATATCCAAATTAAATAAGCATGGTAATAAAAATAGTTTTATTGGTGCTTAGTTTCTGGTGGGCTATAAAATTAAATTCTATAGAAAAATGATGGTGCCATAGCCTAATAAAAAAAAAAAAAAACTTAATAAAATAAATAAAATAGCATATATGTTATATCGATATTGTTGGTTTAAGGATATTGTGGATATACATTATAGATTTGTTTGTTTTTGATTTTATTAGAATATTGATATCAAATACATCTATCTTGATACCTGCGTTATCTCAGCGATCTGCTTGACGATAGCACGTTTAGTAATTAGGCAAATACATTCATATTGAGTTTAGAATGATATCAAAGATATAGTTTATACGTACATGTTGACCTTTCATTTCCCATTTTTTTTTTATTTTTTTATTTTTTACTTTATGCCAACCTATACTTTGACCTATCATATATTATATGTATACGTGATAATCAGTGGCATCATCTATTTCTTTGTCAAACTAAGCATGGTGTAACATTATATTATTCAAAAAGCACCAAATGTCACGTAAGCCATTTACAAATATGATATTTTTAGAACATTTGAAAAATCTGATTTGGGGGTAACGAGAAGGGGAAGGTAAACCATATTTTACAGAAAAGGGAAGAGGTCCGGGATTATGTTATATCAATGGCCGGTCTTCCTTGGAGACTTTAACCTAAAAGAACCTTTTCCCATCTCCCCGGAAATTATTCTATTTTAGACTTGAAAACGTTATTCTTGGAGGAGAATATATAATTGAAACGATAGTATATTATTTAAATGGTACAGAGACTCGTCTATATTAAAGAAGGTTCTTTTTTAATGGCTTCTTTCTGAAGATGCTATATTTTTCTTTTTTTTTTTAAAAATAAATATATGGCACAGCAAGGCACGCGCCTAATGTCCAATGCGATGATTGGGATAAGTATTACAATTTTTGTGGGTGAATCACTGAAAATTATTGGAGAATGGAGTAAAAACGCAATATAACCTCCGCTTTTAAACTTTTGAGTCTGGGCTTTTATTATTTTCATCCTTTGAATGTGCTAATTGTGTACTGGTTCTTATATTCTGCAATTAGAAGATTAAATACGATATTTGATTGAGGAATAGAATAATAATAAATACATTGAGCTGAAAGTGATCCTTAATTGTACTAGATACCATCTTCAGGAACATTTTTTTATTCAACCGCACCCCCCAGATAAAAATCTTTTCTTCAAAGGCAGACTAACTCCGCTTTAAGGACCTGTCAAGATTTTATCAAGGGAATATCACAAGGGAAAAATTATAAACAAATAAGATTAAAAAAGAGTCATAACCAAGATTATCTTTCTTACAGCAAGAAACACCTAGTATGTTTATTATTATTATTATTTAGTATCAAAAGAGGGAAAAGGTTGTCAGTATCTACTAAATGTTCAAAGAACAATAATTAAAACAGAACACATCTCAATGACCTGAAAACGTGTTTTATTTTGATGAAATTACCAGAGCACGCATTGGACTTCTATAGAAACCGTGAGAGAAACATTAATCCTAATAAGCTTATTGGATTAGACCCTGAGCTTTTTTTTTTTTATATATATATCTGATTTTAAAATGAGTAATATCAGTTGAACTGATCTACGAACAACAAAAAGAGAAAAAAAAACCCGCTAATTCCCGTTGACATTAATATAAATACCGTAACATAAATCAAAAAAGTTTTTTTTTTTATAATTCATTACTTTATTTATTACAAACAAAACTCAAAAAACTTTCAAGTTTTTCTAACTACTACTACTTTATAAACACATTAACTATGTTGGGTTCTCGTTTCGCTCGCTTGGCTACTTCTCCTGCTGCCGCTACTCTCTCTAGTGTTCGTGCCAAGAAGGTCGTTGTTGGCTCTCTTGCCGGTGCCTACCTCGTTTCTTATGCCATGGAATGCAAGAACGATGTCATTTTCTTCACCAAGAAGTAAATTCTAGGTTTCTCAAACACCTATCTATACATTATATATTTTACCCTGTATTTCCACACATTCATTTTTAAAACATCATATGGCATTTTCTTTAAAGAATCATTAGACTTCATCTAAACCAAACTTATATTTATATCTTAATTTTATTTATTACTTTTTATTAAAATAAAACGTTTTTTAAAAAGTTCTTTGTTATTTTTTTATGGTAACTTTTCTTTTTTTTTTTGAAAATGATTGGCTCACCCCTCATTTTATTAGTCAACAATAACTGCTTTCAAACCTTATTTTTTTAATATTAATTTTTTTTTAGCATATAAAGTAAAAGAGAAAAGACGCTAATATATATAGGAAGCAGATGGAATAATAGTCTATACATGTGAGCATGATTATATCAAAAGACTTCTTTATCGATGATGGCTATCTTTCAAAATAATAGTTACACACGGTCTCAGCTGTTACAAAACGTGCAGGGTTTTTTGATAATAGATTCCCCGCTGGAAACCCTTTTTTTTTTATTTTAAAAATGTATATCTTTCTCATAGAGCTCTATATTAATTTCTTGGTTAATAAAGAAGATATATTTTATATTATACAAGTGGCCATTACGTGAATTTTTAATTATTTGAGGAAAAGTTGTGCCATAACAAGGGGAAATCTTGAAATAATAGCGACTGAGAACTATTTCGGTTGAAGTTTTTCCGAGTCTCAAATTTCTTAAATCCGTGGAAACAGTTTCTTTTTATTGACATTCTTTATCTGGACAATCTTTGTCTTTGTTATAAAACTAAGTGGTAGAACATTTTAATATGCCAAACAATGTTTGAATACATATATAAAAAAAACTACCATTCTGAGCTTTTAAATGCGTTTAAAGACTGCTTATGATACAACTTTGGGCTTTGTGAGAAATATGAAAATTAGAGAAATAAGAAATGATCTGTGATAGCACCATGCTTAATAGATAGAGAATAATCCATCATAGTATTTATATTTCTTTTTGGATTCATCTATATTTATATATACAAGAAATTCGTAGCACAATCTCTTTTATCAGTTGAAAAGGCATCCACTCATTTATAAAATGAAGCGAGTAATGAACATTGCTACTGAAGTGATTTGCTCGGAGTTTTTGAAACGGCCTGTTTCGTTGTATTGGGATTATTGCTCTCAGATGGACTGCCCATTGTTACCAACAACACCATTCTCCTTCTTTCTTATTTACAGTGACAGGTTTCTATAACTAAGCATTTCGATAAAATATTGAAACACTTCTTTTGGAAATGAAAATAAGTTTATTTGTCGTTTTACGATTTTAAATAATGAGAATAATAAATACAGATAATGAAAATAAGGCCTTATATTTCACTAAAGGGAATATGGGTAAAATTTACTGTAACTGCTTGGCCTTCTTCTTCTCAGCAAGATCTTTGGTTCTTGATTTGCCATTAGGATCAAAGCGAGGTCTCTCGGCCTAAAAAAGAAAGGAGTTAATTAACCGCTCAACACTTTTTTTTTCATTTCTTAAAACTCACAGTAGGTGTAACTCTAAATCCATGGCGTCTTCCAACTTCAAAGTAATCAAAGAGTGCACAATGGAAGGTACATCTGTTATCCCAAACAGCAATGGTATCCTCAGTCCACTTGAAACGAAGTTGGAAATCGTGACCACCGCTAATCTAAAAGTCGATGGAATCGGTTATTGGCCTGATTGATATGCAAAAAAAAAAAAAAAAAAAAAAAAAAAAAAATAAAAATAAATGAAAAAAAAAAAAAAAAAAAAAAAAAAAAAAAAAAAAACTTACATGATTGTACAAGAACTTGAGAATATTATCAGATTCTGCCTTAGTGACACCAACAATCTCCTTTGTAAAACCTGGTTGAACATACAAACCCTTCCAGCCAGTGACGGGATGGACACGAATTACAGGATGCTTGGTTTCAATGAATTCACGACGAATAAAGACACCTTCCATCTTGGCCTTGTTGGCATGGTATAGACCAGTGTGAATGGCTTCTAATCCCTCAAGGAACTTTTGCATGGGCTCAGACAGTCTATCGTAGGCTTCATAGGCAGATGCCCAGAGGGTGTCACCACCAACCTCAGGAATTGTGTCCATCTTTAAGAAAGTTAAACCGGCAGGTTGTTCTTCAAAGGTAATGTCACTGTGCCATCCTTCATCAGCAGATTTTGCTCTAAAGAACTTGGTGGTATCAGGACTAAAAATAAAAAATAGATAAGTATAAACAGTATTGTTATTAGTAGTTGTAGTATCTTACTCTGACTCATTATAGAAAACGGAAACTAACTCAGGGAGATTGGGTGGATAACCAAAGGTTTGATGGACATGACTAAATGGAATAAATATGTAAGTACAACAACAAAATACGATATAATATATGCTCTAAATACTAACAGGCGACCTATTGAAATAGTGGGTTAGTATTACAGATACACTAAATTCTGTAAAAAAAAGACTTACCAAATTTTCTTCCAAACTCAACAAGATCATAAGCATCGATATCTTGATTGCGGAAAAATACAACACCACGTTCAGCAGCCAGGAGAGCCAAATCATTCTTCTGTTGCTCTGTCATTTGACTGAGCTGGATACCTTGAATTTCGGTTCCCAAACAAGGGGTGACATCAAAAATTTTTTCGGCATTGTCGTAGAGAGACTTCTTTTCAGGATCACCAAGATGACCAGGATCAGTGTGTTCAAAAGGTTGAAGAGGAGGAAGCTAAAAAAAAGATAGAACATACTCTATCAGAAATCAAAAAAGAGAGAATAATTTAATCCTATTACTTACAGTCTCTTTAGGGAAGACTTGGTAAGAGCAGCCAACTTCACGGGCAAGCTTTTTCAAATCCAATCTCTCAAATTGCTGAGTAGTGTCATCAACGGTGGTAGTGTTAGGAGCCATTTTTTTTTATTACTATCCTTTTTTTAAAAAAAATAAAGAAGTGAAGTATAGTACATTACTTTTTTTCATTGTCATTATTTATATGTTTTCTACGAACGGGCATACTACTTTTTCACAGATTAAGATTTCCCCTAAGGTTACACCATACTAATTCAGCTCTCGATATGGTCATTTTGCGGCATTGATTGCTCATATGACACAATATAAGAGGTAAATTAGGCATTTTTTGATCCCACAATCACTTATAATCCATATCACTAAGCAAAATCACTCTTCAATTTCAATTCCCCATTCTCTTGGATCTGCTTATTAAGTTTCTTTTCTACACACGATGTGAAGTTAGACATGTTATAAACTTTACCTAAAATACATGGTCTCTTCTTTTTTTTTTTTTTCCCTTTCTGGATTTGCTAACACTTTTGGTTACATTAGTTGGTCACTCTTGATCCCCACAATCACTTATACTTCATCACTAAGCATAATCAACGGTTGCCCTTCATCCACATATTTTATAAAGGATAAATTCTTTCCCCTTTGCTCTGAGCACCGTAGAGTCACATCTGAGAACCTTGTCTGGAACGCTCACCTTCTGTTTTGTTTTCAGTCTCAATTTTCCATATTTTTAAACTCTGTGTTTACTGTCAATATTAAATATGTGTATGAGATAAGGTTGACCATTTATTTGCCCTGAGTTATTGATACACGTATAAATAAATGGTGACACTAAAGACGGATCATGTTTCTGGGTTTTGAATACAAATTTGGACGTACTTTTTTTTCTGCTGGGACGGGTAAATTTTTTAGTGAGACGATTTTGAATTAATTTGAGATAAATAAAAGCTTGGCTGGGACAAGTTAAGAAAATGTTGGTACGTCTTAGTAACAGGCACAAGACAGATTAGTAAAGTTTCAAGACTATTTTAAAACCATTTGAGATCCACAACTATCTAAGACTATTTTTCTTTCATTTACAATTTTACTAAATAGTTTCGATTTAACAAGCAACGTCATTTATTTCATATCAACCAAACCAGCAAGTATACAATATGTAGATGAATATACTACTTCTGATGAAAAAATGACAGAGAGAAGAAATGCAAGGCATAAATTTAAGTCATGAAAAGGGTGACGCGCAATAACGTACGCAGATTTTTCAGTGTGATGAATGAGTGAAGGCAGGATAATGCTTCAGGCAGGGTGATGCGGCCAATTTCTGTCATGGTAAAGAAACTGCTATGTATCATTTGTGTCATATAAAAAAACTAATTGAAATCCTACAAAACATTGTGAAATGGTTATGATCCATAAACACTGTAGCAACATTTTCCTTCTTACCATTAACTTGAAAAGTGAGAATAGGATGGTCATACTTCAAGACGCTGTTGCGCGACAAGACGGCGAGCTTGAGCGTGTCCAAGCAAAGGTAATGATTGGTGGTGTTGTCACCGCCAAGCTTGACTTCTCCAAGACCAAGGGATTGCCCAAATGCAAGTTGGACCAAGGTGGATACAATGGCGTCCGGACGAATGCCAGTGGTCATTGTGTCCTCCTTGTTCGGCCATCGTAATACAACCTTCCTCGTAGTATCTGCCACAATGGACGACAGCAATGGATCATAATACCGGTGTCGTATTTGACATTGAATATAGATGACGTTGGCTAGTTTATTACAACTCAGACTTTCTATTTAATATTTCATGGATGATTTTGTTATGAGCTCTCTCTCGAATTTAATAAAGAGTAACTAAGAGACTCATTCCTCGTTCAAGACTATTTTATTCTTATAACTGCTCGTAACAACCGGGTTTGTACGTCTACTTCTCCAAATTGGTTCTTGTCTGCGATAGGGTCAAACGGTAGTTTCACCAACCTACAATGAAAATAGATGAGGAAGGATATTAGTACTTAGACGCACTTTTCTCTACCACACTACAATATTTACAAATCAGCAATGCCTTTGACAACATTAGACTTGAATTGATCCATGCTAGTGGTCAGAGTCAAGAGGCGGAGCTTGGCACTTTTTGGAGACATACCCTCCTCGTCAACAGCGGATACAACATTCACCATTTCCATAAAGTCATCATTGGTAAAATTCGGGGTATCGTGTGGCACTGTGCTGAGTAGCGTTTGAATTTGACACTTTAACAAATTCTTGAGCACTTGTTCCCCAAAAACAATCACTTTGCATTCGCTATGCTGTTCATTCGCCAGGAAGAGTACACCCGACAAGGCTAATATCTCCTGAATGTTTGATTCCAAAGGGACAGGCTTGGGAATGATGTCTGCTTGATACCGGTGTTTTAGGAAAAGTGAAGTAATATCGTTCCCATCAATAATCCAATGCTTCTCTTCGTTGCTACTCTCTTGTCGAGTATTAGCATGCTCTTGATCCAAATCAGCTGTAGTTGTTGTCGACAAATAGAGTATATATTATATAATCAACTTAGATAAGATTAGCTACCTTATCTAAGAGGACAGAACAGCTTGATCTATAATATATCATGTTTGATTATATATGTAATATCATTAGATAATAGTATGCTAATGATAGAGGTGGAGCATGGATCGTTTATGATGTCTTAGCTCAACAGCCGTTTTATTATACCAAAAGAAATTAATATAAGAAAAGAAGTTAAGACCTTGAAGATAGGTTATTTCCAAGAATATATCAGAATAAAAATTATTGCGTCACAAGGGTTGAGTTGGTTTTGCTCTAGCCTTATATATACATTGACAAATTAGGTTTTGCATGAATGGCGATGGGATGTTTGATTTATAAACTATTATTAGGCAGATGTGGCTTCAGTAACATCATCTAATGCACTGGCAGTATGAAGTCCTTTAGTTGGTATCTGATATTGAATCAGAACTAAAAGTACGAGTTGTTTTAATATATATTCTATATAAATGTTTATTACATTTATAAAAGAACACTATTAAATAGGTACAACTTCTACTATTGACATCTATCTTGAGTAACACTGAGAACAGTCTTTAATCAATAAGTTAGATTACATGTGATCTATCCTTATTACCGTAGTTCCATACCACAAGAGGTATGGATAAGACGGCTTTTGAGCTAAGACATCATAAACGATCCATGCTCCACCTCTATCATTAGCATACTATTATCTAATGATATTACATATATAATCAAACATGATATATTATAGATCAAGCTGTTCTGTCCTCTTAGATAAGGTAGCTAATCTTATCTAAGTTGATTCTATAATATATGCTCTATTTGTCATAAATGTTTTGGGTTTACTCTGACCTATTTCTAAGGTACTGGTATTTCCTGTGTGTTACTTCATAGTTTATCATTATTTAATCATATTGATTAAATAATGGATTTTATATATTTTTAAATCTTATCGATCCATCTTATTATTTGACATTTGTATTTCTTGTAATTAGCAGCAATCCTCTCTTTATTTAGACGAATGAAAATAAAAATGATTAGTTTCGGTGAGAATATGTGTATTTTTGAATGATAAATGAAATCGCGATATTATAAATTAAAGCATATGTCATTTTCCGGACTTTCTTCATCAGCTTTAGAATCATTAGTAGCGTTTGAACGAATCAAATCAGTCATCATTTTGGAAAATATTCCTCCTAATTGCTGCATAATATCTTCATTTATATTTCTTTGATTCTTTGTATTGATGTAATATTTCAACTTCAATATTTTGTTTTCTTGCTTTAATATTTTGTTCTCTTTATCAGATTCTGTTCTCTTTTGCTCTGATGTTTTCAATTGGTTTTCAAGTGATTCCAATTTCGATTTCTGCTCGTCCAGATCTTTTTCCATTCGAATATATTCTTAAATTGAATGTACTTTCTTAGAATAATGGTTTCTACAAATTGCCATGAGTACTTACTTTTTTGTCTGTCATCAATATAGAAGCCTTGTTCATTTAGTCGCTTGACACTAGTTTTTGCTCCTTCATATCCCTGCTCTGCACTTTTTTCGTACCATTCCAATGCATATTGTTTATCTATTTTAACACCATTACCTCTTTCGTAAAGTACGCCAAGATTGAACTGAGCAAGTTCATATCCCTTATTAGCTGCCATAAAGAACCACTTCAAAGCGAGGTTGTAGTCTTGAGCTACACCAAATCCATTACTATACGAAAAACCAATATGCTGTGCTGCCATAATATGTCCGTTATTGTGTACTTTTAGGTACCATTCCATAGCAAGTTTGTAATCCACAGCTACTCCATTACCTTCGGCATGTATCCGACCAAGTTTAAATTGTGAATATGCATTATCTTTGGCAGCGCCCAAGCGAAACCATTCCATTGCTTTTGCGTAATTTTTGTTTTCGTAATATATATCAGCAATTTTAGAGAGAGATGAGCCATCCCCATCTTGAGCTTTCTTCAGCTCCTCTTCTTCCACTTCAATATCATCAACTGCAACCTCATTAGTCATCTACATTCGTTTACTTAATGTTACATACCAACAAGATAGGCAAATAATTTTTCTTTACTCAAAGTAGTTGTAGTCATTTGAAATATACAAAGACAAAAGAAGATATTGGAAACAAAAAGAAGTATTTCGTTTTTAAAAAGAAGAAATAAACAGGTTTATGATAACTTGAAATGTGATAATTACATAGCATTTCATAAAAATATCGTCATTTAATTCAATAGTCAAAAAATATATAAACTAAGATCAAATTTCCAATACCAGATTATCTTAATTCAATAGTCAAATATTTTAAACATTTTGTTGTAAATAAAGCTTTTTTTTTTTTTAAAAAAAAAGACTAAAACATGATAGTTAATTTTTGTTGTGGAAATGATGTCAACAGCCTTTACTTATAGTTCATTCTTCTTCTCAATTTCTCATACTACCTTCACAGCTTCATTTATGTTGCATTTATCTAATAAAGAAATTGAATTGAATACATGCGTTTGTCCTAAATTATCTATCTTGATGTGATAAGCATTTTGATGAATATCCTGGTTTTATAATGCTGTTTATTCAAACTTATTAGAAATCCCAGCTTATTTATTTATTGAATACTAATACAAATACTCTGATGCCTCCACATTATCATATTTGCAATGACTATGATTTATATTTGATTTAATCATGGTTAGAAAATCACTTTAATTCCTCTCTTCCCTTAGAGGTTAGGAACCTATGTAACCTATTACAATAAGGGTTTCAGTGGTTTTTTTTTTTATAAGTGAATTGAGATACTCCAGGTAGGATGACCATAGGTACATTTCAATATTGATAAGAGTGATAAAACTCTCCATTCTAATTCTACGCTTAGTATTTGATCGCGTATAATATAAATTAATATCCCTTTTTGTTCGTTTTTTTTCTCCTCTATCCAATATACCCTGTTTCATATTTAATTCAAAGTAATACTAAGATCTATATCGTGTTATTGTTTTCTTTTTTTTTTTGTTGAAGTAAAAGATCAGTTCTATTTATGAATGGCTATAAATCTTTTAGTGATATCTCCAAGATTGAAAATACATGGCCAATAGTAGTCTATTTTACCTTTTTTTTTTTTTAAAAAAATAAAACTAAAAAGTGAACTTCTTGAATCAAATCAGGCTTTACAAAGTTATTAAAGTCATGAACCTTCTTTTTTAAACTCATTTATCTTTAGACCTTGATTATGATTGAACTAGACTTGATTTTGGGTTAACTTATCTAAGAGTGATTTTTTTGTTTATATTCTGTCCAACAAACATAAAAGTATATTCAGATTAGATGGTTTGTACTATGTTTTGTACTTCAAAAAAGGAAAATAGAAAAACATATTGATACAACAGTTTAAAAATAATGCGCCTTCTGTTAGTAAAGTGACCTACGTATTTTTTACTATTATTTTAGTAGATGATAAGCCCTTTTAACAGTTTGATCTACTTTTCTTTCTAATAATAATAATAATAACAAAAACAAGAATAAAGCCAGTGCTAAATACAAATAATAACAAAGACCAGGAGAAAATGATTACCCTTCAATCCAATAATAAGCCATGGAGAAATATATCCTCCATTTTTTTTTAAGGTTTTACACACGTTCAGTTCCTCTCGTTCTCCTTACTAACTTGTAACATCCGACTCGATCGATACAACTGCTTCATGCAATCGGTCCATTTATAAGAAAGGAAAAGTATTGCAATAAGCATCTTCAACAGGTTTAAACGATATTTAACGGTGCCACGATCTTGATTTATGTCACCAATGCATAAACGGAATTAAAACTGATGCAAGATAATATATATTCTAAAATTAGTAAAAGCACCAACATCCTAGGTTTATATTTCAGGATTTACCAATGATGAGCCATGCATCTTACTAAAGTACTACCGACTCTCTATGTCTATTTGATAAAGGCATATGCACCAGGATATGGTTTTGTTTATCCTACTGAGAATGATTTGATCTATTCTACAACTGTCATTGTCATTCAAGTCATACGAGATAATAGTAATGGTTTAAGCCTTGTTTTAAACTGTACACACATACAGATATTCCGAGAATAGTATATCCATTTTGTATTGTAATATTTCTTTCTTTTTTATTTTTTTAAACAATATAATAATCTACAGCAAATTTACTTTTTTTTCTTTCCTTTATAAGGCGAGTTGTTGTCTCTCTAGAGGATATCCACCTTTGAAATTCTCAAAACAGTATGCGTCTGCTTGTGTTCAATGGTACGCTTATAATTCTTTCTTCTCTTCTTCTTTACAATCTGCAACATTTTACTCTTTGTATGTTCAATCACAGTAGCATGAATATCATAAACACCCTCAGACACAAAGGGTGCACCCTTGAGTGTATAGTCTTTGGAACCCAACTCGCGTACTTTATCCAACTTGAGCACATCGCCCACCTTGACATCGTTTAATCGATTGACAATCACCTTGTCATTCTTTGTGATGAGATAGGGGCGTCCGGCAATTTCGGCGACTGCATAGTAACGTAATTGATCACGAAGTTTTTGAACGATGGGATCGGTTGTTGATGTTTGAACTTGACGAATAGAATCTATTTTTTCGCTTTTTTTATTAAGACCTTGACTTATAAAAAGCATTTCTCTCTTTTTGTAGGCTGATATGTGTCCCCCCCCCCCCTTTCTCTCTCTCTCTCTCTCTTTCTCTTTTTTTTTTTTTCTATTTACCAAGAATAGGTTTTTTAACAATGGAAGTAGAGCCTATATTAGTAGTAAGAATTAAAATTTGCCGTTAAACATGGTTGAATTCATTCATTCCATTTCATTAAAATAGTAAAAAAAAAAAACCAACCTCGTGCTGTTACTGAGGATAAACCTTTAAAAAGTGTAGAAAACATGATTTACAGAAGCAATACTTTGTTACCAACAAATAAAAGAGCAGGGCTGTCACTTTGCTAAAAAATTAGGAAGGGGCTGGCACGATGAGCGGGGCTCGGTGTGACACTTTATTTAACAAGTCACATTTTCGATATAGAGTGGACCTGAAATGCATTGTTGTAAGGGCACCACTCTTTTCAGAAGAGTAAAGTTGGCTTACATATCTTTAGTCAAATGGATGGATTAGAGCTATTCGGTAATCTAATAGCAAAGGGAACAGATTACAAGAACCAGCAGATAAGCATCATCCAAGTAGCTATAACCATATCACAAGGAATGGAATGGAACGTGTATAAAGGGGAGAGAGTCCCTCTGATCAATCATCATGATTCTACATCAGTGCGTGATAAATTCTATTGCATTGTATAGGTTCGGGTGTTTTTATTTTTTTAGATTTTTTTGCATCTCTCTCTTTTCTAAATGTTACTCAAAGTTAGAATTGAATTTGGACCACTTAAATAGGATATGAATTCAAGTGTACACCCATCATTTGAACCATCCATCATAAATAGTACTGCAGACCAATTATCAACATGAATTCATAGCACCGAAAAGATCAACGCTACGATAGATTTAGTGTCCTCTTATGCGTCATAGGACCCCGTTTTAAGATCCAATCAGTCCATCTCCTTTTTGAAAAAACGTCACACTCTTATTTTACAGAAATAATAATAAAAAGCAATCCCTGGATCTGAACATTTATTCTTTTTCTTATATATCTTTCTATAAAATAAAAATGACATTAACAGGAGCAAAAAAATTAGGTAAGAAAAGGGCGGGTTTCATTTTTTTCCCCACGATTTAACCAAATAAATATAGTCGATTTGCTCTTAAAGAACCCCACTGTTCGTATTGGCAATATTACAAACACCACTGAAAAGCTAGAAAAGTTAATACAAGATGGCCGACCTAATCTCCATTTCATCAGTGGTAAAATAAGGAATAGGATAAACAACAAAAAAGGCTAAGTTTCTCTTGTAGACTTTGACATGACAATGTCTCGTCATTGGGTTAGAAATAAGGAAACAGATGCACTTGAGCGTAATGTCTCTTCACATGGTATTCCTGGTAGATATGATAAGATGTCAGCAGAGGTAAAGCGAAGGATTCATGTAAAAATATAACAGTAGTGATTCAACTCGCTTTATCTAGTTTAAAGGTGAAACAAAGCGCATTTATGAAACGTATTATCCAATTGAAATCGACCAAACCATGACACATGAAGAGAAAGTGCCATACATGGTCAAGTGGTGGACAGATGCACATAAACTGATTGTAGCTCAGAATCTAAATAAACAAGGTAAAGGGAGAGAGACTTGGGAAAAAGGTAATTAAAACATTCATTTTCTTTTCCCTAGATCTCTCTGATATGACACTACAAGCCAACATTGAACTAAGACAAAAGGTCGATTCTGTCCTGAAAAACTGCAGAGACACTAATGTTCCCTTCCTCGTCTTCTCTGCCGGTATTGGTGATATTATCAAGGATATCCTCAAGCACGAAAACCTTTATTTCGACAATATGCACATTGTCTCCAATATGATGGTTTTTAACGATAAGGACATCTGTGTCGACTTTAGAGAGCCCCTGATCCACGTCTTTAATAAGTCTGAATTCCAACTCGAAACCACACCCTATCATGCCATGATTGAAAAGCGTAGAAATGTTATCCTGATGGGTGACAGTTTGGGCGATTTGCAAATGTCGCAGGGGTTGCCGCATGATCTCTGTCTTAATATTGGATTTTTGAATCATGATATCAAGTCGTTGGAGCCTGCGTATACGAAATCGTTTGATTTGGTGATTGAGGGGGATGCTAATATGGAACCTGTTATGGAAATACTTCAATTTATAGAATAAAAGAAGTAAAAAATCTTGCAATGATAAAATAGAGAAAAGAGAAGGTTTCCCCCCCTTTTTTTTAAAAAAAAAAAATGTGGAGAGAATATTGATTGTTTTTATTGATTTATCACGAATGGATACTTCTTCAGATAGAATATATCTCGATGCATTGCTGCGAATAGTCTTCTAAGCAGATACTTGTTTCTCTTTCAGAGTATCATCTTGTATCAAACGTCCTAAAGCACGTTGTGACATATAAAGGAGTGAATCAAGACATTCTTTGTTCTTTACACTACTTTTTAGTATTTATTATTATAAACAAGATCGAAAATAGTAAAAAAAGATATAAATAAAATGGGAATTTAAAAACATTATTATTATTATTATTTTATTTTTTTTAGAAAACAAAAAAAAAAAAAGTATTATAGATTATAAGTGTGTGAGAGTGAGATAGAAGAGAAAAAGTTAAAAAAAAAAAAAGAGAAGAGAAAGATAGATGAGTATAATTTTTTTTTTTTTTAGTTTTTTTTAGTTTTATCGACCTGTTATTTGAAATAGCAAAAGACATTTTTACAAGATCATACAACCCTTCTTCTTTCTTGGTCGCACAGGAGGCGATAAAACAGCACGAATGGCCTCGTCAAACACGTTCTTTAAACCCTTTTGAGTAAGAGCAGAGCACTCGAGGTACTTTACAGCACTAATATCCTTTGCCATCTGTAAACCTTGAGGATAAGAGATGGGAGCCATGCGCTTCTGCTTCAAACGTTCAATTGTATCGCGATCCTCGCGCAAATCTAATTTAGTGCCGACCAAAATGATAGGGATATTGGGTGCATGATGACTGATTTCTGGGTACCACTATTATATTATATTATTATTATTTAACCACTCCGCTTTTATTGTATATTTTTATAATAATAAAGCTATGTACTTTACCTTTGTGCGGACATTTTCAAACGAAGGTGGGCTTACAAGTGAGAAACAACTGAGAAAGACATCGGTTTGTGGGTAGGATAAGGGACGAAGGCGATCATAATCTTCTTGACCTGCGGTATCCCAAAGACCAAGGTTAATGGGTTTACCATCCACCATGACATTGGCAGAGTAATTGTCGAAACTAAAGCGTTTTTTTTATTTAGTATAACCCAACACCAAACCAAAAAACCAAAATATATTACACTGTAGGAATGTACTCTCCAGGGAAGGCATTGGTTGTATAAGAGATCAATAAACAAGTCTTACCCACAGCACTAAAATGAAAAAAGTGAGTTGATCAGTCCCTCTTTTTGACAAATATCAAGATGTTCATCATCTCTCTCTCTCTCTCCAAAATCTTACCCGTCGCCAACAACAACACACTTAATAGACTGCATAATATATTACACTAATAAATAAATATAACACTAATAGATAATAACAAAATAAGTAATAATAAAGTAAAATAAGCAAGTAAAAAGTATTAAAAAAAAGGAAGGAGGAAAGAAAGCGAGAAGTACAAGTATTGTGAGTGGACCTAAAAAAAAAAAAGTGCTTCATCACTTTGTATAACGTGACCTCGATTTTCAATGTTGCTATACCCAAAAAAAAATAAAAGGGAATCTTATTAGTTGAAATGGTAATAATAAGCGAGCGTAAATATGTAAAGACCATTAAATAGTAAAGAGATCATCAACATCGTGCTATATTCTATGTTACAAGTTACTTTTGAAATGAAAATACCTACACACACACACTCTCTCTCTCTCTCAAACTAAGTACTTTAATTTACTCTCTTTATGCTTTTGTCTCACCAATATACAATTTAGATTGACCAACCAATTCTCTTTATTTATAATAAAATCAATTTTTTAATTAAACAATAAAATTATCAAGTGCTAATCCACATAATTGAAATGCTTCTTCTTGTTCTTGATTAAACTCAACACGAATGGATTTCAGTGGTTGTTTAGAGGGGCAGGAGAAATGGAATTGAATGCGTTGTGCTGTTATGGATGTGCTGGTTATTTGACACTCATTCCAGGAACCATAGAGGATGTGTTGGACTGATATTTTAAACATCGCATCAGTGTAGAGACTTGTCTTTTTTAGATAAATGGAGAGTGTACTGGCTTGAATGTCACCAGTCATATAGAGGCCAAAGTAATCACCCTGATTTGGTGCTATATATTTGCTATCATTAATACACTTATTTTCACTCACTCACTCACTCACTCACTCTCTCTTTTTTTTACTTACAAATAATGGTATTCCAGCATGTTTCCCTGTCTTGATCAACTGCCTTGTGAAACGACTCGTGTATATAATTAGATTTTAACTGTAAGTGGTATTCATTGCTTAACTGTTCATATTGAGACATGTTACTTGTGACGGTAGAATCAAACAAGAGACCTTGTTTTAGTGGGAGTGGGTCAATATTGGTAATAAATAGACACTTGTCATTGGAACAGGATGATCTATTTTATCATATTAATAATTAATAAAAACAATAATAAAACATTTTGTTTCATGTCCTTACTTTACATCACGGTTTGTGGGTTCTAGTAATGCTCTATCAAAGTAATCCGATTCTGCAAATTGACTAGTCTGCATCAAGGATGTTTCCAGCTTAGAAACAGCATCAAACTGATATACATTATTATTATGTTAATCTCCTCTTCTTGTTATATATTTTAATAAACAAGTGTTACCATATTGAGTTGTACTAATTCCCGATTATTGATTGTATCCACTCCCTTAAAACGTTCTCTTCCAAAGGACAATAGGGGATTCAATATCAAGTAGGGATATTGATTTGTCCAAATCGAAAAATAGTTTTCAGCTTGTCTTAATTTAGAAGTACTTAGGTCTTGACGACTCAATTGGCTCAGAAATTTCTGGACTTTGGAACGAGATACGAATGCACCGTAACGTAGTTCGACATAACCAGTATGAAGATCAATATCTTTTGCGAGTTTTAATTTTTAACGTCTTTACATACATACACACACTCGCTCTTTCTTACCTGGTCTATTAAATCGCCACATCATATAATCCATGTAATTGGTTGGTCTTGCATTAGCAACAAGCTGCTCTGGATAGCGTGAAGCGTGTGTATAGAGACTATCCATATATGGATTAAGCCATAAATCGTCCTGAAAGTAACATTTGTTATAGCTGGCAACGGCACATGCTGTGAATTTACCCATACTTTCTAGAGCTACATCACCTGTTTCGATGAGTTCGATACGTACGCGGTGATTCATTTCAAATTGCTTATAGTAACTCTAATATATATCGTATATACATATAAATAAAATCGCTTCCTCCAATGTCATTTTGCTCTCGCCTTACCTTTGAATGCAATGGTCTTTTTGGATTGGCATTATAGATGTATATTTCCTTGATAAACGGATACTTGATTAAATGCTGAATCACTTTTTCTACTCCTGTAGGTGACTTATCTACACGATGGATGATGGCTGTGACGGGTTTGTAGTGAGCGTTTTCTTCTTCTTCTACTTCGGTAAAGAGGTGAGGTGAAAATAGACTGGGTTGGTACAGACTGGAGTCATTTTCGTAAATCTGAATGGGCCATGAGGCAGGATCAACTTCATTGTACTTTTTATTGCTGTTTGGTGTAATGGGAGGCGATGAGGGTGTGGCGGTATTTCTTGCTGTAGAGTAAAGGTGTATCCAGGTGAGAAAGAGAAAGACCAGTGCTATTAATATGCTTAGTACTGGTATTTTTTTGATTCGAATGGTTGACATAAGGTGTATATATATATGAAGGTATGCAACAGTATTTAATGCGTATATATATGTGTATATATAAAAAAAAAGAGCAATAGAACCAATCGATGATTACTATGATACACTTTTTGGTATTGTTATGAATACAGAGAGATAATTATAATAAAAAGGGAGCAAGAGAGATAAGACCGGAAAGGAGAGACAAAAATAAATAAAAAAGAGGGCTTGGTTTTATATCTAAATAAATACTTTTCTTTCTGCTTGACTATCTCTCTCTCACACACAAAGATGTAATAACATATGATCAACAAAAAAGTAAAAAATGCTATTTTAAAACTCCTGTGGCTCCGTTGTATATGAAAGTCTGAAACCTCATTTTATTGTTATCATTGTCTGTTTTCATCCATCTCATCCTTCACCTGTGCCATACAATTATGACACTTAAACACCAACGCACTAGCAAGACTATACTTGTTTCTTGCATGAACACCAGCTCCAATACCGTACTGATGCCTGTCATTGGCCTTCAGCACCACCTGTATTTGAAACTCAGCCACGGCAAGATGATTCCTGTCTTTATCATGCTTATATAATAGTAGTTCCATACGTGCATTTTCATAACATGTAAAGTAGTAAATATAATGATCCAATTGGATCTTTTCAGCATGTTCAAATACTTTTGAAACGGATGCCTGATGGATAGCCTTCATCTTGGATGGATCCTGAGGATAGAGCATGCGTGATGTGATGGCACGTAAATAGTAAGATAAACAGAGATCGTCATAATAATGTTGATCATCCGAGACCTTCAGCTTTTCGAGTCGATCTATTTCCAATTGTATTCTTTTTAAATTATCTTTGAGTATGGTGACTGGCATAAAGTCAAATGCGGTAAGTGCATTCAGGACCTCAAGATCGGCAAGTAAGAGGTAATTGCCTTGGCTCAAGAATTTTCGTGATTTTCGTGACATGAATTTCTAAATAATAAAAAGTAATAATTCAATTCAAGTTCTAGAATAATGTTTCAAGGTTCCTATTTTCCCTTTTATATTTACCTCCATAGGAATTGATTTGCCTGCAATCTTTTTCTTTTCACTCGTCACTTTTGACATGGATGCCTCTGCCTCCTTCATCCACACCTGTTTCTTCTCATCTTGTTCTTCATCATTTACTGCCAACATGTACAGTGCAACCGATTTCAAATAGCAATATACCGCCTTTGACCAGTTACTTTCGTTACCCAGCAAATCATAAATACGTACACTCTCTTTAAAGTCTCCTTCAATCAGTGAGATCAAACCCAGTTCCCAATAACACATGTGGTGCAACTGTTTCCAGTCCTCTTGGGTGTCAATCGCTTTTTGGTGCTGCGCCTTGGCCTCATCCAATAGACGGTCACTCATTTTGGCCCGGCCATTGAGATATAAGAAAAAGACACCATTTGGGTACCGTGCAAGGTTATCGTTCAGGATAGTCACCGCCAACCCTTCATCCACGTGCGATAGCGGTATGATTTTGGAAAGGACAATGTGATAGGTAATCAGTATCATGTCACAAAAATCGCGACGCAGACCATGGTTCCGGGTTGAGTTTTTAGATGACCATCCACCCACAGACGCCAGCACATCAAGTCCGTGCTCCCTGTCAGATGTAAAACCGATAAACTCCGCCACTTTGACAACAGACGCTGGTAGCATGGATAGGATTAGACTAAAACAGCCTACGCCGAGCGCCACACCAGAGGTAAAGTCGTCGTCATTTTCTGTGCTGCTGCTATTGTTGATGTATTTTTCTAGCATCATATAACTATTATAGCTGCTTCGGATGTTAAGACTTTCTCGAAGAAAAGACATGACACTTTCATCATAGAGGATACTGAGCATGGCTTTTAAAAGGTAGGATTCTGCATAGACGAGTTCCTATTTCATATAGGATACACACATACACAAAAAGTTAAATAAAACAAGTTTGATATAGATTGTAGAAAAAAAAAAAAAACTTACTGCATGTCTTTGTATCACCGTCATATTCTTAATATCCTCCACCGTCATGCCTTTTACCCAACTCGTTATACTCTCCATCCACCCCGTCGCTCCCTTCCGTAACCCACCCGCTAACTCGATGGTATGCTTTGTCGATGTTAACGCCTGGTCCATATCCGGTTTTTGAAACGTCATGACGCATTTCAGATACAAGATGAACGAGTAGCCCAATGAATAATACATGGATGTCATGCGATGCGGTCGTAAAATGGCTTCAGCCTCGTGGATCTCGGAATTGAGAAAGTGGTCTAATGCGAGACGTACCTGGACAATGTCCTTGTGGAGTGTTTCCTCGTTTGTACTACTCTCGAGGAGGTTTTCTGCTGGAGGTGAACTATTAGGTGTGCATTGGGCTGACTTTGTTGTTGTAAAGCTGCTTAGTATCTTTAATGGTTTAGGGATGCTGATCTCATGACTGCTACTACTTCGTTTGGGTAATTGAAATGCTTTGTTGTTTTTTAGACTATGTGGCAATGGCATATTTTTTGTCGAAAAGAATAGAAAACAATAGAGATGGAGGGATTTGAATTAAAAAAGTTTTTTTTATTTATTTATTTATGATGACTTTGAAAATAGGCGAAACTTGTCCGCATAAATATATATTTTTTATTGACTTGCAAAAAAAAAAAAAAAATGACTAAAAAGGGATAAAAAATAACAAGTGGAGAGATCTATGTAAATTCTATGTATATTTAGTTTCTTTTTCTTTCTATTTTTTACTCATCTATATATTCTAGCTTACTATCACAAAAAAAAATGAGCACTTATTATCAGGCGAGCGCAAGCATGAATTGTAAGTACTATCGTTTATTTATATAAAAATGACTAAAAATAAATAAAGATTTCCACTATCAAGATTACATTTGTCCAACATGCAATGTAAGCAAAAGAGTACACAAATATAAAAAAGGTTATTGACATATTTTCTAAATTCCAACTTGTTTTTTTAGGGTTATCACGATTACTATTCAGCATGTCAAACATTCGAGTTTGACAATCGGACGAACCGAGAAGGATGGAAGATCTCGTGCCCCCGTCGTGTTATACAAGGCACTGTAGAGTGGTCTCACGTTCCAAGTTACGAGCCCCCTATTATCAATCCACTGCAACAACAACAGCAACAGAATTTTGGAATGGTTGTACAGACTAGTAATAAACCATATTGTACTTCTCAGATTGGACAAATACAAACAGAGTTAATGCCACGGTCACTAACACAAATACCACTGCCACAAACACAACCCTATATACAGGCACAAACAGAACAAAAAGAAGCAACTAGAGGTAAATAAACAAAAAAAAAAAAAAAGAAGAGAAATACTAAAAAGATTACTAATTAAAAACACACACATACACACAGTTAAAGGAGAGCGATATCATCAGCAAGAAAAGACATACCAAATCCGAGTGAAATCACTGAATAAAGGCCAGCTTGTATGGATTACCATCGAACCTCGGGAAACAGGAGCAACGATAGCACAAAAAATCTATAGTATTGCTGGCTTCCGGACACGTAAAATACGTTTAATATGCACGGGATCAGGACGCCAACTCCATTTAGATAAAAGAACATTTGTGTTTTCTACTTGGGACCACATTGAACAATTCCATCACGGAGAAATATGGAAAATAGAATGGGAACCCGTTAAAAGAAACATGTTTGAGAAGGTGCTTGATAAAATAATAAAAGTTTAAGTTATTTGTTATTTTTTATATATATATAAATATGTAATTCTGCAACATGTGGGGTTGTCAAGTCCCTTGATAGCTATTTTTGGGGAGTGTAACCTAATTCGACCTTGCGTCTTACGCAGACACACACACCTTTGCTTTCTTTTTTTGAAATGAAAAAAAAAAAAAAACCTATATAAAAAAGGCCTCCTTAAAAACAGAAAAACATTCTTCCAAGAAAAACACACGCACAAAAAAAAACAACGCTATTATTAATTCATTAGTATAAATATATTTCATTTCTATTAACATTTTCTCACTCTTTTTTTTTTTTTTCTACTTTAATATAAATATAATATAAGCCTTTTTTTATACACTATTATTTTTTTTTCGATTTATATATTTAATTTTAATAATAGCACCATAGCAACCATAGTTACCATAGCAACCAAATTAAACAAATCAATTATACAAAATTCAAAGAACACACAGAAAAAGACAAAGTAGTATGACTGAACCATCTCTTTCGACTTACACCAGTTTGATGCGTGTCAATTCTAAAGGCCGACCTTATGCAAAGGTACAATCACTTTTAGAAAAAAAATAAAATAATCGAATGATAAACTAAGAAAAACAATCATATAGGACGTCTATGACCTCTTCTCAGCCATGATGATCCAAATCCCCATCACCGACCACCGCTCCTTCTTTCGCACTTATCCCAACTCTATCACCACCGACGAAGCTGTTGAAGCCCTCAGTCATCTCAAATTTACACACCTCGTCTCTACGCCCAATCCCAACGACCCGAAAACGCCTCTCATCACACGTACCACGACAACGTTTAGCATGTCACGTCATATGGCAAAGACCTTTGGTCAGTACTGTATTAATTCAAGATTGGCAGAAAATGCAGCAGACCCCCAGAATCGAACCATGAAGGACCGCGGGATTTGGTATTTGACGCCCAAGTCAAAGTACATGATTCAGGATTTTAGTCAACGTGCTCAAGTGTCCATTCGTCACATGCAGAGTCAATTGGCCACCATTCAGTCTTTTAAAATTGTGCAATTTGAACGATTGCCTGATGATGATCAATTGTCGTTTTCAAGACCGAATATGACGCAAGCTTTCAAGGTCATGATGAATTGGTTGCCTACAGATACCCTTATGGTGGATGATATTGGAGGTAAAAAAAAAAAAAAAAAAAAAAAAAAAAAAAAAAAAATACATTGTACCTATATCCAAAAATTTAACTCCAATCTCTCTTTATAGGTGTTGATAATCAAAATATAATGGAATACCAACATACCTTTTTCGGCTATCAGTGTTATGAATGGATCTGTGAATATACAACCGCGCTCTCATCAGAAGAAGCAGAGCAAATTGCCGCCGAATTTCTTCTCTATGGTTGGATCCAGCAAGTCATGGATAAATCAGATCGAAGCAGTCATCGCAAGGATGGCTCTATCTCATTCAAATATGGTAAAAAGACGATGTATTACCTGACAGAAAAGGGTCGTTCCGTACTTGAATGGAAGGATAGTAGCAGTATCAAATCGGGTAATTCCTCCAATAGCGCCTCTAGTTCCACAGTTGATTTAAAGAACCAGCATGCCAACCGTCTGCTACCCACGACAGCGGTCCAGGAAGCCAAGGGAATCCCAAAGGCGACTGTCAATCAGCAAACAGAATCGGCGGGCTCTAGTGTCGATGATGATGATGGACAGACAATTAGGGCAGAAGAAAAAGAGACGTGTACCTTTGGTTTTACTACTGCTGCAGCAGCCACAATGGACGGCAACCTGGTTGATACCAGTCTACCTGACGAAAACAAAGAGAACGATGGTACAAACAAAGTTCTTATTGACGACGAAGACGATGCAGAGGACCATATGTCGGAACAGATGATTCAACTCAAAATCTCCAGCAAGCTCAATGACACCAAGGAAAACATGCTCCTCCACGCCCTCCCCGATTTACCTCAATCGGAGAAACTCCAAGGCATCCTCCAGGACGCCCTGGTCCGCATGTATTTCCGCCAATACCTTCGCGCCAACTTTTGTGAAGAAAACATCAATTTCTGGATGGATTTCCGTGCTCTGCGCCAAAAGTTGGCTGCCGAAAAGGCGGAGCTGACGTCCGCTTTTTGCCACTCCCTCTTGACAGAATGCTGCATAATATACTATAATTACATCTGTCCCGAAAAGTCACCTGTTGAGCTTAATATCGACTACTCACTGCGGATTGAGATGGCAGAGCTGATCAAATCCATTTTGCCGGATCCAAACAAATTGTCATCTAAAAATAACAACACGAGCGGTAACAATGAAAACAACAAACCATTTGGGTCTATCTCATCGTGCTATTCCACCGAGCCCGTTTTGGAACAGACTTTTGTTATTCGAACACCAGACCCACAGCAGACACTTAAGCGAGCCATTGACTTATTAAGTAAGGTCAATCAGCATGTGTTCCGTATGATGGCCCAGGACTCAGTCCCACGCTTTCTGAAGAGTGAAAAGTATAAGGAATTGATTGAATTGCACTCGTTTTATGTGAATCATCATGAGCCTAATACGATATGTCCTACTTCACTTCAGAGAGCAGCTCCCCCAAAATCACATTAAAATATAGGCAACCCCTCACTTTTTAATTTATATATACTTACATTCATTTTTTTTTTCTTTCTTTCTATGCACGTTCATTCATTTTGAATTATATCTCTATATTTATGCTTTCTCTTTTTTTTTTTTTCATATGACAAAAGTGTACTTATCCTTAATAATAAAATAAATAAACAAATAACGCTAAAGCCACTTTACTTATCTTTCCGAAAGCAGCAAGTGAAATCACATCATAATTTTTTATTATTTTTTTTTTTTTTTAATTCGTGAGTATGCTGTTCTAAAGAGAACAAACAAATGAATCTGATTTGTTGCAAGGTAAAATTAAATAAAAATGACGTTACTCGTTGACAATGCAGAAACTGAGTTTCTCGAGTATGACAGAAAGGGGGGAGAGGATAAACGGTCTGAAATCCACCTCAAATCATGTTGAAAATCTAAATATAGTAATTCACATAAATAAAAAGTTTTTTTTTTTTTTTTAAAAAAAGCACTGATATAAAAAAGAGAGAACCGATAATAAGGAAATCATTTTTTCCTTTTCCTTCTCATTTTATTTTTATTTTTTAACTTTTTATTTTTTCTTGTATTATTAATAAATATAGACAACACACCTTTCCTTTCTTTCTCATTTCAACAAGATGAATAGTAATGATTCCGAACGTTCTCACCGACGTATTCCTTTTGTTCACCGTATTTCCTCTTTTCGCAAAAATCACAGTAGAAATTCAAGCAACTCTTCACAAGTCGAGATAAAAAGTGATAATATGGTGTCAACTGATCTTGTTTTAAGAGTCGCTGTTATTCGTGCACGTTGTTTAACTGCAGAAGTAAGGTTTAAATAAAAAAAAGAAACCCCAAATTATCAAGAACCCCCTTAACCCCCCTTTTTTTATTATAAAATTTAAAAGTCCAATCTTCTCAATCCCTATGCCAATGTACGTTGTGGTGGAATAAGACAAAGAACAGATACAATTCGTAAATCAATCGACCCTGAATGGCTATGCACTTTTGATATCAACTTATCGGCCGATGTGATGGGTCATAAGAAACGATTGAGGGACTTGAGAAAGAACGGCCTCAATGTGGCTGTTTACAGTAAAGATAGATTCTCGTCCATTTTTATTGGTCAGATTGCTTTTCCACTCGAGCAGCTCTTTGCAGAGGATCAGCCCTTGTCATTTGAAGAGAATAATGTAAGTGTTACGTCCTGAGGTTTTACATGGAACAATGAATTTAATAAACAATGAAACAACAACAAATAGGCTAAATGGTATCCATTGTTACAATCTGGCCGCCAACACCGAAGGTTTCATCTAAGAAAAAGACACGAGGTTCACGAGGCTGATATTAACTTGAATTCAGACACCGAAATCAATGCCAACCAAGCTGAAATTTGTATCCATTACGGTTTAGTATTAAAAGATGAAAATGGTAACACGTTACCCAACTCAGCCGCTCTCAACGACGATTGGCAATATCTGCTGAGCAACAACTCTTTCTCTCAATCTCCTTATATCGAAGGTGACGAGGAGGAGGAAGAAGAGGTGGATGAGGAAGAGGACGAGGAAGAGGATGAGGAGGACGAGGAGGATGACGAAGAGGAAGATGAAAAGAGCAAAGCGTCAGCAGCAGTAGCCATCGATCGTGGTGGTAAGATTGAAGCTGATGGTACCATACCCGAGGAGGTGACCCTTCAATCCAGTAAAATCATCAACCCACAGCCTGAAAAAGCACCATCATCAAAAGGCAGATTCAGAAAACGATTCAGAAAGAAAAAGGCAACAGCTATACCAGCATCAAATGAATCCAATGCATCATCATCATCATCAGCATCACCACCACCATTGAAAAAGGATGGCTCCTATTCCTCCATTACCAGTCTCACCCCCTCTATTTCAAACAAAACAGATAACAGTCCCAACAACAAGAAACGTCTACCATTCCGTGCCCGTCGTAGAAAGCGCATGAGTGGTCAAAACTATGCTCGCTTCTACTCAGACATCATGGGCGTCACCTACCTCGAGATTGAATCCGCCAAGGACCTCCCTCGCGCCCCCAACGTCACCCGCACCGGTTTTGATATGGATCCCTTTGTCATTGTAAGCTACGGGACCTCCACGTTCCGTACACGAGCTCTTCGCCACAATTTAAACCCTGTTTGGAACGAAAAGTTGTTTTTCCACGTGCGAAGCTCCCAAGAAAAGTACAAGGTCAAGTTTGCCGTCTATGATAAGGACAAGTTCTCTGGTAACGACTTTGTCGCCTCTCAGGAATTGGACATCGCAGAGATTATAAGAAAGAGCAGTAATAATAAAAGCGAGGGTGATACCCTCTCTGAGGAGATTGATAAGAATATGGGCACACATACCATTGAGTTGAACCTTGCACCTGGTTTCTCCAAATGGAAGGAGAATCACAAACCCACCCTCAACATTCGTGCTAAATTCGTCCCCTATGTCGAGATTCGAAAAATGTTTTGGATCGCACTGGCTCGCACCTGTGACGCCGACAACTCGAATACCATGAGCCGTCTCGAGGTACAAACCATGCTCGAGACACTCGGTTCCAACATCTCTGAGCATACACTGGATCAGTTCTGGCAGGAGCATGGTAAGGATGTGTCACAGGACCTTACCATGGAGGAGCTTGTCAAGAGCCTCGAGGCATTTATGCAAATGTCTGATGAGACAGCCGAGGACCCCAACCTGATTATAGAGCAGACAGATGATGTGCCTGTCGACGCCCACAAATCAAAGGATCCGTTTTTCATTGGTAGTGACGAAGACGATATGCTGGATGATGTGCTGGATGAGGACGACTTTGATGATTATTATTTTACCAGTCCTGGAGATTATGATGAAGTGTCTGAGAGTCCATCACCGGATGAGGCGGATTACGAGGTATTGGCAGAGGGCGATGGCGTCCAATATGTGGATGGCGCATTAAAGAAACTCGAAATGCCTGCACCCTTATCGACATCAACAACAAGCACCACTGCTTCTTCGACACCGACCCCCGAAGATCATCATCATCATCATTATCGTCAGGAGAAGGTGATTCGCATCACCCAGTGTCCTATTTGTCGTAGAAAGAATCTAGGCAAGCGGGGGCAGATGGATATTGTGACTCACGTTGCTACTTGTGCTGCAAATGATTGGACAACTGTGGATAGATTTTTAATGGGTAACTTTGGCTCGGAGGCTCAAGCACAGAGAAAGTAGGTTTTTTTTTTTTTTTTTTCTTTTGGGATTTTGTATATATGAAATTGTAATATGTAACTTTAACTCCTATTTCCTTCTTACTTCTTAAATAGATGGTTTGTCAAATTAGTTAGTAAAGTAGGCTATGGTAGATATTCAGAAGGAAGGGTAGGTTTATTAGTTTGTTTTTACTCTCAATATATATCAAATTGAACTATCTATATTTATATTTACATGTTTCGTTAGAATAATGCCAATATCATTGTACAAGATCGTGAAACTGGACAACTCATAGATGAACGTATGAGTGTCTATGTAAGACTTGGTATGAGACTCGTCTATAAAGGCATGAGAACGGGTATTCAAACAAAAAAAGGTAACCTATCTCCTTTTTTTTTTTTTTATTACATGATGCAATTATTTTGATTTTTGCTGTTTTACGATTTCTCCAAAAAACAAATAACCCTAATCTGTTTCTTTATTTAGCCCAAAAAATTCTTGCCAATATGTCGGTTAAACAAGGCCGTCGCTTTGATAACCCACTTTCCAAAAAAGAAATCCCTTCCTTTATCAAATTCCATAAACTCGACATGACACAAGTCCTTGAACCCTTGGAAAACTTTAATACGTTCAACGAATTCTTTTATCGTAAATTAAAACCTGGGTCACGACCCTGCGATGATCCACAAAACCCTCACGTCGCTGTAAGTCCCGCAGATTGTCGCATGATGGCCTTTGACACCATTGATAATGCAACCAGTATCTGGATTAAGGGGGTAGAATTCTCTATTCCCAAGTTGTTGGATGATCCCCAAGCTGCAAAGGCCTATGAGGGTGGATCACTCGCCATTTTCCGCTTGGCCCCACAAGATTACCACCGTTTCCACTCGCCTGTGGATGGTGTGATTACACGTGTACATAACATCAAGGGACAGTACTACACTGTTAATCCCATGGCCATTCGCACCACCCTCGACGTGTATGGCGACAATAAGCGTGATGTAGTTCACATGGAAACCGAGGCCTTTGGAAAGGTGGCTGTGGTGTGTATTGGTGCCATGATGGTAGGCTCCATCTGTCTGACTGCTGGAGAGGGTGATCGTTTGGCTCGAACAGACGAACTAGGCTACTTTGCATTTGGTGGTAGTACGCTTGTGGTCCTGTTTGAGAAGAATGCTGTTCGTTTCGATGAGGATTTACTGGAAAATGCTCAAAAGTCTTTAGAAACGTTGGTTCGTGTAGGAAATCATCTTGGCGTGAATCCTGCTGCAACATTGTAGAATTTGTATTTATTTTTTGATGAGTAGTATTAATAGCAATCGTAATAATAGTAATAATAGTAATAAATAATAACAAACATTTAATAATAATGCTGGTTCCTCTTGTTTTTTATATGTTTATTTTATTTTTTATATATTAATCTTGCATAGGCTGCAACTCTTGAATCTGTTTAATAAGAAACGCCTTTTCATCATTGAATTGATCATCATCTAATAATAAAAAGGAGTCAATATCTCACCTTTTTTTTTATTTACAATATAATCCTGTATTTACCTTGTCTGTCATTATGAAAATTACCAAGAAAAGTAATCAATTTATCTTGATTCTTGACCAAAATATCCACAATCGGTCTGGTCTTGTGAGGATTGGCAACAAATACCTTGAAGACATGGAAGGCTTCAAACTGAATATTTCGACTTTTATCTCGAAGTAAGTTCATCATCAATTTCAAATTGTCTGCACTGCTGATATAGCGAGTCATTACAGTAAAGTTGGATCTGTCCAGCAAAATTTCACCCAACAACTGTTGTACTTTTGAGTATATGATGGAATCCTTTCACTCTTGCTTGTATTTACCTTTAATGACTGTCTCTTTGTAACATAGTTCTCCGATTGCAACAACTTTTTATAATGTTCAAAGAACTGGATATGGAATATAAGATGATGAATATTACACTCTATTACTCTTTTACTTACTTGGTCATAATTGTTCTCTAAAAAGTCTGCCACCATTGGCTTATGCTTTGTCAAGATTTCCTTAAATGAAGCAAAAGCATCAGAGGCAATGTCAAAAGTACTCATTTCAACATAATCAAAGAATTGATAGAATCTGGGTGAATTTAATAGAATCTTTGCCAATGCCTCATGGCGAATACATTCACGTAATATCAAACCACAATTTAACGACACCTCGGGTTGCTCGTAGCTAATATAAAGAATGTTGTCAATATGATCACTAGCCTATTTTATAAATAGATTTCCTATTTACCCGTTTAATAGAGTAAAGAGTATTTCTTCGCGTGCACATAAATGTTCCACAGTTGGCCAACGAGAACCAATTTGTCGTCTCAACAAGTTGTTGAATATCTGGGCTACATCTTTTTTTGCCTGAAAAAAAAAAGGGGGGGCCATCAATCATGTTGTTTTTGTTTGTTTGCTTGTTTGTTTTACCTCAAATTCAAACTTTT
Organism: Backusella circina FSU 941; assembly: GCA_025399235.1. Classification (NCBI taxonomy): domain Eukaryota; kingdom Fungi; phylum Mucoromycota; class Mucoromycetes; order Mucorales; family Backusellaceae; genus Backusella; species Backusella circina. The sequence continues at coordinate 86,761 of MU622298.1, forward strand.
GAATATTCAAAACAAGTGCCTGCAACAAGTCTGTTCTATACACTTCTTGAGCCAACTGTACTACAAGTTCTGGATTCGGCTCATGGTCTAAATTAGAACAAATGGAGTATTTTATAGAGAGAAGAGAATGATTTAAGAATAGTTTAAAACATTAAGCATTGTTCATCTAACCATCCTCTCCATAAAGTATATTTTTCATCAAAACCAAATATTTTGAAATATCTTCAGTTGCCTAAAGTAACACGCTTTAACAGCATACTTTTTATTATTATAGTCAAAGTGTTCTTATTACCTTTCTTCTATCAGGTCCGTCTAGTTTGTGTATAGACTCTTTCACGTGCTTAACAAGCTCATGAGGTGTTTTTTGTTTAGTTTTAAAGATGTTGAAGTTCATCAAAGGGAATAAAAGGTCTAAAAAAACAGAAAGAGAGATGAAAGAAGGGGAAGAAGGAAAAAAAAAAAAAGAAAAAAAAAAGACCCAAAAAAAACCGGAAAGAAAATAAATAACCAAAAGGGGCTTGAGTCCGTTTATTCTAAAAATGAATTACGGCTAAATTCATTTAAGTCAAGGGACTCAAGTTCGGGTCAATTCATTTAAATTGAATTAGTGATTGACCACAATAATCTTGTCTTTTTTCTATTGTGCAAAGATGGTCTTATAACGATAATGTGAGATATTCTAGCTAGAGCAAGGTTGATTCTGTTCATTTCTGGTGCGTATTTCATTTTTGATGCTATGATGTATATATTCTATATCAAAACATAACTATTATCACTATCAATAACTATTGTCATATAAACTTATGGCATTAAATGTAAACCTGGTAAAAAGTATAAAATGAACTTCTAGTTTCAACCAATGGGACTCGTTCAAAGGCGAAAAAAAAAAAGTTTAGCCCAAGTCATTGGCACACTTGGGCAGAAAAAATTACTTTGGCCAAGTCATTGGCATGCTCATGCGGAAAAAAAATCCTTTAGCCAAATAACTGGTACATTCAGACGAAAAAAGAAATACTTTGACTAAACAATTTATAAACAATGAAAAGTACATGGACTTAATAGAAAGACTCTATCCATGTTGACATTAGCATAGCATTTTGCATTTTGTGTGTGTGACTTGCTTTGTTCGCACTCTTAGCAAAAATTTTTGGCTTTTTTTTCCCTTTACCTTTCTTCTAATAGAAAAGCTTTCAATAGAAACGCAACCCTTATTACACTAATAATAAACAGTTTAAAAAGACACGATAAGACAAGATGACTGCAAACATGAACTTTGGACCCAAGTGGTAATAAGAATAATAACAAATAAAATGCCCTTTTTTATTAAAGATGAGCTCTTTCCAGGATGCGTGGTGGTGAAGATACCTTAAACAGCTTCAAGTCACCTTTGGAAGAAACAAATGAGTTCAAATATTCAAAGGAATTTATGCTTAGCTTGTATCAACCTTATCAGATACCAGATCGTTTTGAAAGACACGAACATATCACTGTGGAAGAGAGCGTGCGTCCAAAGTCTTTTGAACCTCCAAGTGAAGCAGAAAAGAAGGTAAGAGAAAGTGTGTGTGTATATGTTTATGTGTTGGAAAAGTACTTATTACCAGTTTAGATTCTTGCTGGTCCCGTTCATTCCAATTCATCACGTCGCAACATCACGGCGGCTGAGAAGAGTCAAAATCAGTCTAGAAATGACTTGTCCGGCAGTCCAATGAACAGTCCTTCATCAGAAAACACTCCAACGACACCCGGAAGAATGGCTCGTAAAGGTAAATGATAATAAATGAGAATTGTTTTATTGTTTCTAACTATTTCAATTATATTTTTAAGGTCGTTCTAGTGATTATTTTGCAAAGGATCAGACCTTTAAACGTGTCGATTCTGGTAAATAGACAATAGTCAATGAGATAATCACATATACTAAATATCTTGTTATAGATCACCTTAGAAGACGTGACCCCAATGATGCTACCTTGCCTTCTTTAAGACCAGACGAGAATGATAGCTTTGGCTGGCAAAAACCAGCAACAGCAGCAACAGCAGCAAGCACTGGCAGTGGGTTTAGTAGTCTTTTCCAAAGTAATGATAGCAGCAGTGGTGGCAGTAGCAGTAGTAGTAGTTTGTTTAATCGACCCGCTGTCTTTGGTGGCGACATTGGTGGTTCCATGTTTGGCAACAATCCCAGTTCTTTCATGGCGTCATTAACGGCACCAAAGAAACCGGAGGAATGCAAGTGGTTTTATCGCGACCCCTCTGGTCAGGTCCAGGGTCCATTCGAAGCCACTGAGATGCAGGATTGGTTTGTGGCTGGATTCTTTAGTAACAGTCTCATGGTGCGTCGTGATGATGAGACTGTCTTTGAGCCTTTGGCCATGCTGATCAAAAAGGTGGGAAGTGAAAGAGAGCCCTTCATGACTGCTTTCCCTTCGTCGTCATCGACTAGTGAGTTTTCACGCCCAAGCGATCTTTTTAGTTCTCCTACTATCGAGTCGCCTTCGAACCATCTGTTCCGATCATCAGCAACTTCGGGCCTGGGTGATAATGCAAAGTACATGCCATTTAGTGGAAGTGGCGTGAGCAACGGTGGAGGTAACGCCCCAACGACTCCGCTATTCCAGAGTTCTTATGGTAATTATGGTGGCGGTGGCAGTGGATCCTCACTTTTAAGAGATGGCAGCAATCCTTGGAGTGACTCCCAGCAGCAGCAACCACAGCAACAGCAGCCTCAACAGCAAAAACCTTCTTGGTTAAATCCTTCCTCAGGTTCGACATCTGACTTGTTTGGTAGTGCTGGCACGCCTTTAAGTATTAATCCACTTGGTGGTGGAGGAGGGGGTGCAAGTAGTATGAGCCCTATGTTTGGCGGTGCTGGAGTAGGAGGAGTTGGAATGGTGGGTGGTATGAGCTCACCTGGTCTTTTTGATTATCAACGTATGGCAAATGACCAGATGGATCAGCATCAACAGTATCTGCAGATGCTTCAACAGAAGCAACAACAGCAAAGTATGCAGTATCAGCAACACATACAAGCCATGCAACAACAACAGCAGCAACAACAACAATTCCAACAGCAACAGCAGCAGCAATATCAACAGCAGCAAATGCAACAGCAGCAAATGCCACCGCAACCAATGCAATCATTCCAACAGCAGCAATCATTGCAATCCCCTCAACAGTCTATGCAACAACCTCAAGCAGATGAAGTTGAGCAAGAATCATCTGTATCTAATAACAATAATCCTCTCTCTCAGAATCCATTAAAAAACCTCACTCTAGATCTTGGAGGAAGCAACCATGCCTCTCCTGTACTTCGATCTAACGTCTTGAACACTGGTGGATGGGGATCCATTCCAGGTACACCTATTGGTAATGACTCACCCTCTAGTCCATGGGGTTCCATCGTGTCCACTGCTATCCCTACAAAGATCTCTGAAGAGTTGCAGGCAAAGGCTCCCGGTGCCCAGTCACCTCGTGCACCCTCATCTCCCAAGAAACCCATCGAGAGAACACTCATCAAAACAAAACCCGTAGAGGAGGCATTGGCCCATTTACAGTTAGAGCAAGAGGAGCATATCGAAAAGCCAATGAAAAAGGAATCCCCTGTGGTGAGTGAGAAGCCCAAGCCCACTCCACCTGTAGCACAGGTCACACCTCCTCCTAAGCCTGCTGCTCCCAAACCCATTGTTTCATTAAGAGAGATCCAAGAAGAGGAGATGAGAAAGGCCGAAGAAAAGAGACAAAAACAACCCAAGGCACCTGCCACCACCTCCTGGGGACCTACACCTAGTGCTTCACCCAGTGTGTCTAGCACCAATACCGGTTCATGGAGCCAACCCGCTTCCTCTCAAAAGCCCTTATCTCTTCGCGAGATTCAAGAGATGGAAGCCAAGGAAGCTGCTGCCACCAAGCGTGATTCACCTTCAGCTGCTGAATACTTGACTGCTGCCCAAAACACAACACCTAGCAACTTGTCATGGGGTGTGGTTGTTCCCAATAGCGGCACTAAGGCCCAGGCCCAATCAGCTGCTGCTGCTGCTGCTGCTGCAGCACCTTGGTCTGCACCCACTGCACCCAAAAAGACCTTGAGAGAAATTCAATTAGAAGAAGAGGCTGCAATGAAGAAGAAGAGTACAAAGGCTGCCAAGGCTACTGCTTACACCACTGCCGCTGCCACACCCCCACCAAAGACATACTCTGTCTCCTCCTCTGTCAATGACGGTTCTTGGACCACCGTCTCTAGTGTACGTGCACCCAAACCAGTCGTTCCCGTGACACCACCTCCCGTTCGTTATGAACCAGTTCAGCAGAAACCTATTCAACGCACACCTGCTCGTGTTGAGAGAGGAGGTCCAAGTGAGGAGTTCCGTCGTTGGTGTAAACAATCTTTGCGTGGCCTTAATTCTGGTGTGAATGGTAAGGAAAAAAATAAAAGGGTTTTGATGTTGATCATACAAGAAACTCACATACTTTAATAGGCGAAGAAATCCTTTCCATGCTCTTATCCTTCCCTTTGGATGCAGGATCTGCTGAAATCATTGAAGATGTTATTTATGCCAATTCCGAGAGTATAAATGGTAAACGTTTTGCAGAAGAGTTTATGAAGTTGAGAAGAGCTGATATCGCTGGCAAATTGGATGCTGCCATTGCAGTAATGGAGAAGGAGGACGATTTTAAGGTTGTTACAAAGAAGGGTAAAAAGAAGAACCCTTAGAAGAAAGCTTTTATATATATATATAGTTGTTTTTTACTGTACTTCTTTACCACGACGAACAGTTTTATATATATATATATATTCTTAATTAATAGTAATAAAGTAATGATATATGTTATTTATAGAACACACTCAAAAATCAAATAAATCGTTTTAATGATTAAATCTTTATAAAGAAATTGTCGTATTTGACATAATAACTTGCATAGTTGTACAAGACGCCATTGAATATAGATGACGTTGGCTAGTTTATTATAATTCAGACTTTCTATTTAATCTTACACGGATGATTTGTTATGAGCTCTCTCTCTCTCTCTCTCTCTCTCTCGAATTTAATAAAGAGTAACTAAGAGACTCATTCCTCGTTCAAGACTATTTTATTCTTATAACTGCTCGTAACGCAAAATGCGATTAATTCGAAGTTTGAATACATGCAAAATAAGAGTAGCCGCTCCAGCAAACATCTTGCAACTGAAATAGGATTTAGAATTCACACTTCTTTTAATAGGAACCAAAGAGAAGACCTCGATCAGTCGAGTCGTCTTTACGTACAACATCAACATCAGTCCATTCTATGGTATTACTATATATGTCCACAAATTACATTTAAATGGTTCTAACTTGCACATGTATATTAAAGCCATTTCCCAATGAAGTTGTCCGTCAAATAATCAATTTGAAAACAAAGGTAGCGGGAACAACATTGGAAGGAAAACTGTAAGTAAATAGTCTGATTATAGATAAAGTTTAACTTCTAGTATCTATATAGATTTGCATGTAATGATAAAAAAAATAAAGAAAAGAGTAGAATGGATAATTCCATTCTACTGCTAAATAACGCTTCTATAAATAGTCCTTTCTTTAAAAAAGATTTGAAACAAAAGCTCCTCACACACTCATTATTTCAAGTAAAAAGCTTAAAAGTAAAGGAGGAATGCTTAATAAATGAATTTATTAAGGTATCTTTTTTATTTATATCTATGTATTATAAATGTTATTGTCTTAAAAAACTGGATAGTTAACTGAGAAGAATATTTACGAGTTGAAGAGTTTTTAAATGATTTAAAACAAATAGATGGTGATTTAGGCAGCTTTCTGAACTTCTTGTAATATTTAGTACTTGTTCAATTGAATAAATATTTACATCGTTTTTATAGCTTTCAAAAATAGAAGTTTAACAGCAAGCCGATCACATTAATTGATGAAAATCAATTAATGTCTCGCTATGTAATTCTTTTCTTGATCACATTCATTATAGAGGAAAGACCAGAGCTATTTTTAAATGGGTAATCATATTGATATTTTAATCTAAAATCTATCATTTAACTCTATTCCATCAGAACAAATATTGGTGTAGGAAGAGAGAAAAGCAAAGCTAGTCATAGATGGAGAGGTGACGGGGGCTTAACAGTAGAATTTTACAATAAACATCCTATATTAATTATTGAAGGCAAAAGGGGAACAATGCCTCATAAAACTCTACAATGTGACTTGAAAATGCTAATCAATTCATGCTGTCATGCGTATAACTATCACAAAAGCCAATTTTTTTTTTGGCTTACCAATTATAGGTATATACATTTCTCGGGTAAGTTAAACTATATTAAAAAACTTATTTACATCCTTTAACATAAAATAGAACGTTCCTTCCTTTTCTTTTTATTCTTATAGTAATATACAGGGTGTTTGTGATGGGATGTTGGAATTTGGATGCTGCTCTCTTCCGGTAGACAGAACAGACTTTGATCGGCTTTACTTTGTTTACAAGTGCATGGGACATGTATCAGTTAGCTGATTTTATGATTAAATAATAGGATACTTGAACTATATTCTAATATACGTTTTTTAGTGTATTATAAAAAAATATAATAAACGAATATAATAATAGCATTGCTTAATACATATTATAGCTGATTTTACCAAAGTGTTAATTATATAATACATTATATATATATAATAAAATTAACAGCTAAAATGTCCCAATATGTTCGTCTCTGTTAACTGCTTAGTTGTTTAAGACAAGAATATACTTATACTATGTAGATATCAATAAAGGCGATATATTAGTAAATTAATTGATTAAAAACTCCTAAACTTTGTACTTGGAATGATGGCTGTGCGAGTAGGCTTGGTTTCATATACCTACTTTCCTCTGCTGATCTACATTTTGTTTGTAAGATACAGTTTAGCTCTTTTGGAAAACTACAAATATAAACAGTTCGTGTGAAGAAAACGAAAGTGATATCCTCCACAGCCTATAATATGTTCAGCACAGCCTACAGTGCGTCCTCCACAGCTTACAGGACATCCTTCACAGCCTTCACAGCCTGCAAGTGAAAATCGACGCAGGCAGTGGCGTCAATACTACAATAGAAACAAGCGCAGGATTAACAGGGCGAGAATGTCACGTAGCCGCCAACAAGGCGTGCGAGAGAATGACGAGGACCAACAACAACAAAAAACAACAAAAAACAACTATGAAATCAAAGCCATTTTCAAGTAAAAAACCGTTTTTTTTGCATTCGCACGACTTTTAGAAATGGTTTTATTATAACAGTTTGTTTTTATAATCATACAAAATATCATCAATGACAGTCTATTGAAAACAGAAACGTCTAAAACGTAATTAGTATTAATTTAAAGAAAAATGAATGAGCATACAAGTAATGATATTTTTTTGGATCTGCATTTTAAAATGAAATAAAAACGAAATCTTTTATTATCAATTTTGATTATATTAACTAGTTTTTTTTTTTTTTATCTGCACCAAGTTTGCTTAGGACGATCACTTGATTTATTTGGGAGTCAAATGCATTATGATTGGAAAAGGCTTGTCATAATAGTAAATATTTCCATTCGTTGAACCATCGTATGATTTTGTACGGCCAATAGCATGAAGAGGCTTGTCATAATAGTAACTATCTCCATTCGTTGAACGACCATATATATTTGCAAGACCAATAGCATGAAGAGGACTCAAGGACTCAAGGACTCAAGGACTCAAGGACTCAAGGACTCAAGGACTCAAGGACTCAAGGACTCAAGGACTCAAGGAATCAAAATATACATAGAAACGTGTATTTATTGTTACGATCAATACTGGTACTTGCCCCACGGCCACGCGATAGCACCACACAGCGTACGTATGCGAGTCAATATCAACGTTTACTATAAAAATCGGCATATCCTATAGAGTCTATATCGTACATGCAACGCGCATGCACACAACCCATATCCAATATAGCATAGGCTAATTCTGTATATCCTTAGTGTAATAGTTAACAAAGAGAAGGCTATAGTATCACAATGACTGAGTAAATTTCGATAAACTACAAACAGTTCGATATAACTTTGGTTTCTTTTACCTTTCTTACAACGCTTACACCAAGCGAAGGATATCATGGAGCGGATTACTTGTGAAGTACTAGAAATAGATTAAGTCTGTGATTTCTAATAGCATAATAGTTTGAAAAACTTATCTTTTTTTTTTCTTTGTAAAAAAGGACAATAAAAGTATTCTAATTTTCATGATTTTTATATTAATTTTAGAGAATGTGATGTCATAAAAGCAGACAACCAACCACTAGAATGGTACAAATAAGTAATCCTTAACCGATCACATTACTGAAATGAGGCATTGTATTATAAAAATAGTCTCAGCTAATTCTTTTACTTTTTTGATCATTTAAGCTGTGATCCAACCGCGTTATTGTAAGCACTTTTAATGGATGTTATTCAGATGATTAGTACAAATATTTGCTGTTCTATAGCAACTTGTATTTATATAAATTATGTGATAATGGTAACTGCTGACTATTGGTCATATAGTTTTTTACGAATCCTGCTGCTTGCATGGCGTTGATGTAAATATGTAATAAATTGATCTACCTTTATACCATTTTTTATTCCTTTTTTTTTATCTTCCTTTTTGATATGGATCAAACATTATCTATGGTGCATGCAACCTAGAATTGGAATTTTTAAAGAAGTCCAGATTTTACGACATAGTAAACTATCTCGTCTCCTGCATAGCACACTTTTGGAAAGTTGCCAAATACACATTTCAGATGAATTTTCTAGATTCTGAAAGCGTTAAATTCTAAAGGGGAACTCGAATCAATATTCTGATGAACAAGAATGATAAAGATGAGAGAAGGATGTATAAACCTGGAATACAAATGGAATGGCTTGCACATGAGTACTCTTCTAATATCTTTGCTTCTTATATTAAATTGGTGGGGGATTCATTCATGAATACTACAAAAACTTGTCAAATATTGATTCCAGTCCCTTTTTATTTTGTAAAACTTTTATCCAATTTTACCTTTTTCTTCGTTAAGGTTTATGGTGTATTGAAAAATAAGTATCTATCAAGTGTGGTTTTAGAAAGTACAGGATCTAATGTCGAATTTTGCATAGACATGTCTTGGATTCATTTAGCTTTGGTAGGTAAGTAAAATAGTGTAAAAGAAGAAAGAGAGAAAATATACAAACATAATTTTTCTTTTGAATTTTTGACTCTGCCCTGAGGGTTTACGAGCTAATTCAGGTGCAACTGTAGCAGAGTTTCTTTCCTTTTATCATGCTGGAACTATATCTGGATGACGATGAACCTAATTGGAGTGACCTGAGTGAAGGTTCTCTCATGCTGATATGGGTATCGTTATTCCTAAAGATAATGCTGACATATCACTTGTGTACTTGGAATTATGTAAGGTTATGCCATATGCTACAGTATGAAAAGAAGGATCTTGCAACGATGTCCCAAACTGTAGACTTGGGCGATATTACTAACCTGACTTTTCTTTTATTATTATTATTATTATTATTATTATTAAGCTCAGCTTGTAAGATATATTTATTAAAACAATGATGATGATGAATAAACACCAATCTCACTCCTAAAATTGGAAACGCAAAGTTCAAGTTCATATATAGTTTCAAAAGTATTCAATTGTGTTCATTATTTCCGTATTATTTACTATTAATGGTGTCGAGATATTAACACAGAACTTGATTGGATGCTATAAGATTAACTATTAAACCAAAAACTAACATCTTCTTACTATATTTACAATAAATAATGATTTAACAAATATAACACAAATTTCTAGGATAAAATGTTGTTTACCTAATGTCGTACTTCGTATGAGCTAACTATAAGAATGTGATTCAAATCTTC
>MU622298.1:99419-188429 GCA_025399235.1 Backusella circina FSU 941
TAACATTCTACATTCACGTATTATAGTCTCACCCAGTTCTTGTTCTTCTCTTCATCTTAGTAAATTAACCACCTTATTATTTATCCTTGTTACATGTCTGACCATGATACGATTAATAGTATAAATTTGACCATGTAACGAAGAAAAAACAATTAAGAAGCTCTTTATATGGTTTTGTGGATTTAGGATCTCACATTTACCGTGTGGCACAAACTTTTTACTCCGAACTACATTAGATCTAATATAAATTTTGGTGTACATCTTCTCGAACCTTCTCTCACTGCATTAATAATCTTTTCCAAGAGACAAGAATAAATTATAAATTGTGCAAAAGTGCGCAGTACCTACACTATTATACATCTTATTTTAGTGACATAAACCTTTGTAATTACTCTATCAGTAATGTAATTGAAGTTGTTCTTAATACTAAGTGAATCGAATGCGGCGCAGCATAAGAAACCAATAACTATTAGTCCTTGCAGTCAGTGTAACAATAAATGGACGATCGCATTAGAGCCTTTTCTTTTAATTACTTGAATTACTATTATTCTTTCTTTTTTTTTTTGCACCTTTCTTTGGTTATTTCTATTTTTCCATTTTCTCTTCTCTCATCACCCTAGTTGCGCCACGGATACCCAAAAACCAGGGGAAAACAAATTTGATTTAATTAACACCACCAGTCGCCAGCAAAGAAAAAGAGAATCCATTGGAAAATAATATAAAACTCCGATGTACTTGGATGACGTGGATCGAATAGTGAGTAATGCGCGGATTGGAGTGAGGATGCTTACGTGTCGTAGATATATATACTTTTTCCATTTCTTTCTTTTCACTTTATTTTCTCTTTCTCTTTTCTTTTTTTTTTAACTTTTAATTTATCCAACAACAATAAATAATGACAAACGACAATAAGAATAAACTTTTGTAAGATATTTGAAAGGGATATCAAGGTGAAGAAGGTTTTTTAACTTGCTATTTTTTATTTTCTTTTAATAATAGAGCTAATGCCGGTGGTGAAGAGTCAGAGGTAGATCCTGCTCACGATCCCGCGACTGCTATTTTACGCCGTAAAGCTGCACCCAACAAGTTGATGGTAGACGACGCTGTTAACGACGATAACTCCGTTATAACTCTTTCTACGGCTACAATGGAGAGACTTGAACTCTTCAGAGGTGATACAGTTGTTGTGAAGGGAAAAAAGAGAAAGGATACTGTGCTCATTGTTTTGGCTGACGATGATATGGAGGATAACAAGGCTAGAATTAACAAAGGTATGTGATGTGAAAAAATTAAAATATGGTTTTAAACGGTTGATTAATTCTTTATCATTTCCCTCTCTTCCCCTTAAAGTTGTTCGTAATAACTTACGTCTCCGTTTGGGTGATGTAATCACACTCCATCCCTGCCCTGATATTAAGTATGGTAAACGCATTCACGTTTTGCCTATTGATGATACTGTGGAAGGTTTGACCGGCAATCTCTTTGAAACATTCCTCAAGCCTTACTTTTTGGAGGCCTACAGACCAGTTCGTAAGGGCGATACATTCCTTGTTCGTGGTGGTATGAGAGCAGTTGAATTCAAGGTGGTTGAGACCGATCCTGAGCCTTATTGTATTGTAAAGTATCGAATTTTTTTTTCATGTCTTATCAGTATCATCATTTTCTTAAATACTTAACACCTTTTTTGTAGGTTGCACAAGATACCGTTATTCATTGTGAAGGTGAACCTATTAAGCGTGAGGATGAGGAACAAAGTTTAAATGAAGTGGGTTATGATGATATTGGTGGTTGTCGTAAGCAGATGGCTCAGATCCGTGAGTTGGTTGAACTCCCTCTTCGTCACCCTCAACTCTTCAAGTCTATTGGTATCAAGCCCCCTCGCGGTATTCTTATGTTTGGTCCTCCTGGTACCGGTAAGACTTTGATTGCTCGTGCTGTTGCCAACGAAACTGGTGCTTTCTTCTTCTTGATTAACGGTCCTGAGATTATGTCTAAGATGGCTGGTGAATCTGAGAGTAACCTTCGTAAGGCTTTTGAAGAGGCTGAGAAGAATGCTCCTGCCATCATTTTCATTGATGAAATTGATGCTATTGCTCCCAAGCGTGAAAAGGTAAATATTTATTTATTTATATGTACAGAAAGAGGCTTGGTATATTAATACGGGTTATAATAATAAAAAATAGACCAATGGTGAAGTTGAACGTCGTGTTGTCTCTCAATTGCTTACATTGATGGACGGTATGAAGGCCCGCTCTAATGTTGTTGTCATTGCTGCCACCAACAGACCCAACTCCATTGACCCTGCCCTTCGTCGATTCGGCCGTTTCGATCGTGAAGTCGATATCGGTATTCCCGACCCTACCGGTCGTCTTGAAGTCCTCCGTATTCACACAAAGAACATGAAGTTGGATGATGATGTCGATCTCGAACAAATTGCCTCCGAGACCCACGGTTATGTCGGTGCCGATATTGCTTCCCTTTGTTCCGAAGCTGCCATGCAACAAATTCGTGAAAAGATGGATCTTATTGATTTGGAAGAAGAGACAATTGATACTGAAGTTTTGGATTCCTTGGCTGTCACCATGGAGAACTTCCGTTACGCCCTTGGTGTCTCCAACCCCTCTGCTCTTCGTGAGACTGTTGTCGAAGTACCTACCGTTAAGTGGGGTGATATTGGTGGTCTTGAGAATGTTAAGCAGGAATTACAGGAAACTGTTCAATATCCTGTTGAGCACCCCGAGAAGTTCCTCAAGTTTGGTATGAGTCCTTCCAAGGGTGTGTTGTTCTATGGTCCTCCTGGTACTGGTAAGACCCTTTTGGCTAAGGCTATTGCTAACGAATGTCAAGCCAATTTCATCTCCATCAAGGGTCCCGAATTGTTGACCATGTGGTTTGGTGAATCTGAAGCCAATGTCCGTGATGTCTTTGATAAAGCCCGTGCTGCTGCCCCTTGTGTTATGTTCTTTGATGAATTGGATTCCATTGCAAAGGCTCGTGGTGGAGGTGGTGGAGATGCTGGAGGTGCCGGCGATCGTGTTCTTAACCAGATCCTAACTGAAATGGATGGTATGAATGCCAAGAAGAATGTCTTTGTCATTGGTGCTACAAACAGACCCGATCAGATTGATCCCGCCTTGCTCCGTCCCGGACGTCTTGATCAGCTCATCTACATTCCTCTTCCCAACGAAGAGTCTCGTTTGTCTATTCTCCAAGCTCAGTTGCGCAAGTCTCCTGTTGCTAAAGACGTTGATTTGAACCTTATTGCCAAACATACTCAAGGCTTCTCTGGTGCCGATTTGAGTGAAATTTGTCAACGTGCTGCTAAACTCGCTATCCGTGAAGATATTGAGAAGGATATTGCCAAAGAAAGAGAACGCAGAGCCAAGGAAGAGGCTGGTGAGGATGTAGGTATGGAGGAGGAAGAGGACGATAGTGAAGAAATCGCAGAAATCACTCGGTAAGTTTTTTTTAGAAGAAAAGATGAAAAAAGAGCTACAATTGTGCGTTTTACTTACTTTTTTTCATTAACAATAATAGTGTTCACTTTGAAGAAGCTATGCGCTTTGCTCGTCGTTCCGTCAGTGATGGTGATATTCGCCGTTATGAAGTATTCGCTCAAAACCTCCAACAACAGCGTGGTTTCGGTACCTTCAAGTTCCCTGAGTCAGGTTCAGGCGCACAACCTATGGATAGTGTTAGTGCTGACGCTGGTTTCGGTCAGGAAGGTGGCGATGATGATTTGTATTCATAAATTCCATGCTATTTTTTTTTATTATCTCCCTATACTTTACAATATCACAAAGAAAAAAAAGCAAAAAAAAACCCCAAAGAATTTCGCTCTTTCACTCTTCTCATTTAATCCTTCAATCCACAAGAAGGATTGTTTAAATCCTGAATATTAAATAAAGCTAACAAATACAAAGAGAGAAACAATAATAGTCTTCAAGCATTGACGTTTATATTCAACTTGTTATTTATAGCGTCAGATGAAATCATGAATAGTTGCATTATCATTTTGACTTGATAAGGAAATAGCACAGTGTTGATTAAAATCTGATTTATCAGCGAGTTGCATAAATGACGTCTTTTCACTTTGCATTGTCAAAATTATTTTTACTTGCTTCTTTTATTTGAATAAAAAAAAAAAGAGAGATATCATTATGAGCTCTACAAACAAACGTACAAGTGAAATATCAAGTCAAGAGAGCAGTAAGCGCACACATCCTGAGCAAATGCCAATCATTCGTGAATCCCATGCACTCCCAGTGTGTATAGTCGCTGCTGAAGATGCAACAGGCGTCATTGACAATCTCACCCGACTCATTGGAGCCTATGACAAAACCCACGAAACCAAGTATCCTGTCATAATAGATTCACGAGCCGCTGCCTTCTGGTTGCCTTCGTTCCGTCCCTTTGAAGACTAGGATATCATCGCTACTCCCCAGCAAACACTAGATATGGTCAATAACTTGGCATCATTTGGCAATAACTTAAGCATATCACTTATTCAACAGTCATTGGATAGTACCATCATTAAACGCAAACCATTTATTCAAGAAGTAGAAGAGAAAGTCAGTAGTTTACCTACCAGTCTATATAAAATTTTGGGTGAGGTAAAGAACACAGTGAAATTCGAGATAGAGATAGCTGTGATCAAGGATGATAAGATTGATTTATTAAGTTCTGCGGGTAAAATATTGTATGTATGTAACGAGAGTGAGAATATTGTGCTTTTGAGTTTTCCTGTCGGTTCAAACAATGGCCACCAATGTCTTGTTGCTCTCATTGAAATATTAGAGGTAATCAAGTGCTCTCACATCAATTGGCCTTTTTATTTTCCTAAGCATACTGCTGATCTCCATACACTTCGTGCTCTCATTCCATCATCATCTCCATCTGTGAACTATGGTATCCACGCTGATAAAAGCAAGTTCCTTACATCACCTGATAGATCATCAGAACTCCAGGATGTATTACTTACTCGTACACTTGAAACGGAAAACCACCTCAAGAAAAAGAACATGTCTTTAACAGAATGAACATTGATCCCCAAGAGCAAAGTATTGTCAGTCAGCTGATTTCCAACACAAAGAAAACCACTGTTGATTCTGTCCGCCAAAAGATAAATCGCCTAAAAAAGAAAGCAGGTGAGACTCAAGCAGTTGGTTCCTCAAATAGAAAACGTCGTAAAACTCGCGGTATCATTGAATACTACAAGGAAGATGTTTGGAATCTCAATGTTGAGGGCTCGAATGGAGGTCAAATCATTGTATACTATGCAGAAAAAATGTATCAAATCACAGACAGATTCTCAGAAATTTATGACGTAGCTTCGACAATATCATTGTTTTACCTTACTACTGATATTAACCTCAAGCAAGTACAACAGTATAAATGCGGTGTAGGAAGTATCACTCTCCCTCCTACTGGATTTGCAAAGATTGCGGTCTCCGGTAATTCAATGGTAGAATACGAGCCACATAATCATTATAATAATCCAGACCGCTACGATGATAGTGGATGCGACAGTGAGTTTGAGAACGTTGATACTAGTATCTGGTTCAAGTTTGAGAGTAGACCAATGGCCAACGAAGTTGATCTGCTCCATATTGATGGCCTTACTGAAGATTTGCTAATCAAGTATGTTATTGCTCTTGTCCAACCAACAGTTGATAAATTCGCTGTTAAAGAACTTGAGCAGAATGTCAAAGTCTTTGCAGAAAAGAAGACTACTATTAGCACTTCCCCCAATGACAATACTTGGTTCAATATTTGGAAGCTACACTTGAACGAATAATAATGTTCATTCTCACTTTTTTTATTTTCCTTTTAAAAAAACCAAAACCAAAAAACATATATCATTTGCTTCTCACTCAACTGTATGATTATCATAAATATTACTTTATATATATATACTATCAATAAATATTCGCTTTGCTTGATAATTTGAGTTGATTATTTCCTTTTAATAAATCAATCCATTTTAATTATATCAAAATATTTATATCAAAGATGTCGCATATTGCGTATATATTTATAATGGTAAACTATGGCTTTCCGACAAGGTCAATAAATGACGAACCTTTAGTGCCTCAAAACAATTAGGAAAGGTGCATATTTACTTGCAAAAAAGTAAAAAGCAAGTCATCTTAATTCACTTATCAAAAACCACCTTGTAGAAAAAAAGACGCCTTAGTAAGCTTGCTCACGAATAATATACTTCGTGGGAAAAATAAGACCGAGTCCTCTCCGTTAAAAGAGAAAAAAACTGTCATATTGATTCATCCGAACTATAAGAGTAGGGATTATTGTGATTTGTTTGCAATGCAAAAGAACATTTTGTACGTGTTCATTTTTAATTAAATAACATAATCGGCTTTTACATTTTACCAATATGAATCACTTGTTGACAAAAGATTATTTTCATGTTATTTAAATTATCAACGAAACGGAATAAAATCCGTTAAATTGGCTCAAAAGAGGAATGCTCTCTAATACGCATTTATAATAATCTATTTTTCATATAAAACTAGTGACTTGTGCACTTAAAGTCTTTAGGAGTAGATAAAGATTGGAGTAAAATGATCGTCAACATCATGAATTACATTATAATAGCAGTTGAGAATGTCCTGTCTTTGTATGTTTATTATAAAAGTGCTTCGATGAAGTTGCCTCGAATTTTTACTTTTTTTGCCTCGGTGTAATACAAACGTGTGCGATAGTTCAAAAAGATGAGTAAGCTTTTATAACCGAGAGAATAAATACTAACTGGCCAATAAAGATTGTTTTGTTTTATTTTTCAGGCACAATATAGGCTCTGCTGTTTAATACTTCTTTTTGAATAGACAGCAACAGAAACTGAGTTTGTTGTTTTTTCTTTTAAAAAATAAAATAAAATAGCATCCCGGTTTGCTTATAATAAAAAATTGAGCACAGACGACCTCAGGCATTTCCCATGTTTCGTTTTAAGAAATAACCTGACATTAAAAGATGTATAAAAAAATGGCACCAAAAAATATGATTGGAGGCTACAAAAATAGCTATTGGTGGTTGCAAAAAAAAAAAAAAAAAGTATAGTTTGTCTATTCGTCTGTTAAAGTAAACTCTTGTCCAAATGTGAAAACTAAAAATAACAATAAAAAAATAAGTTGAATTGACCGTTCTTAATAATATGCTACTTGATAAGGTTATTTAAAATTTTAATTCTCGCCTAGTAGAAGTCAAAGTAAATAGGTTATCCATTAAAAAGCTTAAAAAGGGGTTTGCTTGAGTCAATTTTTACTTTTACATTTAGCATGATGGCAAAGTTTTGAAGTTCACTAACACAATTTTCAACAATTCTAGAATATAACGTTTCTTTTTTCATCAAATGATGATGCTTCGTTTCCCCGTTTACCAATACCCAGAACCGCTCGATATGGGATATACATTATTCTACAACCTCTAGATTCAATTTTTTCGCACCATCGAATTAGATTTATGAATACTAGTGTTATCAATGGCTAACCAGCTACCCTTCAGAGCCTCATATTCATTCATCATATCATAAATTTCATTAATAAACTTAAACAAATGGGCAGTTGTTGTACCCTTCAGTACTGGATTCACATCCGGTACATTGGTATCATCTTGAGCAGTTTCATTGTCGTAGAAATTATCTACAGTTCACTTCCTCCCGCTCTTACCTTTTCTTTTCTTTTTTTACCAATGGTTTTTGGATTCAGGTTTCGAAGAAAGCTTCTTCAAAACAGCATGGAGTTTGGTGGTTGAGTGTATTACACTAAGAATTGAATGGGAAACTGCCCTAGTTTTTCGAATATTTGTGAAACAATGCAAGTTTATAGTAAACTAAAATAGAATGAACAGGTCTTTGAAGATATAGCTTTAGTAAATTTAAATACATTATTAATAGTTGACAGATCAATATGTATAATTTTTCGTTGTGCCATATTATTTCATTCGCTGGTCCCACCGCAGTTGTTTTCAAGAATTAATTTTGTAGTCAACTTACTCAATTATCTAAAGGATAGACCAATTATTAATAAGTTTACTTAGCTTCAATCATTTACTTGGCTGATTCTGACATCCCAGCAGGAAGTATAGATAATCTGGCTTTTACCTCTTGATATGAGTTTCTGATGGTAAAATTTTGCTTCGAAAATAACAACCTGATTCTATTTTTCTTTCGGTGCTAATATATCTTGTAATTAGTGGTGAAAACTGCTCTCAAGCTACCAAAAATGCTCAACCAAAAGATATGCTCTGATGATGATAAAAAAAAAATATAGGAACGATATTTTTATTATTGCTTTAAGTTTTCATATTTGTACAAGAGTTTGCTTTAACAAGAATAGGCAAACCTTTTTTTTTTTTTGCAACCGCCAATCATACTTTTTTTTTTTTGGGGAAAAAGCTTGTTTGATTTCGTTTAGCTTCAAACAACGGATAAACACTTCCCCACATTTATAAACGTTATTACAAATCCTTTCATTCGCCTTTATACACATTTATTTCCATTGTTTGATAAATAATCAACCGTTCAACAGTTTTTTTTTTTATTTTATTTGTTCATAATAAATTAATAGTATACACAGTTTTTTTCTTCTTTACTCCTTCTTAGCCTCCTTGGCTTCCTTTATAAGTCTGCGCTTAATCATGGTGTTCATGTAGGTACCGAAAGCTAATAAACAAATATGTTAACACTTCGCCCTTTTTTCTTCTTTGAACACATTCAAAAAAGAAAAATCCTCTTCATTCTATCCACACTTACTGAAAGCAACTACGTTGAAGAAAGGAACCCACATTTGTTGAGGGATGAAGTTTTGAGCAAATATCATGGCCAATGGAGAGACAACCCAAGAGACCTTTTGCATAGACAAGAGGCGGTTCTTGATATTGGCCTTGAGTTGAGCAGGAGAGCGAACACCTGCCATCATGGCCATAGCAGTCAAGTATACTATAAATAGTGGTTAAGTAAGAAATAATATATATGGTTATTTTAAAGTTTACCAGAGTTCATAATGGGAGAGATGATCAAGTTTGAAAAGAGTAATTGTCCAACCTTAACTTGAGTTCCGGTCTTTCCAGCAAATACCTTGTTCATAACTTCATATAAAAAGTGATTCAAAGGACCAGAAACCAAAAGACCTATAAAAAAAACAACCCGAAACTTTAATTTTTCGTTCCTTTCTTTTCGAGACTATCTCTTTTCTGTTTACCATATGCAGCCATCTGAATAATACGTTTATCCAACTTTGTACCGGATAACTTTTGAGCTGTCAACTCTTGAAGACCATTCAAAACACCATTGGTACAGGCCTTTGTTTTAAGAGGTGAGGTGGAAAGGTGGGTGAGGTACCAAATAAGGAACTTCTTTGCGTTTTCAGAGAGTGCGGCAGACATTGATGGTGTTGTATATAATTTAAGGCAAAAATTCAAAGAAAAAAAGAAAAGAAAAAAAGAAAAGAGAAAAGAAAAGGCACCGACCCAAATTTATATATTTAAAAAATCCACATTATCTAAGCTTATTTGTAAACAACTCCCCCACACAGAAAGCCGGAGTGTTAAAACATCAGGACCAGACCATGAGAATACAATTACAATTGTGTGAATTTTTAGACTGTTACACATTTATTTCTTTTTGTATAGACGAATGAAATACCGCATATTTTGAACATCAATAGGGTATTTTAAATGATCAGGGTGTCTTGATTAAAGTTAGTTTCATGCATGATACAATTTTAAATCATGTTTTATATTTTAATATTTACCTATACCATCGTGAATCTTCGGCGATGACGCATTCTAAATCTTGTATAGCATCCAAAAGCATATACACCATATAGGTTTTGCTGCCTACTTTGAGATGTGAAAAAGATCCAGCCGATTCCACCACCTTTATTTTTAACAAAAAAAAAACAAAAAAATAGGTTAAAAAATGCATATACTCTCTCTCTCTCTCTCTCTCTCTCTCTCTCTCCCTTTATCATCTATTCTCAAAAAAAAAAATCCAACTTACAAGTAAAGAAGCTCCTTTCTTCATCGAGGCAATCAACTTTTGTATCATTTTCATAGCCGCTGCCTTTTTCACAAATAATTCGTTCATCACAAACATAAATGTAATCAAATCCGCCTTTGTCATCTCCTCTACATTATAGTCCTCCTCGATCAGATCCACTTGCTGATATTTACATGCCAATTGCGTTTCCGTCAGTAAAAATCGCTCACGTATCGTTCTTTCAAAGGAATCTAGAATTTCCTCATAATGCCCTATATCCTGCATCACCAACTGCACCGCCTGTCGCTCTTGTGGCACGCGTGTCATGGCAGCTGCTATCGCACATAGCTCCGATCCAGAACCAGAGCCCACACAGAGCAGGTTGGTCTTCTTGGAGAGGAGCTTTAGGAGTTTGGGTCTACTGAAAATCTCATAATAACAGAGGGCACGACCTGGGACGTAGGCGGCAGAGTAGACGGCCAAGTTGATGGGGTCAGTGAAGATCCCTTCATAATCGCGCTGAACAAAACTGCTCTTGATGGTTTGGAGGGTGCTGAGGAAATCTTTACGGGCAAAGGTGTTCATACAGGCTTTACGGATCATACTTAGTATAGCTTCATATATATACATATTCAAACGTTTTATTAGATGTGATGGATAAAATGATTCTTTTTATGTATTACTTTGTTCAGCATCTACTCCTAATATCTTCCAGCGTTCCTTCAAGGCTACCTTATCATATATTACTTTTGGTGCTTTCGAAGCAAGTGATAGGTCGTTTAATTGAGGTAGTAAGGTATCTTCACTCATTTGGTGATGTATATATATATATATATTAGTTAATTAAAATGAAAATGCAAATAGAAAAAATGAATAAATAAATGAAAGAAGGGTAGAAAAAATGGAAAAGAAAAAAAAGGAAAGAGACAATCAATTAAAGATGATCTTGAAAGATAAGCCACGCTTTTTTTTTTTGTTTTTTGAAAAAAAATACTCCGTTTCCCTCTTTTTTTTTTTTAAAGAAACAATAAGTTCTCATGCACAAACAAGAAAAGTGGGTTATTGACATGGTGGTTAAACAAGAATGACATAAAAATGATATTTTATACTCTCTCTTCCTTTTTTGAGATATGAAAGATGGATCGACAACCATTAGCGTCTAATACAACTCTGGCAGTTTATCTAGAAGCTATTTTTGAGCGCTAATTCGTTCAATTTTAGCTATAAAAATTGATATCCAGTCCGAACAACTTGTTCAGTAGAAACAAAAGGTGCATAATTTTAATAAATAAAAAACACTTGTATCACTGTCAAATGAGACACTACTTGGGTCATTTTCCTTTATAGTGCCAAATTTAAACTATAATACATTTGAATATAGTTAGTAAATATTTTTTTGGAAACCAAAGACTGGTGTAGAGAGGAAGAGAGTGTATTTACATTTGAATAATATTAAATCGCTTAAAAGAATTGACACTTTCATTTTAAACTGTCTTCCATACTTACATTCACTGACTATGACTGATCCCTTTGAGTATAATAGCAATTTATACTGTCAAAGCATTGCTTTTCATATCTTGAGATGACTTATGATTCCCCTTACCTTCATCTGTGTCAGTATAATGTGTCTCTTATTACAGCGGATAAGAGGAAACCATGTTTTTATAGTGCCAAAGATAATTTATTAAAGAGCTATCATGGACTAAGTGGTCTTCTTCTACCTATTCCTGTAGAGTGCATTCTCATTAAAGGGCTTATAAAGGTGATTTGTAGCTCTACAAAAAGGCTGGTTATTAACATATCAGACGCATATTTGGAAATTGATGGTTGTAATAAAGGTAGTTTTTGTTCGTCAAGAAACAAGATATAATTCTCTTTTTAATAAAGAAAGCTTTCTCTCACTTCCAAAGTGACCATGTCATACGTTGGAGTAGCCAAAGGTTTATTACCTTTCTTTTTTTCTCAATTTCAGTTTCATCTGGCCGACACTTGATTACAGATGTCAATTACGTTCGTCGAGAATTTCAAATGTGGTATATTAACGGTAGGAGAACATGGCTTATGTTCTCACTCCGTGTTCTTTTAAATTGTATTTAGAGGAGGGTAACATATCTGACTTTATCATCGATATATTGGAGAGCATGCCTGTGTTAAAGAAGTTGGATTTTTTTTATCAGTAAAGATGAAACGATATTCCAACATTTTTCTAGATCTGAATAAAAAACGAATATATAAAGACACAAACATGTTTTTGTCAAATATAAAGTAGTAGTTAACTGACAATGCACATTTGGTATCGGAAGTTTTAGTATTGAGTGTATACATTGTATTATCCTAAAACATATCCGATTCAAGTAGAAATGATAACTCCAAAAGTGAGATATCTGCCATAGAATTAAGCAAGTAAAAAAAAGAGAGGCTGTCACTATATATATATATATTATGCATAGCTGTATTAATAAAGGGAACTGTCTTTACAAAAAACCGTCCCTAGTTGATTATTACATCATCCAATGTTATATATATATATATATATATATCTAGCAGTAGATAGGGGGAGGGGGATGATTACATAGAATTGGATATAATCAAGCTTTTTTATGAATTGCGCGAGAGATGTCGAAACCTTTTTTTCCGAATTTGATATGAAAATGGCGATATAAACCATTGTTACATTTCAATATATATATCTATAAGAGCTTACTTAAGGTTCACATGTTCAATATCAGACTTGGTTTACTCAATCTTATTTTAACTATCCTTTTGAATAAAAATAGATCAGTCCAATTCCTTAGATTTACATCTTGCAAAAATAAAAAAAGGGTTTTAATTTAAGAATAATATAGGTACTGCCAATTGAAAGCTATCCTGTATGCAGTTAATATCTACCATTATATTGGATTATTTGTATAAAACTTACTGAACAAGTTTAAATCACCTTTAATAAGCAAAAACCCTCTTTTTTTTTTTTTCTTCTCTCCTTAAAGAAGGGTATTATGCAACCCAATGGCGATCTGTACTGCCAAGAAAGAAAGGGGTCACCAAGTCCCTCTTCATCCGAGTCTTCGTTTCTTATTTTTCCTTATCTGCAAAAGCTTGTTTTTTATATTTTTACAAGTTTCCTAATTTATTCTATAAAAAAAATGCAAATTGATAATGTTACATGAAGTAAATAAAGATAATGATGATAAAGAATGTCTAATATTTCATGTGAAAAAAGTGACAAAATCTGAATTGCTTGTTTAGATTGCATTTTATTATTTTTTATAGTCTATTTTTGAAACATCTTTTACTTGTTGACAATAATAATAAGTGTTATTCGATTCAGCATAAGACCCACCCTATCGAGAGAGATCTAAAAAACGGAGAGAGAACAAGAGTGAGAGGATCTGATAACACTTGCATTGTGATCTGTAACTTTTTTTCTGTGCTTATTATTTCCATTTTTCCTATTTGTTCAACATAAATCATACTTTTTTAATTTAACTCAATTGAAATGTATATTTAGCATTCAAGTAACAAGATATTTCTTTTTTTTTTAGAAAAAGCTTTCAACTCCTTCAAAGTATTACAAAATAAAGGGGTAAAGTGTATGAAAGCTATAAATATGTATAGATTTTGTGCATGAAGCATGCAAGTCAAAGCCACCCTTTTATTATTATTATTATGGATTATAAATATAGAAATTTTGCTCTGTTTTGAAACGAAAAGAATGCCTATTATATACTTCTTTAATAATAAGAGAGTGAGTAACAATATATGTAAAATAGAAAGATGAAACCATATTTGGTAAAGAAGAACCCCAAATTATTATTGTTTTGTACAAATATATTATATATTTTAATCATTGTGTATGCACAAAGAAGTGGTGACTGTTTTAATATTTTTATTTATATTTTTACTTTCTTTTACTTTTCGTTCTTTTTCTTTATTCTATTTTATTATTCATCATTATCATTCTTCTATTTCGATAATATATACTCAAAAAATATTTTTTTTTTTAAAAAAAGAATAACAACGATCATACAACCAAAAACAAAATAAAAATGACCGTGAGTGGAATGAAGCATTCAATGCTTACCAAGAGTCTTTATATCGGGTTATTTTTCAGTTCCACGCCACTTTTACTGTAAGTTCATCCAATACATAAAATAAAGTACCAAATGCTGACACCAATAGAAGGATTGGCAATAGAACCTATGTTGAGCATATGGTTCGAACCTTTACCACTTGGATGAGTAAGTAGTTAGATTTGTTTTTCTTTATTTGTATTTTATTTAATACTAACATTTTGTAACATGTTTCAGGCACCAAAATATCACGCCCCTATTTACAACAGAGACCTTATACCCCACTGGAACATTTACGAATACTTAATAATACGCCAAATTCAATTTCATTAAAGCCACTGCCATTATTTGTTCATAATCGTAAATAGCCTTGTTATTATATTTATAAATATATATATTATTATTAGAATCTATATCAAAATACGGAGATATATTCGCAAAGTTCCCCTCATCCAAAAGCCCCTCCCTCTCTTCCGTAAAGTTCCATTTACCTTTAAAGGAAAAACTCTTTTTTATTATTACTATTACTATTATTTCTTCATATTTTGTTGCTTTATAAATATACCACATCTTGTTTTTCTTTTAATAGTGAAATAAGAATGAATGAGCTGCTAAGATTGTTTTTATAAATAAACATAACATCATTATAAAGTTCACTACTAAATCGAGGTTGTATCAGGTTCTCATTGTATTAAAAATAAAGTTTTACTTTTATAGTCTACTGTAACAAAAATTGTATATTCTTTCAAAAATATTTTCCACAGAGAGGGGCAAGAATGAGTTCTCACTCTATTATATATAATACCACTTTCCATCATATTCTGGTACATTTTTCTCGAATTCCTGTTCAAAATTCTATTTACACTATTTAGCTATTTCAAGTTTACTTGTAAAATATCATATTTACCTCTGGTTTAACCACAATACTCTCTGTCTTATAAGGTGATCCCTCAACACATACATTCTCACTATGTATACATATAACCCCAATGTTTTTAATATTCTTTCTTTCTCTCTCTCACGATAATAATTACACTTACACACTCAAATCATGTGTTTCAGCTTTTGGAGGAATCTGACCATCAATTAGCTTTTTCCAAGCTTCGTGGGTCTCTTGTATCACACTATTTGCATAAGCCCTGTTTTTACATTGACCATCAAAGGCAAATGTATTTGCCGGTTTTCCATCGGGGATCTTGTAAACTCTAAACCATTCTCTTGTTGCATCAATCAGACCAGGATATAACTTTTCCACATCCTCCACATCTACAACAAAACAGTAAGTATCCATTTTCTCTGGTGTATATCTATTTTTACCGTTCAGTTTAGATGCATTAGGATCATTCTTATCAATAGCAAGTACTTTCCAATCTGTTTCACCCTCATCCAACATGGCCATCACGCCCAATACCTTTACTTCCTTTACTTGACCCACTTTGGCAATCTCTTGTCCAATTTCAATCACATCAACGGGATCGTTATCGCCCTTTGCCATTGTTTCATGATGGATCACAGTAGGGTCTTCCCAAGTCTATATCATTTATATTTATATTTATATATATCACCATGGTAATAAAATGGATCACTATTCTTTGTTTTTTATTTTTTACCTGTGGCAAAGCACCATAGTTCCAAATGTATCCCTTATAAGGAAAACAGTTTCTTACAAATCTCATCTTTCCTTTCTTACTATCCTGTTTTATAGGATTAAACTTTTCTCCAGTAGCAATCTTATATTTATATTGTTTATAAGTATATATCATCTCTTTCTATTCTTATTTATCTAATCTCACTTCAATTTTTGCATTTGTCCAACGTGGTATCTCCACCACCATATTCACTGTCTCCTTTGACGAATACAGTGGAATGTCATGAAAAGGTGAAATGACCTGACCCTTATTGTTCTCTATAAACACACGATGAGCAGCTGTAAAAGGCTTCCCCAGCTTGATGGCTTTATAACTCGAGTAATAACGACGACACGTATATGTAAAGCAGGACATGTAAAATAATAAAAATTAAAATAATTTAATAATAATTGACAAGGGGTGACAACAGTTAACAAATAGATAAATAACGATTTACCTATATCCCCAATAATAGGAGTTTAAATTAGAACATGACTGGCTTTCTTTTCTTCGTTGTACTTATATCGTTAAGGACCTAACAAGAGGCAGTGATGCTAGATGAAGCACCTTTAGTTTTTATTGTGACACAAAGAAGGATACTGGGAGTCAACTTTGATACTAGAGTTGATGTAGTATATCAACACATCTCGAATGTTTATGACAGCATTCACGTCACGATTCCAAAACTAGTTTATCTTATTACCTTCCTGCAAACTAAATAGATATATTATGTCTTACTATCACCTGAACAGCTGAGGCAAAGCTTCAATTGTTCTTTTTTCTATTATTATAAAAGACAGTTAGTCTTAAAAAGAGATAAAATAAGTATCCCTATCATTGTATTTTTTTTTCTGAGCAAACATAAGGCATGGTCTTTTTCAGTGATACATTTGATAGAGAGATTTTTTCATTTGGTGATTTTAATGCATTATTGCTAATTGGAGAAGGTTTAGTACCAGTATGATTTCACTTACTTATGATCACACTTAAAATCTTCAGATCTATATTAAAGATTATCTCCCAAATGACTTGGTGTTCCATTTCATCGGCATAGATATAATCAAGAAGGGGAACAAAGAGAGACGAGACGTTATTCTTTGAAGATTAATCAAAAATACACAATTAAGAGTGGGCTACGGACTAACTATGACTTTTTGAAGAGATAGCATATAATAATGCTTCAATACTAAAGTTCTAAATTGATAAATGACTTTGTAGTATAACGCAGAGACTCTATATGTTCAATATGATAATAAACATGTTTGTGATCGTATAATAAGGTGATTGCATAAATCTTGTACAGTTATGTTATACAGAACACCTATTTACACCTATTTTTGTATAACAAGAGTTAAGTTTGTAGCCTTTGTGAGAAATATTCGGTGTCAGCTATATAAGGGCCATGTTAAAGGTAAGAGTAGTTTATTGTCTTATATTAAAAAAAAAAAGAACAGTCCCTTTTTGTTTTACATAATCTTTTTTTTACTCAATAGTTTGATAATTGGGTCCTGTCGCACGTGCTACAACAACAATAATAACAATATGGGTTCTCTTGCTTTATATATTTTATTTACTTTGTCTTACTTGCACGGAAAGCAGCAACATCCTTCTTAATCTCCTCACTCACTTCCTTATAGAGTGTGGGGCGATAACCGAGGAAGAAGAGGATTTCAAAAAACACAAAATAGGGTGCAGAAACCAATGCTTTACAGAAAATAAAAGGTTAGTAAGCATGATGATGGCTTTCTTTCTTTCTTTTTTTTTTTTTTTTTACCTTGAACCAAGTTATCCATTAACTTTGGGCTTCTCTTCTCAGCAAGACCATGACCAAGGAATTGAAAGATCCAAGAAGTGATATGAATAGCAAGTGCAATCATATTTGCATTTGGATTGGACGCAAGAAAGTTGGTGGCAGAGTAACTTGCATAAAGAAGAATGGGTGTAGCCAAAGACTATATATATAATAGAAATGATGAGTCACGATGTCTATTTAAGACATTATTGTAATGCTATCTTACAGCAGCAATGGGGTCAAGAATGGCATAATATATCAAGTAAAATACAACAGTAAAGAAGGAAAGGTTTGGACCAAAGTTGGATAGGAATGCAAGTGGTGTGTCTTGCACATTGAAAAAGGGTCCTGTATTGGCAGCGAATACAAGAGCTATTAAATGGAATAAGTATATGATATATAAGCAATAATAATAATAACAAAACCTGTCCAGAAAATAGTTGGTACAAATACCATGTGAATGGCAACATTAATCTTGTTGTTATGATGAGCACCATAGACAACAAGTTGTTCCTTAAGGCTAAAGATATCAGAACCCATTTTGAAATAGGAAAGAATGTAAGTGGGAAAAATGTAATAGAGAAGAAGAAGAAAAAGGGAATTAACACAAGTGAGTAAGCGAAATATATGGACTCACTTTTTTCATTTGTCTTCACAAATTACCTAAAAAGGGTCAATTACCAAAAAAATAAAAAATTACAAATACTGGCTTATTTCTTTCTTCTCTCCCCTTTTTTGTCTTATAAATAATTGTATTTTAAAGTGAATCAAACAAAATGGGTAACCAGCAATCCATGGAAAAAGTAGGAAGTGTCATTGAACAAGGTGTACAGATATACCAGCAAGTGAAAAAGGAACAGAATCAACAGCAACACCATGAGAGTCACTACCAGAGTAGTACCACTGAGACCCACCATTTTCAATCGGGTAATACGGATGACGATGAGGTGTATTCAAAGTATCGTGCACAGGCACATGAAGAGGCTCAAAAACGAAACGACTGCTATGAACGTTCACAGGAAGCCTATCGAAATGGGGATGGTGCCCGAGGTGAGTTTATCACTTTTCTTTTTCTCTCCTTTTTTGTTGTTGTTACTAAAGAACAGGGTAAAAAGCCAAGGAGTTGTCAAACCAAGGTCATCAGCATGACAACAAAATGAAGGAATTCAATCGTCAAGCAGCTGAGCACATTTATAGTGGTAAGAAGGAGATATAAATACATAATACATATATGAAATCAAATCCAATTCTTTCTTTCTCTCCTTTAGTCAAAAACCAAGATCGACCCTCCAACGAAATCGATCTCCACGGTCTCTTTGTCCAAGAGGCCTCTGAAAAAGTAGAGGAAGCTATTAAACGATGCAAACGCGAGCACGCCGACCACCTCGTGATCATAGTCGGTAAGGGGCTACATAGTCCTGGTCAGATCGCCAAACTGAAACCTGCCATTATTGAACTTGTCAACAAGTACGATATTAATTGTCAGCCAAACACGCCCAATCCGGGGTGTCTTTATGTGCGATTCGATGGTAAAGGAGATATGTCTTGGCTCAATCAAATTCAGGAAAAGTTGGCTGGAAAGGAGTGTATTATTATGTGAGAGCAAAGAAAAGTGTGTGCATATCCAATGTGTCTTTTTATTATTTCTGTTCAAGTAAAGCATCTCTTTCTATTATTTTCATATTAAAAACGAATACCAAATATCATTTATTGTTTCTCTTTCTCTTTCTCTTTTTGTATACGTCGTAATCTTGTATGCAGTTGATAATCTGTTGTCCTACATTCAATTCAATGAGGCGCCAAAACGGAAAGAGTAGATTTTATTTAAATCTTTTTTGTTTCATGGTGTTGATCAAATACAAAAAAAAAAGTCTTTTGAATAATAAAAAAAAGTATATCTCTTTATTTAAAGATGTTTTTTGTATTTATATAAGTATGTATAAAAATAATTGATTAAAACTAAACTAAATGATTGTATTTTGGGTGGTGAAAAAAGGGTAAAGCTGTATAAATAAAAAGGAATTGTGTGTGTGTGTGTGTGTGTGTGTATGTATGTGTTTTTTTTATTTTATTTTTTTGTCATTTTCTTGTTTCTAGTGTTTCAGAGGTGGTGGAGGAGGTGCGCCCATATCGTCATATGTATGAGGAGCTGAATACACATTTGAGCTTGTGATAGGCGCCGCTGCCATTGTATTTTGTGTCATAGCAGGTGTCTGTGGTGGTAGGGTAGCCATACCAGGTGTCTGATAATGCTGCTCATACACAGGCTGCTGGTATCCCATATCGTAATAGGATGGCTGCTGCTGCTGCTGATTATAATAGGGGTCACCGTAATTCATGGGTGGGGCAGCATAGTAGGCGTCGTTCATCATGGCAGCGGCGGGGGGCTGGGGTGACATGGTGTAGCCGTAATTGTTATAATTTTGCTGATCCCATTGTGTATTGTGTTGCATCTGAGGTGAGGCGTTATCCTGTACGAGGGCAGCCCCCATGGCGGGGGAGGGTCTGCTTTTGTTGAATGGATCAGATTGATAGGCGGCGTCATTAAAAATGTCTTGGTTCTCGTACTGCTTGCGCTTGTTGCGCTTCGTTTTGGAGAAGAAAGCATAGGCAAAACCGGCGGCGATCAATGCGACAAAACCGCATACACCGCCTACGATGGCACCTGTATTATTGCTGGATCCTTTATCCTTTTGTTCAGATGTTTCGGTAGCAGAGGGTGCAGGGCTAGAAGAGCTTGCCACTGTTGAACTCAAGCTGGATGAGGTAGGTTGTGCACTGGATGATGCGGGTGTAGAGGTAGGCATAGTGGATGATGTGGAAGAAATAATCGAACTGGATGAGGATGGTGCTGCTGAGCTGGAGCTAGGTAAGCCAGTAGATAAGGTGGGAGAGATACTGTTGGATGCACCAGAGGAAACTGCACCTGATCCGGTTGCTGAAGCTGATGTTGACTCATTGGATGAGGTTGAATCACAAAAGAACCAGCAAATAGCAGCGTCGGTACTCTGAAACTGTAGTGCTACTAATAACAAAGATGTCCAAAATAAACTTGTTTTTAAACGCATGACTCTTTTGTTGTTGTTGTTGTTACTGTGTTTTGTCTGTTTTTTTTCACAAAAAGGAATGAGATGAATATGCAAAAAAGGCCAAAAAATAAAGAGTGTGTAAGGAAAGAAAGAAAAAGAAAAAAAGAAAGAAAAGAGAGAGAGAGAACTGAGTGAGGGAGAAAAGAAAAAGGGAGCCCAAAAAACTTCAATGTAACACTTTGGATAGTTTATAGCTAAAATACATTAGTGTAGTTTACATTGATGTTGTACAGGAACCAGATTTAACACGTGTGAAAGATTAAGTACTGTTTCGTTTTCTTATATATAAAAAAAGAAAGGTGTCTTTGACATGTTCTTGAAATAATTAAATCAAAGTTTTGATGATTTGTTTGTTTATTTTATTTTAGCTTTTCAAAAAAATATAAATATTTATGTATATATATATACATATTCAAGAAAAAATAACGCATAAATAGTAAATTTATGATTATCAAATTTATAATGCACTATACTTAATTAAGAAACTGTCAATAAAAGGAAATTCAGATAAATTCCAACCTCAGAATTTTATAGGAGACAAAAAGAGAGAAAAAATGGTGTATTTATGATGAGAAACACTGTATTTTCCTAAAACAAAAAAAGATACTTTTTATAAATGCTCAACTACAATTGGAATATACTTTATATTGTCTTGGTATAACCAGCATGCATTTTTATTTATATGATACTTAGAAAGCAAAAAGATGATCATTTCTATAATACAAAATCATGTCAAGTTGAACAATAATAATAAAAGAGCGAAATGGCCAGAACATTGCCTCTTTATTCAATATCATTGGTTTTAAAGGTTTTTGGTTAGATCTTTTTAAATTTAAAAAACAAACAAAAAAAAACACACATACACATATATATATATTTCCAATTCAAAAGAATTCAAAGAAAAATAAAAAAATACCTTTTCCACTTGAGCAAAAAAGAAAAAAAGATATTCTAAAATAGGTTTTTTAATTAATTATAATTATATACATGTGATTGAAGTACAATTATTTTAAAGATTTGAATAGATAGTAGTAGAAAAAAGACAAGAAAAGAAGGTCCATTGGAAGAAATCTAGAATAAAAGAATATGCATTTTGGTGTGACGCTTACATAGTTTGTTTTCATTTTTAATTCTAAAGAGGATATGAAAAGAGAGAGAGAAAGAAGTCTTTTTTTCTGTGTATTTTTAAAGAGGTGTATCACACAGAAAAGCATTTTTGAGTCACCAATAACGCTTTTTAGTGTTTTTCTTTTCATTCCAATTTAACCTTTTATTGTTTGGTCTACAAAATAATAATAATAAATAATTTTATTTTTACATATTCCCAATTAACTTTTTCTTTTTCTCACTTTTATATTTGTGATAAATGGAGATGTTTTGTTTATGGTAAATGGAAACTATTCATTTAATATTAACAATAATAATGAAAGGCAAGCCACAGTTTGAAGATCAATTAAGTCATCATTGTACTACTTTGTTTTGTTTTTGTAAAAATTGTGGTTCCGGGAGACAATGTTACAAAAGAGATATATGATATGTTTTTATATTATTGAAAATATAAACTATCCTTTTTGATTGATTTTATTTATAAATAAATAAAAAAAAAGTGAGTCGGTTGTATTGTTATTTTTAAATAAAGAAGCTTTACCAAAAAAAAAAAAAAAAACGATAACCAAAAAAAAGGAGTTTAAATAAAAGCACAATAGTGTTGTTGCTATAGTGTTATGACTTAATTTTCAAATGTTCTCTGTTATCATAATAAAAAGAGAGAGAAAGAAAGGATATATAAAATGCAGGTGTCTTTGAATTTTAAATCACATGCATATCGTAATGAAGCTAATTACTTTATGCTTTCCTATGACGTTGATGTATCCACTATGTAATATTTAATTTTCTTTTGGTACTTAATAATAGGAGATCTATATTTTTTGTCATTATCATTTCGGAATAGTGTTCTGTCTATTTAAGCATCAAATGCGCATTTAAGTATTCTCGTTCACCATTGGGTTTTTTTTTTCATTATCTTTCTGCCCTTCATTATTTTAGTGCGTGCAACCATGTGAAGAAGAAAGTGAGCATGGAGCTTTCAAGTAAACTATATTGCAATTGCTTTAGAGATACAAACACGACTTTCTACTAAAAAATAACACTATTTTTATATCTTCTTGTTTCTCTTTTATATATATTATTCTATTTTATTTAGAAAAAAAAAGCGCTTTCCTGAATGAGGGCTAAGGAAAAAATGAAAGGTTTTTTAAAGTTACTTTCATAAAAGCTGTTCAACCAATCAAAAAGCGAAAATTTAAAAAGGGTTTAGTTCAATTAAAACATAATTTGTACCTTAAAAACTTTATTTTTTCTTGATTTGACCCTTTTTTTCTTTTCTTTTCTCTCTCTCTCTCTTTTTTTTTTTTACAACAATAGAATAGCAAAATAATATAGACGGTGAAATAGACAGAAAAAATTGCAATTGAATTTGAAAAGAAAGTAAAATGTTAAAAAAATCAAACAGTTTCACTTTTTTAATATTCGGCGTGCGAATGAAATCGATCTGAGATCATTTAATTTGACAAAACTGACCATGGTTTATTTCGCTAATTGTATACAGAAAAAAAAAGTTATATCGGGTTATGGAGACAATTCATATTTTAAAGCTGTTTGTAATTGCTGATTTTTTTCTTTTCATAAATGATATGCCTAATTTAAAATAATAATAAAAAAAAAGTAGCAGAATTGCTATAAGTGAAAGTCATGGAAGAAAAACAATATTAAACAATTAGCACCCAGTATCAAAACTTTCGATACAAACAGGATAAATCAGAGAACATCAACGAAACCGGATATATGCTAGTTTATTTAGCTTCTAGTTATTCTCTTTTATTTAAAAAAATCTATACTGTAATTTTGCCTCTGACTGCAATTACAATTCAAGTGCACTAAAATACCTTAGAATGCGTAAAATACATTATGAAAGCGAATAATTACAGCATCTTTCTCCTATATGGAATTTAAACGTGTCTGAATACAAGTTTAGAGTTACGATCTAGTTATTTATCTCCATGATCGAAATACATATTCACAATGATAATATTGGAGTTACATAATTGATTTTTTAGGGGTATTTATATACAAAATTTGATGGGAATCGATGATTAAAAATGGTATTTTATGTAGTGAGAATAAACTCATCTAGGTATTACTTGGTAACCACTCTTGAGCAGCTTTTTGTTGGTGTCATGAGAATACTTTTATGAGAATAATCTTATGAGAAAGATCGTTATTCTTTGGTACGACTTACTATGAATCCTTCGGATATAATAAAAATACCCTTAGTTTGATAATATTCTGTAGCTTTGATTTTAGCGTAATTTCTCCTCTATTTGTAATGTAATTTTGTTGAAGTCGCCTAAATCATATTTCCATATACCTTGCCTCCCTTTTATTTCTTAATGCTTCCAAAATTGTTCGTTATTTAATCAATGAAGTTACAGATCTCTAATATAAATTGACTCAGAAATACAAACATTTTTAGTGCTAAATCAAAACCACTTATTTTAAGCTACTTATTAAAGTGTTAAAATTATATCAAGAAAATAAAACATGTTAAATATATTTGATTGACTTGTCCGTTGAAATCAATTCTATTTTTTCCCATTTTCTTTCAATAGAGAGTTTCTTGATGAACATCTTAAATATAATCACCATCCTGTTTTTAAATTGTTCATCTTGATTTTACTCAAGGTTAACAAGTTACAATGATCTTCTTAAATGTATTTTCGGATAATTAAAATAACCTTTTTTTTGGGGTTCTTTATCCATCCAATCTTCAAAAAGAGTTATACATCTAAAAAATAAGAAAGTCATTAATCAACGTGATAATTGTTATTTTATTTTAGTAAAGAAAAAGATTCATAAACATTGACTTTCATCCTGCTCTTATACTTGGAGAGTTCGCTGGAGATGCCCTAAGGCTTCATAAGAAAAATAACCAAGTGTCTTGGTAATTATTTTCCTATATCAGCTTTATCTGCAGGAAATTCTCCTTTTTTGGAAGCTTATTCTATACTAAAAAAGCAAATGTTATACCGTTATATTGATCATCCAATAAAAAGGCTGAGAGATACCCCACAAAACATTTCCCCGGAGGTTTCTGTTTTGAGAAAATTGAGCAGTGCCACCTCTATTTCTTATATATCTTATTTTTGATAGTTAAAATTAATTGCTCTTCTTAAATACAACAAATTACATAACGTGTATTTTCTCTAAAAAAATAAGAGTTGAAAAAGTCGATTTTATCCCAAACACTCTCACGTATCGGTTCGAATAACTCCGTTAAGATTCTGAGTATACCAGAAGGAACCTTTTGGTGTAACCATGTCATTAAGTCGATCAGATGAATTAGTAGAGAATGCCGCGCCTTCTTAACACTTCATTTTGACAATGCTCTATGGTAAAATGTTTAACTCCTCAAGAGCACCTTTTTTTTTTTTAAAAAAAAAAGTGATCATATACCAGCTATTTTAGTATTGCTGAATCCTGACGGAATATCGCTGTATCAATCAATCTCCCTCCTTTTCTTTCGTTCTTTTTTGTACTTGAGAAAATCTCAATTTTTGAAAGTTGAGAGATTCCTCGGATGATATACATACACTCGAGCGACTCTCTTCTTCTCTCCCTCTTAATTTGACTCTTTATTTGTTCAGTGAAAATTTAGTTTATATCAATGTTTTTGTATAGAAATATGCAATTTCATTATTTGAAATTGTTTGAAGCGCTAAGGTATCCTGAATTTGTAATTATTTCTTGAAATTTCAGAAATTAATAAATTAATTTATTTTAACCAGTGTTCCATGGATGTCCTTAGTATCAAAATATCTTAGTCATACAAAAAAGGGTCAAAAAATATTTAAAGTCAATTTCTCTGTAGATGCAACTGTTTGATCCAATAAAAAACTGTAAATGATGTTAAAGCAATAATAGAATGCCCGTGCACTTGACAAAATAACTTTCCAGGAATTCATTTTAATAAACTAATGAGGGAAAATCTGAGTTATAACACTCCATTACACTGCATATATCATAACATTTGTATTTTATAAAAACAACCGCTAAATAGAGGAAAAACAACTATGGAATACATTTCGCAATTCCCATCAAATTACCAAGGTTTTTATGTTTATAAACATGCCATTTTAGATTACTTATATTGATCTCGGGAAATATTTGAAAGATATTGACGTACTATGGAAGTTCCATTGGGTTAAATATATTTCGCGAGAGGCTTTATACAGTAAGTATTATATTTTCCTAATAAATGGACTGAATTTATAGATAGATATATAAATGTATTTGATGTTTTTCATATTTTATTATCAAAATACAATACTTAGTATATCAATTTTCATTCAGCATTTTACATTTCTCAAAAAAGAACCACTAAGATTGAAATGTGTCACAGACATTTTTCCATGAAACTGTTACCACCATTTAAAGAATATAGAAAAGTGATCAATATAAAACTCAATAAAAAGACTGGATACGTACTACTTTTAAATACATATATGGATATTTATCTTATTAAACTTTAATAAAAGATATACAACCATAATTACCAAACGTAGATCGTGTTACTTTAAAAAAATCAATTTTTTTCAGAGACTGTAAATCTTTACTGACAATCGGAAGAAGGTTTACCTTTGTATTTCTATTAAAATATGTCGCCAACTGGATATTATATGGTTTCAAAGATATTCGGTTTGTTTATCATGATGATGGATATCACTTCATGTTTGTTTTTAAATGTTCCTATAATCTTCATGCATTATTTTTTTTTGTTTTTAATACAAATGATTATTTTTCAGAAATCAATCTCTCGGTCTGTCCCTTGTCAAACAATATTTTGTATTACTTTATCGAATAAATTTCCATTAAAAAAATCCTGGAGTACCACCAAATCCTCTAATATCTAGATAAACTTGGAAGATAAATTTGGAACATTTACCCAGTTCTCCATCTTCCAATTCAGGGAAAAAAAAAAAAAGAATGAACTTTAACTTTTCCATTGCTGTCATTCCTAATTTGAAAGAGAATTCTTTAAAAGGAAAAAAAAGAAAAGAAAAAGAGGGGTTAGAAAAAAGTTTGAAGGTGAAAAAAAGGACACTCCGTTTAAGTGCCACTTTACAATTATCATTTTACCAAGAAACGTATGACTTTTTTTTGAAATGATCCGAACCTCTTTTAGCATATAGCAGCATTTCTACGTCTGAATGTGTCGCCATATGTCACCGTATTGGTTAAAAAAAATACCTTTGAGGAGTCATATGAAGAAAATTTTGAACTTGAATAGCCATATAAGATTATGTATGCAATATTGTGCTTATATGAATTGTTAGATGGATTTAAGGTTTCTATTTCCAAAGAATCTAAAACTGATGGAAACAGAAGTATGGAAAACACATAGATCAATGCCAAATCAATCACTCTATGCTAAAATCTCAAAGGTCGCTCAGGAGCGGTAGATCACTGAAAAAAAAGAAGTGTAACTTTGAATTGCAGTAAACTGAAAATTATGGGGTAAATGTTTGTACAACAAACATTGAATATGAGAAAATACACCCTTTTACAAATGCAGCAATTAAAGTTTCTTTCCCACTTATTCCTTCCAGACGATGATCTTTGAAGACTAGCCCAAACTGATTCTATGAGATGGGAAAAAACATGAATAAATGAATTAAATATACTTGTATTAGTATCAATTATCAAAAAGTATATATAATAAGAGGTTTTTTTTCGAGTGAATACTTTTTTTTTTTAATATCAACAACAATAAAAATCAAAATGCATATTCCTTCTTTATCGGCTGCTGCTGTTGGTGTCTTATTCACCTTGAATTCCGTTGCTGCTAAAAATTATGAAATTTCTTGGGATGCTGCTTACAAAAAGGCCGAAGCACTTGTTGGCAAAATGTCTTTGGAACAGAAAGTAAACCTTGGTACTGGTGTTGGATGGGCCAATGGTGTCTGTGTTGGTAACACTTATGCTACTACAAACCCTGATTTCCCTTCTCTTTGCTTGCAAGATGGTCCATTAGGTAAAAACAAGAGATTATGTGTAAAATGTTAAATTTACTTATATTTCTGCTTTTTTTTACAATCAAATAGGTATCAGAGTAGCTGATAATATTACTGCTGGTATTGCTGGAATCAATTCTGCTTCCACCTTTGATCGTGATCTCATGCTTCAGCGTGGTGAGTACATGGGTAATGAGTTCCGTGCAAAGGGTATCCATATTCAATTGGGTCCTGGTATGAATCTTATGAGAAGCCCTGAGGGTGGCCGTGGTTGGGAATCTGGTGGTGAGGATCCTTTCTTGACAGGTGTAACTGGTGCTGAAACTATTAAGGGTATCCAAAGCCAAGGTGTTGTAAGTATTTATTATAATACCTGTAAAATAGAGAAGACAAAATATTTAATCAATAACCCTTCTAGATTGCCACTGCTAAGCACTTTATTCTTAATGACCAAGAACAAAACAGAAATACTGTAGGATTAAGATAATATTGATAAAGAAAAAAAAAAACTAATTTCTTTTTAAATAATAGGCATCCTCTGATGTTGACCCCAAGACTTTCCATGAGGTACTATATACTTATTTTATTTGTTAGTTTGAATAGTTTTATTTATTTATTTTTTTTATTTAGATCTACGTCTGGCCTTTTGCTCGTGCTGTTGAAGCCGGTGTTGGCTCTGTGATGTGTAGTTACAATAAGATCAATGGAACCTATGCATGTGAAGACGATTACACAATGAATACAGTACTTAAAGGAGAGCTTGGATTCAGAGGTTTTGTTCAAAGTGATTGGGGAGGAACCCACAGTACTGCTCCTGCTGTTAACAGTGGTCTTGACATGACTATGCCTGGTGATGTTAATTTTGGTTCTGGTGACTCTTACTTTGGCAAGAATTTGACTGCTGCTGTGAGCAATGGCAAGGTGGAGGAAGATCGTATCACTGATATGGCTTTGCGTATTGCTGCTGCTTACTACAAGGTCGGCCAAGATAAGAATATGCCTGAAGTGACTATTAATGCATTCGATCGTTCAAAGGCACCTTATAACAATGTCCAAGGTGACCACAAGAAGATTGCTCGCGCTGGCGCTGTTGCTTCTCATGTTCTTCTTAGAAATTCTGGTATTCTTCCTCTTTCTCCAAAGGTAAAGAATGTTGCCTTTATCGGTGCTGATGCTGGACCTTCTCCTGCGTAAGTTAATGATTAGTTTTAGAATATATATTATGTGTACTAAATATATTGTAATCCATTATAGTGGACTTAACGCATGCGAATATAATGCTTGTGATAACGGTACCCTTGCTATGGGTTGGGGTTCTGGTTCTGCTGAATTCCCTTATTTGATCGATGTAAGTTTCTTTTTATTATTGTCTAAATAGTGATAACAGACAGAGTCTCTAAAAAAACTTTATTTGCTTCTAGCCCCTTGCTGGTTTCAAAGCTGCTGTTAAAAAGGGTGTCTCTGTTTCCAGTTCTTTAAATGACTACGACCTTGACCAAGCTAAGAAGATTGCTAAAAGCGCTGATGTTGCATTCGTGTTTGCTAACGCTGACTCTGGTGAGCAAATTTCTGTTGTTGAAGGTAATTCTGGTGATCGTGCTAATCTCAGTTTATGGCACAAGGGTGATGATTTGGTAATATAATAATATTATGTAGTAATCACTGCATTTACATAAACTAACTTTTCACTTATCATTAGATTAAGGCTGTCGCTGATGCCAACAAGAATACTGTTGTGGTTATCCATGCTGTTGGACCTGTCTTGATGCCTTGGGTCAACCATCCTAACATTAAGGCTATTCTTTGGCCCGGTTTGCCTGGTCAGGAGAGTGGTAATGCTTTTGCTGATATTGTACTCGGAAATGAAAACCCCTCTGGTCGTCTTCCTTACACTATTGCCAAAGAATATGCCGACTATCCTGTTCATCCCGATCCTGCTGCTACTGTAAGTATTTCCACTTTACTTCATTATTTTACTATAAAGTAAGAATTAACTTTACTAATTATTTTTTCTTTCATCCAGGTTGATTACAGTGAAAAATTATTGTTTGGTTACAGACATTTCGATGCCAAGAAGATCGAACCCTTGTTCCCCTTCGGTCATGGTTTGTCTTACTCCAAGTTTGAATATAGCAAATTGAAGCTCTCTACCAAGGGCAAAGGTGACGATATTACTGTTACTGCCTCACTTACTGTTTCCAACACTGGTTCTGTTGACGGTGCTGAGGTTGTCCAAGCTTATATTGGTTTCCCTAAATCTGCCAATGAGCCTCCTAAGGTTCTTCGCGGTTTCGAAAAGGTTTCCATCAATAAGGGCAAGAAGGAAAATGTCTCCATTAGCTTCTCAAAGACTGAACTCAGTGTCTGGGACATTGATTCTGACTCTTGGGTTATTCCATCTGGTACATTCACCCTCTATATTGGTGCTTCTAATCGTGACATTCGCCAGACTGTTACCTTTAAGCTCTAAAATTATTTACTTTTAAATTTCGTACTATTTTCTTATCTATCATTAACTTATTATCAATAATTGAAAAATAAACTTTTATTTCTCTTTCTATACGAACACAAACATATATAAATGCTTTTTGTTACAATATTGTTTTCCAAATGATTGTCAAATAGAAAGAAGTGTCTTCGAGATTTCCGCGAATAACGTACTCTCTCGCGGAAATATCTATAAAATACTTTGATACACCAATAATGTTAAATTCTTCGATATTTTAGTCAATAGAGTGTAAACAGCTTGTATTTAAAACAAAATAAAGAATTAAATTTGTTTTAATGCATTTCAACATATAAGTGATGACATCTACATTTAAATACAGAATACATCTTATAATATTAGTGTATTATTATTTTTATTTAAGGAGGAAGGAAGTTTACTATGAAAGATTTAGCTTTTGGGTTATTAATGCTCTATATTACTAATAAATTATATCATCTTTGAAAATGTAATATAGAAAGATAAATATAATATAATAAAGTGGAATATTATCTTTTATTTACTTTTTTTTTATATAAGTAACATAAATGAGGTTTTGAGTATCCAATAAAGTTTATTGATCATTTTCAGAATTTTCTTCTTCCATAGTTAAACCCACCATAGTATTTGAACGAACCCAACTCGTTAGAATATTGGAAACTGTTTGTTCTAACTGCCTAATGCTATTTTCGTTCAGGATGACTTGATTTTTTGTATTCATATAAGATCTTGATCTTAATGATTCATTGCTTTTCTTTAACCGCCTGTTCTCGTTTTCAGATTCTAATCGCTTTTGCTCTGATACTTTCAATTGATTTTCAAGCAATTCCAATTTCGAATTCAGCCTTTTCACGACCATTTCTATTTGGCGATATCCAGGTATAGAATATTTAGTAGAGGAGACAAGGCTGTAAAATATTACAAAAACTCACTATTTCGTGTATCCGCAAGATAAAAATCTCTTTCATTCAACCGTTTAATACTCTTTTTTGCAACATCAAACCCCTGCATCGCACTTTTTTGGTACCATGATAATGCGTGATACATATCCACTTCAACACCCTTTCCTTCTTCGTAGTATTCTCCTAGGTTATACTGTGCATACATGTCACCATTATTAGCTGCCACAAGGAACCATTTCAACGCGGTTTTATGGTCTTTTCTTACTCCATAACCCCTATCGTAAAAATAGCCAATACTGTTTGTTGCAGTTACCTCTCCATTGATATGCGCTTTCAGATACCATCTCATGGCAATTTTGTAATCCACAGTAACTCCTTCACCTTCAGCATACATGAGGCCAAGTATCAACTGTGAATACGCATTATTACTGGCAGCGCCCAAACGAAACCAAGCCATTGCTTTGGCGTAATGGTTTACATTGTAGTAGATATCAGCAATTTTAGAAAGAAATAAGCCATCGCCATCTTGGGCTTTTTTTAGCACATCTTCTTTTACTTGAATGTCATCAACTAGAAACCAATTAGTCATCTATATTTGTTTCATTGATGATACGTACCAATAAGATAAGCAAATAACTTTTCTTTACTCAAAGTACACGTAGTCATTTAAATAGAAAAATGAAGATAAAGAAAGCTATTGGAAATAAAGTCTCAGTCAATATAAATAAAAAATCAGGTTTATAATAAATAAACATAAATATAATTTCGTGAAAATACCGTCATCTACCTTAATATACAGATATGGAAAGTTTATATAGATTGTTACATTTCATAAAGAGATGTAAGAGATAGAATAAATCTTCGGTTATGAGTACGATTAACTTTTTGCGATTTAAAAAATACAGCATATTGTCATTGCGTGATAGAAGGTTCGATATTCGATATTCCATTTCCAAGTCTCTTAACGCCTATTCGAATGGCTAATTGGTTTTTAACGTTCCGAAGAGAAAGATTCAGGAGGAATAATCACATCATAAATTATTCCAATATCATGGGTATTCCAATATAGAGTATTTCAATTTCCAGGTTCAACAGTATTAAACAACACTTAAATACAAACGTGATGACCAAACGCGCA
Source organism: Backusella circina FSU 941 (assembly GCA_025399235.1). Classification (NCBI taxonomy): domain Eukaryota; kingdom Fungi; phylum Mucoromycota; class Mucoromycetes; order Mucorales; family Backusellaceae; genus Backusella; species Backusella circina. The sequence goes on from MU622298.1 coordinate 131,591, forward strand.
CATTTGTGACAGAAATAAAAAAGGAAAAAAAAATCAAAGATGCAGGCCATTGTCAATCCAGTAATATTTTTTTAACCTTAAATAGTGGTTTATCAGTATTTTACCAACAAATACTGACGTAACTTCAAAAATAGGTGCGTTTCATTAAAGACTAGCATTTGATTGCTGTTGTGTTACTGATATGATATATTAAAACAGAGTGTTTGTAAGCATCATGATGTTAGAGTACACGTCTTTTTAATATGTGAATTACATTTTCTTTCATCAAATTACCCATATTTTAGATACTATTTATATTTATTGAAATACTTTTACGCTTCAATTGGAATAAAGTCATCTCGTAACTGAAATTGAATAAAAGTTTACGCGGGTTTATTTACAAAGTGAATGTAACTTTTCAAAAAAAGATTCAAGCCTTTTTTGGTATCCAAGAGCGTTTTTTCATGCATTCATGTTTGTGTGATACTTTGCCCTTCTAAAAACAAACATATAGGTAAACTCTCAAAAGGATGATCTTGGTACTGATTACTATTTATGGTATCGTAATTATTTCTAAAATTATCCATTTTATAAAAAAAAAAAAAAGCAAATCGTTCAAAAAAGCATGAAATAACGTTACATTCTAAAGGTATTCACAACAGTATATGATCCAAGCCAATTTAAGGTAGATGTGACAAAATAATATAGCTGTTGTAACAAAGATCCTATATAGTGGTAACTTACCCTTTCCAAAATGTCTCTATATTTTCTCTTTATTTCTCTCTTTTCTCAATTATATATATATATATATTTTAAAAAAAAAATGCACATTCTTTCTTTATCTACAGCAGCAGTTGGTCTCTTATTGACCGTTAATACAGTTACCGCAAGTTTTGAAATCTCGTGGAATGCTGCCTATGAAAAGGCAGAAGTGCTCGTTGGTAACATGACCATGGAACAAAAGGTCAACATCACCACCGGCTCTGGTTATTATAAGGGTCTTTGTGTTGGCAACACATATCCAACCTATAATCCTGATTTTCCCTCACTTTGTTTACAAGACGGTCCTTTAGGTAATTAATAAATGGAGACTTTAAATTAGGATACTGATCTATGTATAGGCGTGAGATTGGCTGATAATATTACTGCTGGCATCGTTGGCATCAATTCTGCCGCAACTTTCGATCGTGATCTCATGCTTCAGCGTGGTGAGTACATGGGAAGAGAGTTCCGTGGAAAAGGTATCCATGTTCATTTGGGGCCTGGTATGAATTTTATGAGAAGTCCTGAGGGAGGTCGTGGTTGGGAATCTGGGGGTGAAGATCCTTTCTTGACGGGTGTAACGGGTGCACAAACGATTAAGGGTGTTCAGAGTGAGGGAGTTGTATGTCATATATGTCTCTTCATGAAAAAAAAAAGAAAGAGAATCTAAATAAATTTTTGTTAGATTGCAACTGCAAAGCATTATATTCTTAACGATCAGGAACTGAATAGAAATACTGTAAGAGTTTATTTAAAAGTTATTTAATCCACTTGTTAACTTGGAAAATAGGCAAGCTCTGTCATTGACCCCAAAACATTTAGAGAAATATATTTGTGGCCTTTTGCACGTGCAGTTGAAGCCGGTGTTGGCTCTGTGATGTGTAGCTACAATAAGGTCAATGGTACCTATGCATGTCAGGACGATAGTAATCTAAATAAGGTACTGAAGGATGACCTTGGCTTTAGAGGATTTGTTCAAAGTGACTGGGGAGCCACTTCAAGCACTGTGGGTTCTGCCAATGGTGGTCTTGACATGACCATGCCTGGTGATCGAATTATAGGTTTAGGTGGCTCCTATTATGGTCCTAGTTTGATCAGTGCTGTAAAAGCGGGTAAGGTGACAGAAGATCGTATTCATGATATGGCTTTGCGTATTGTAGCTGCCTACTTCAAAGTGGGCCAAGACAGGAATATGCCTGAAGTGACTGTTAATGCATTTAACCGTAAAAAGGCACCTTATAACAATGTCCAAGCAGACCACAAAAATATCGCTCGTGCCGGTGCAGTGGCGTCTCATGTTCTTCTTAGAAATTCTGGTATTCTTCCTCTTTCATCTAATGTTAAGAAGGTGGCCATTATTGGTGCTGATGCTGGACCTGCTGCAGGGTAAGCAAATATATTGATTTATAACATAATGGGTATGCTAATTCCACTACAATTCATTGTAGTGGGCCTAATTCATGCTCAGATCATGGTTGTGATAAAGGTACACTTGCCCAAGGTTGGGGTTCAGGTACTGCTGACTTTCCTTATTTGATTGATGTAAGTCTAAACAATGCATAACATATTCAAACATATAAAAATTGAACTAACATGAAAGCTACTATTTTAGCCTCTTACCGGTTTCAAAGCTGCTGTTGGTGATAACATCACCGTCACGGATTCATTAAGTGACTCTAATCTCAAATCAGCCAAGAAGGCTGCTGCAGATGCTGACGTTGCCTTTGTGTTTGCTAATGCTGATTCTGGTGAAGGTTACATTGCTGTTGAGGGCAACTTTGGTGATCGCATCAATCTTAAATTATGGCATAACGGTGATAAATTGGTAATAATAATATCTTGTTGTTTTCTAAAGCGATTAAATTAAGTTTTATATCTCTATTATAGATCAATGCTGTTGCTGACGCCAACAACAACACTGTTGTAGTCATCCATTCACCTGGACCTGTCCTGATGCCATGGATCAACCACCCTAATATCAAGGCTATTCTCTGGCCTGGTATGCCTGGTCAGGAAAGCGGTAATGCCTTTGCTGATATTGTCCTTGGAAAGGCTAATCCTTCCGGTCGTCTCCCTTATACTATTGCCAAGGAGCATGATGATTATCCAGTCCATACCGATTATTCTCTTTCTGTTCGTATATACATCTCAGTTCTATTCGTTCAGATTTAATTTTTTTTTTCTTTGACAGGTTAAGTACAGCGAGAAATTATTATTCGGTTATAGACACTTTGATGCCAATGGTATTGAGCCCTTGTTCCCCTTTGGCCACGGTTTATCCTACACTAAGTTCAAATATAGTAAAGTAAAGCTCGCCACCGAAGGTAAAGGCGATGATGTAAATGTCACTGCCTCACTCACTATCTCCAACACTGGATCTGTTGACGGCGCTGAGGTTGTCCAAGCCTACCTTGGTTTCCCTAGCTCAACCAACGAGCCTCCCAAGCTTCTTCGTGGCTTTGAAAAGGTGTTTGTCAAGAAGGGCAAGAAAGAAAAGGTCTCTATTAGTTTCTCAAAGACCGAGCTTAGTATCTGGGATACTGTTTCTGATGCTTGGGTGATTCCTCATGGCACATTTATTCTTTATGTTGGTGCTTCCAGTCGTGATATTCGCCAAACTACTATCTTTAAACTCTAAGATTCATATATACACAATCCTTAATACCTAATCTATTGGCTTTTTATTATATAATATTTTAACATTAATATACAAATAGATGTTTTATTTGTGTTTTGCAAATAAAGTCTCAGATAGCTTCTACGTTTTCTTTTCTTTTTATTGTTTGATGCATCCGCGGATGCATATCTTTCTCACGATGATGCTCTTTTCAAGTAAGTAAAACGGATAGTTTATGTTGGACTACCCGTGAGTATAAATGTAAATACGCATATACAAAGTACAGTGGGAGGATCTATATCACTCTTATCAGTCTCTTTCTTTATGTTTCTCGTCCAAGATGAATAATCATTTCTGATTGACTTAAATGAAAGTGGTACCACTTCCAAATTATACTTTATAGTGATGTCACTATTCAAAGTGTAAGTTATTCATTCTCCATTGTATAACCTTTAAATACCCACTAAAATGAATCTTGTTTATTGCTCGAAATATACATCCTGTCATCTAAATTGCACGACATAAGAAAATAAGGCATGCTCATCATGCTTCAAAAATGAAAAGATGGAGTACAACGAAAACTTTAAAATGGGTTAATTTCGCTTACCCAAATTTCTACTAGTGCTTTCCTTTATAGATTTACTTTCTTTTTCACAAAAAAGTACGTATAACACAATTTTTATTGAAATTGGAGAGCACCAAGTTTACATTATGCGTTGCTATTTTGGTATCACGTTACACCAAGCAAAAATAAATGAAAAAATAAATCCCATTTTTGAGAATATAAAACAAACAGCAGTGATTTAACATGTAATACATTGTTCTTTATATATATACTATTTATTTATTTAACTTGTGATATGAATAATTTGACTCCTTACAATAATAATGATGGAAATGACACCTTTTATGTCTGTAATTCACCATTAAACTCAAGATCATGAATAAAAAGATGACCAAATGGGCCATTCACCTTGATATCCGCTTTACCTCTATAATATACCTTTGGCTTTTGACGAGATAAAATGCGATTAACAAATTTTTCAAAATCACTCTGTCCCCCTGGTAAGACCTGTAACGGTGCCTTTGTAATGTGCGATGTCACCTTCACAAGCTGCTCAATGTTCTCTGTCTGGGCAGGACAGGGCTTACTTGGATGGATAACGGAAAAAGGTTTTGGAGAGTTTTCATTCAAATATACATACACGTGGGGATCAATCTCTGTGACATCCAAATCAAACTGCATTTCCCGCGGTTTCTTCAAGTATGCCAACGCATCAGCAGTAAGGAGTATATTACCCATGCGTGAGCTCTCGATTTGTATGTTTGTGAGTTCAAGTGACTTGATCAGGTCTGTTTCAGAAGCACCAGGAAATGGAATAGCAAGTGTAACTGATGTCAATGCATCCTTTATCCAATCCGGTAGGGATACTGCCTCTACATCCGGACCTGTTTTGCTTGCCCTGATATGTACAATTGAACTATTTCCGTGTATATAGCGTGAAAGGAAACCCGATAAGATATCTTGTGTTGTTTCATCCTGTTCGTCCAATGGGAGAGTGCGACCTGTTACATTAAAGTAATTCATACTGTTCCCCTTAAGATCGGCATTGTGCGCTCTGACCACTGCAATTTGTACATCCTTTGTGCTGTCATTATCATAAGGAAGATGGATGCCAAGATCAATGTCTCCCAGGTTGAGACTCAGTACGTTGGATGGATTGAAGAGGCCAACAGTACCCTGGACTTCCAATCCACCCAATGGATGCTCACCGATAAATGCCATATTGTGTAAATCTGTTTGTTTTAGACCGTCCATAGCTAGATGTAATAGTAAACAACGTCAGTCTGATGATAAACACTCTTATCTCTTTATCTTTACCCTGTAAAACAATCGATCTATCTAAATCCACATTAGGCTTGTATGGCAGCCAGCCTAACGAGAGAGGTAATATACCCGAAAGATGCCACATGACTGTTTTTGCAACGACAGCCTGTTTACAAAATAACATCAGTGCCTGCGTATCCTGTATCAAAAATGTAGTGATAAAATCAAATCGAGTGACTGGCGAAGAGCTATTGAGTGTCAATTCAGGCAGTGCTACAAGTCCAATATTAGCTGCCATGATTTCGTTATCGTATTCCACTTTGAGTTCTGTTGGTGCAGTGATAATCTTGCCAAAGACAGAGTTAATTCGTTGTGTCCAATGGTAAAGATCTTGTTTAAGCTCCATCTGACCCATGACATGCAAGGTGACTTGATTGTCGTCAGAGACATTAAGAATGGATGCTTGCTGAAACTGGAAATCAATAGCCTGATCTACAGTTCGCTCTGCAAAGCTAGGTAACCAACCCAATAATAATAAAGTCAGAACAATAATCAAAAAGATAGTGGAAGGTAGGATATAACGGCAGTTGCTTGGTTCCCTTCTCTCCTGAGGAGTAGTGTTGTTGTCGGTACCATAGACTCGTTCTGGGTATTTACTTGACTCTGATACGAGTTGTGTGCGTTCAGTTGGTATATATTTTGATGAGGAAGAACCTTCACCACTCATACTCGTTGTCATATGTTTATTTATAGTGAAAGAAAATGAAAAGAAAAGAAAATAAAGCAAAAAAAAAACAAGCTGTGTGACCAACTAACTGTACGACTAAGACTACTGAGTTTTAAACACAATTGATCAGCACTTTACGTATAGAAAATCCAACAAAGAAATGGAATATCATAAAATGAATATCTAGTATGATGATGATATTACCAATCATTTGTAAATAAGAGAATGTGTGCTAATTAATAAAACATAGAAATTAGCTCTAATAATGAATTGTTATTATTAAAGCTAGTAAAGAAATGCTGTCTTGCTTGTTAATCAAAGCAAATGGAGCAAAATAGAGAAAATAGGATATGTACTCTTTAGGCCCCCATCGACATAAAATGAACAGTATTGTGTAAGTAACAGCTAAAAAGCATTGAATAGAGGGTTTTGTATTACAGATCATAGATTCTTTAAAAGGTCTTATTTATTTAACGCATATGTTATTAGGGCTTTATTTGCATTGCCTTACTAAAAACTTTACCAAAAGTATCTTATACCAGCACTCTTGAACGGGTATGTGGTTCTTCGTTTCCTCCTACAGTGACCTTCCGTTAATTTCCGCCTTTAGGTGAAATTTGATCAATGATGGTCTTGGGGTCTTTTGCAACTTTCCTTGGTTTTGCCTGTCATCCTGTTCTTAAGCTGTAAAATTGATCCAAGGCTCTTATGTGATAGCACTGAGGAAGGCCATTGTATATTCCGTTAAAAGTCACAATATGTGTGTTTTTTTGAAGCGGTGTTAATGTATTGTCTTGATAGTTCATGATTGAAATGGAATAGGTGGAATAGCGCGATGGATAGAATGGAGAAAAACTAGAGAGCAATAATTAAAGTATGTAAATAAAACTTTTTCTTCCGCTTATAAATATCACTTTATCGTAATCAAGTGAGAAGGGATGCTTGATAAAAGGTGGTAACTATATGTATATGGCATCGTCATATTCATTGTCTTTATATTTGTTTAATGTGTTGGGCAAAATCCAAGTCATGCTCAATGGATGTGTACTATTCAAATATTTGAAAACTATTCTATCTATTAAAACTAGGCATATTCTATCTAGTATCATTAGGTTTATGGAGAGTGTATCATCTCTCTTTACTATTTCGACATGATATCGTTTTCTGCGGTAATCAACTAGCTGCATCCAATAAGTAATACGCTGACAAGAGTATAAAACTATGAAATAAAGAAATAAGTCACGCATGAGTGCTCCAATTCATCCCTTAACCTGTTTTCTATGCTTGATACTATAATAATAAATAATAAAAATAAGAAAGTAAATAAGATTAGTTTTTACTTTATTAGAATGAAACTGATATAGTAGAAATAGGTGTGTTTTGTATATGTGATAAAATCCTTTCAAGATTGCTCTCGTATGACGAAATAAAAGACACTATTCATACTAAATAGAGGATCGCCAAGACTGACGTTTGGTTTATTCATATCTTATTTGGTTACTATGATTACCATGTTCTCCCCTGTTTTAATTTTTGGTAGCTATGGTTACCATTTGTGGTGTTTCTACTACTGAAATCTTAAGGGCACAAGTAAAAATCCTTAGGGGCACCAATACATCCGATCCTAACCGGAGATTTAAAAGTACTTGTGCTCATTAGAACCGCTAAGAGATCTGTTTCTACTACCATAAATTAAACAAAGTCTAAAGATACACCATATTTTTTACAGTATTTTGCGTCATTTTCTCTTCTCTGATACAATACTTTTGATCTGTATGCTATAGAAAGAGAATATGCTCTTACTCTAATATAACTACTACGTTTGTAGTTTACGCAGGCAGAAAGATATATATCTCATGCATTTGATTTAAATAAGTAATATTCCTCTAACAATAATGAATAAAACTATAGCAACATAATAAAAAATTGAATTCTAATATAGAATCAAGTATGTATATATTAAACTAAAGGAAGACCATTCTAAACCTGTTTTTTAACTAACACTGCTTGATCCCCTCCCTCTTCTTCAATTGGTAGTGGCGGAGAATTCAATAGAGGAACAGAAAAAAAAAAAAAAGTGACTTTTAATCTTTTTTCCTGCATTTTTTTTTTAAGTTTTTTTTTTTTTTTTTTTTTTTTTTTTTTTGGCATCTGTCAGTTCCCCCCTTCTTTTCTCAAAGTTGTAAATAAAAATAATGGCAGACAGGGCTAGATCCATTTGTACCAATTCAGAATACGCACCTTCTGAAGCTGATCCTCAAGGTAAAAAAAAAAACAAACAAACAAACGCAATACCAAGTCTCTTGTTTTATCTAACACGTACTTTAGATCAAACCTGGGACGACTGGACAGGCGAGGACGAAGAGGAACTCTCCCAATGTCTCTTTTGTTCCGAGACATTCCCCGATCTCTTGGATGCATTCAAGCACATCAAAAACACCCACAACTTTGATTTTCAAAAAACCCGCAAGACACTCGGTCTTGACTTTTACCAGTGCATTCGTCTCATCAATTACATTCGTACACAAGTGAAGGCCAACCCCGAGTTGACAACATGGACAGAGACATTAAATGGAAAGGAAGGTTTTTGGGAAGAGGACCAGTATTTACAACCTGTCCTCGAAAACGATACACTGTTGTTTGGGTTTGAAGAATTAGAGGAAGAGGAAGTAGAGGAAGTGGTGACAGCAGAACCTACAACAGCACTTGAAAAACACCTCTACAAGTTGCTCCAGATCGCCCAAGAAAACGCCATCAATCTTCAAGGACAATTTGGGGATTACAAGGAGACGGTCAAAAAGACATTTTATGATACCTTGGCCGATAAAAACAAAGAAAACGAGACATCGGCGTCGGGCGCCATTGTCGATCAGGGCAACTACTATTTCAACAGTTATGCACAGAATGATATCCACCAAGAGATGCTCAAGGACCGGGCACGTACCGAAGCCTACCGTGATTTCATCTATGAAAACAAGGACATCTTTAAGGGCAAAGTGGTGCTCGATGTCGGTTGCGGTACTGGTATCCTCTCCATGTTTGCCGCCAAGGCAGGCGCCGCCCAGGTCTTCTCAGTGGACAATTCCAACATCATCGAAAAGGCCAAGCTCAACATCAAGGAGAATGGGTTGGATCACATCATCACTTGTGTTCGCGGCAAGGTCGAGGAGATTGAGTTGCCCGTGAAACAGGTCGATATCATTGTCTCGGAGTGGATGGGCTATTTCCTCCTGTTTGAGGCCATGCTCGACTCGGTGCTTGTTGCCCGCGATCGATGGATGGCACCCAACGGTATCATGGCGCCCAGCCAGACCCGCATCCTCCTGGCCGCACTGGACGACGAAGACCTCAAAGACGATCGTGTCCATTTCTGGAACGACGTCTATGGGTTCAAGATGTCTGCCATGAAGCAGACACTGGAGAACGAGGCGGTGGTCGATTTCTTCAAGGGCGAGTCGGTCATTTCGGATATTGTGACCATCAAGGATCTGCCTCTCCAGACCATCACAAGCAAGCAGTTGGATTTTGTAAATAGATTCGAGTTGACCATCACAAAAGAAGGAACTGTGAATGGATTCGGAGGTTGGTTTGATACATGGTTCACACGCGATGGCCATGCCATTCCAAAGACACAAAAGACCGAGAAAGTGGAGGGAGAGACCTTCATGACAACGGGACCCTTTGGTTTGGGCACACATTGGAAACAGACGGCGTTTATATTAGATGAGCCCATCCAGGTCAAGGTCGGTACAAAGATTACTGGTGTGTTTACATGTCATAAGGGCAAAGAGAACCCTAGAGAGTTGGAGTGTGAGATTGAGTATAGTGTGGACGGTGTTTCAAAAGTACAAAACTATCATATTTAAAAAAAGAGAGATGTATATATAATAATAAAGACCCTTTTCATTGTCAGTGTTGCACAGAATGCATCATCAGCATCACCATATTGAAAGCTAAAAAAAAAAAAAAAAAAAAAAAAAAAAAAGTTTTTGCTTTTTTTATTTGTATCTACTTGATTTATACATATTTACCTTAATTATTCAAAAATGTCCGGTTATGGTGCAGTGCCTCTCTCTCAAGAGGAAGCAGCGCAAACAAACAATAATATCAGCTGGAGAACGAGTCTGGGAGAGAAACTAGAGAGTCAACGCTTTCATATCGCCGTTCTTGGCCTTATTTTACTCGATTCCCTTTGTGTTGGCATTCAGATCATTTATACCTTTTTCCATGAGTGCCAAGTGCCACTCTCCCATTCTCGCCATTGGATGTTGGTGGCTTTTGAAATGGCCGAGGTCATTAGTATGTTCATCTGCTGTCTTTTCTTGATTGAGTGTGTGCTTTCACTGGCTGCTTTTGGACCTCAATTCTATTTGCCATGAATGGACCAGAGAGAAAAAAAAAAAAAAAAAAAAAAAGAGAGACAAAGTATATATATATATATATATATAAAAGAAAAACTCATATCCTGTTATAGTGATTATTACAACATTTGTGCTCGAAGTAGTCTTGAGAGGAAAGGAAAGAGAAGTAGCTGGGTAAGTTGTAGTACATCTTTTCGTAATATGGAATACTTAGTAATATACATATATATTTAGACTTTTGATTATATTCCGTTTCTGGCGTATTGTCAAGGTGATTGAAGCAGTTGTGATGGGTGTCAGTTTCTCTCATGAAGAGGAGCTTGAAAGTATCAAGGAACAATGTGAGCGCTTGGAGGCACAGTTGGCTGCCGAGAAGGAAAAGAATGCTGAACTTGTCAAACAACTTGAATCAAAATAAATGATCTTAAATAAAAATTTTGATATTATAATAATAATAGCTATAATAATAAGTGCTTTATTCATGTGAATTATGGCTGGGCAGGATGTTGGGCAGGGGCAGAGGCAAGACCAAATAAGGTGCTTGACACTCTTCGGGAATATGAATCCCTTTTTGGAGCTGAAGAAGCTGAACTATTTGATCCTGATTTTATATATTAGTACCATTACTCTCTCTCTCTCTTTCTCTCTCCTCTATACTTTACTTGATCTCGATCCATCGCCAGGAATCACCTGTGGACTCACTGTACTATGACCTAATAGCATTGGACTTTCATCCAGCTGCAATGGTGGAATGTTATTCAGGTTCTTATCCGAAGCTAAGGAGCGTTGAGAGGAAGTAGAAGTCGATCTGCGTACCTTTTTATTACAATGATCAATTTATATATATAACCCCATATATCAATGTAATATCAATAACTTACTCTACCTCCTCTACCAGGTGAAGGAGGAACAGTTCTGAATACTGCTGGAATACTATAGCATGTAATGATGATCAATATACAACATCGCCAATTCTTTCTTTTTCTTCTTCTTTTTTTACCCTTCATCCAATGGAATATCATCAATGGATAAACCTGCCTGCTTTCTAAACTGAATCAATTCACTCTTATGTTTGTTACATTGTTGCATCTTTAACAAGACTGAGTATCAATTAATACACAAACAGGTGATGTGATATATATATTATTATTTCTTTTACATTCTTTCTCCATTTCAGTTGTTCTACTCTTTAAGACTGCAATTTCCGCAAGCAACATCTCGGCCGTACCAGCCTGTCCCTCAGCAGTGGACCACTTCTTGGGACTAATATTCATATAAGCACAGATACACACACATATACCTTTTGATATATAGTCAACTTACTTTACAGCTGGTGATATCGCACCTGGTGATAACGAACCCACCATTGTATCCTGAATCGCTGTTGGTGAAGTAGCCTGTTGCATTCTCAATGAATCCAACTGTTTTTGCAACTTGTTTACAATAAACTCCTGTTCCTGCTCCAGTGAATTCTCCATATCAATCTTTTCACGTTGAAGTTGATTCAGTTTCTTTTGCAACATGTTGGTCATATACTCCTCCTCTTGCTCGACCTGTAAGAGGAGCTCACCTTTTTCCTTTTTGAGACCCGTGATGCGTTTTAATAGACGGTTGGAGATGAATTCTTCTTCTTGTTCTGCCATAGCGTTCTAGTAGCAATAATAATGATAATGATATGAGTTTAAATATGTATAAACATAGATATATATAGTACCATATCCACTGTCATTTGCCGTAAGAGTTTATTATCATGTTTAAGTATCTTTACATGCCCTTGTTCCATTTCGAGTTCAAATTCGAGTCGTTTTATGTGTGTAACTTGTTGGAGTAACTTTTTATGTAACTTTTTGACCTCGTTGCGAAGTTGGGTTAGATTATCAATGGCCAAGAGTTGGTCCAAGTCTTGACTCGTATCGTTCCTATATTTATAAAGTATAAATATATATATAAAACTCTATGCTTTTATATAATAGGTGCTCTTACGTAGTGGCATTTTGAAGTTGACCTAATGTAGCTTGATATGCTTTTGTACGCGAATTCAAGTCTGCCTCTAAAACAGCCTTATCTTTACGAACCTATAAAGTTTTTATTATTAATATTTATATTAAAGAAGAAGAGTTCTTACTTTTTCAAGCTGTTCACGAAGCGACTTTGTAAATTGTTGCTCATTTTCTCTTATTTCTGTTAATAACCGAGTATTCTATATAGAAATATTTAATAATTCTGTATTGTATCTATTTTGTACTTTTTATCCTATTTACGTCAGTATCTTGCTGCTCTTGACGGTCCGACATTATGATAAGAAAAGAGAGAATAAAGTTTTCGAATAAAGAAGAGAAAAAAAAGAAAAAAATAAGAAAAAGCATACAACACGTGATGCATTGTTTGTGAGGTCATTCTATTCATTTCATGTCTTTTGCTACTATAAGACATTGTATGATATTCTAGGTTATTTATCTCATTGCAGTTCCCTCTCTCTCTCTCGTAGGCAATATCATAGGCATGCTTTATACAATACTAATAACAATGCACTTATCAGTGTATTCATGTGTAAAGTCATTAGTGTATATCATAGCAATACACATCTATCATGTTCAAATTGATGAATACTACAATACGTTGTAGTATAATGGCCACAATACAAAAGTATTTGATATCATTTCCTTGTTTTACATATTTGTTTATAAACTCCATCTTCATATCACTTTTGCTGTGCGTTGTACACCAGAGGAAACAAGAAGGTTTGACATGGCTTAACAAAAAATATCATTTATAATGAATGCTACATTATATACTCAATGATAGTCATTCCGACCAAGACGATATCTTGCTATATTAGCAGATTAGTAATCTCTTTATGTTTATATATAAACCAATATACCTAATAGTCGACTGTACAACAATAAGTGCACATAAACCCACACAAGGCAGTTTAGCTGTGTTCCAACAGGGTATAAAAATGCAAAAACAATATGCGTAATGGCATTTTCTTATTGTATGATATATCATTCCCAATGATAGAGTGTTAAAGTGATATTTATGCAAAAAAAAAAAAAGATACTCCAAACCATGATATACACCAAACAAAACAGAAGTTCTGTCATTTAAGTTGATATGTAAAGATAAATGGGTGTTACAGACAGTGCATGGCGAATAATACCTTGTTTGGAAAAAAGAAGATGCGTTTCTCTCAAAAGGATATATCATGCAAGTCGACGTGTCAGCGGGATAACCCACACGTGATATTCTAATTCCGCTGTTTGTTGTTCTTTAAAGAAAGAAAGAGAAAAAAAAAAAGAACTTGTTCTTAATCAATAACAAACAATCATGTTGAGACCTGATATGAATGGAGAGAGAACTCGCGAAGAAGTGAGTTTTTTTTTATATATTTATATCGTAGAGAAAGACTTATTTTCTCTCTCTTTCTTTTTGTAGATTTTATTGGAACCTTATAATTACCTTATTGCCCATCCCGGAAAAGACATTCGTGCCAAGCTCATCAAGGCATTTGATAGCTGGCTAAATGTGCCCCAAGATATATTAAAAGTCATTACAAAGACCATTGCCATGTTGCATACTGCAAGTTTATTGTAAGTTCTGGAATATATAAACTATGTACACAAAAAGGAGGTCTGACAAAACTATACAGAATAGACGATGTTCAAGACGATTCTGACCTGAGAAGAGGTATTCCCGTTGCTCATCACATTTATGGTATTCCACAGACTATCAATACAGCCAACTATGTCTACTTTTTGGCATTACAGGAGCTGATCAAGCTGGGCATTCCAGAGATGGTACAGGTCTATACAGAGGAATTGGTGCATTTGCATCAGGGACAGGGGATTGAGTTGTTTTGGAGAGATAGCTTGACCTGTCCTACTGAGAAGGAATATGTAGAAATGGTGAATAATAGTAAGTCTGTGTGTGCGCGTGACATTGATAATGAGATGATAGTTTAATTGTTATTTGTATATAGAGACAAGTGGTTTATTACGTTTGGCGGTACGTTTAATGCAGGCTGCTAGTGAGAGTACAGTGTAAAGTAGTAATTATAAAGAGAGAGAGAGAGAGAGAGAGAGAACATATCTAATATATATATATATATATTTAGTGATTATACCCCACTTGTTAATATTATTGGTATTCACTTTCAAGTACGTGATGACTATATGAATTTACAATCCACTGAGGTAAGATATAGATAATAGAGAGAGAGAGAGAGAGAGAGAGAGAGAGAGAAAGTACCTGATATTTATATACTTCTCCTTTTTTTCAGTATACCCATAATAAAGGCTTCTGTGAAGATTTGACCGAAGGCAAATTCTCATTCCCTATCATTCATGCCATCCGTTCGGATATGAGTAATCGTCAGTTACTCAATATCCTCAGTCAGAAAACCAACTCACTCGAGGTAAAGCAGTATGCTGTTCAGGTTATCAAGGGTACAGGTGCATTTGAGTATACATTAAGCTTCTTGGAACAGAAAGAAAAGGAAGCCTTGGAGGAGATTACAAGATTGGGCGGTAATCCTTTACTGGAACAGGTCATTAAGCACTTGAGTTTGAATAAAGAGTAAAAAAAAAGAAAAAAAAACGTTTTCATTGGTTCAAAACTGTTCTTGTAAAATTTTGATAGGAGAGAGACTTTTTTGTGCTTTCTCTCTCTCTCTCTTATCTTTTATAGAAAAAAAAGAGTAGTGATTCCAATATAATAATAAAATGCGTTTAGATCAAATCAACAATGAGCTATTGACCTGCATTGCAGGTCATCTCGCAAGTAAAGATCTAGGCCAATTCTCCATTGTCTGCCATAAATTCTGTCTTATTGCACATTCCGAATCATTATGGAGAGAAAAGCTCTACAACGATTTTGGCATCTCGTACAAGTTACCCGACGAAAAGTGGAAGGTGCTGTATGAGAGAAAATGTGATGACCCCACCAACAATCGACTCTGCCCGCATATCGGGCATGTGACGCCACACATCCTGAAGCCCTATGCTGCCAAGTACCAGCAGGTACTGAATTGGCTGCCCAAGAATCTGAACTGTACTATTTGTAGAGTGAATTGTGCTCGTACGGGGTTGTGTCTGTATATTTGGAAGGGGAATACTCGAAACCGTAAAGTAGGCTCTCAATGTCAATTGGTTAACAAACTGACACATAATTATATATAATAGGCTGTAGGGACTGTGCCTATACCTATCATAAGGATGTACAGGGCCATGGTATACTGCTTCGAATGAACGTACTCCAAATGTTTTGTTTTGACTGTAATCGACAGGTAGGGGAGACCCGCGGTGATCGTAGTGAAGCATACCATGTCAATACACTCTTGGAGCATCTCACCGAGGGCAGTGAGCTGGGAAGGGAGGCAATGGATCGAAAGCATCAATGTATGAAGGAACGTCTACTCTATCTTCAGTATGCGGATCGTGCGAGTGTGTTGAGTGATGGGCTTTATTATATTGTAGATCGATTGTGGGTGACGTCGTGGTTTTTGAGGTTGTGTGATGGAAAGATCGGAGAGGGTGCGATTACAAATGATCAGTTGAAGGATCCAGAGACGGGACTACTCTCTACGTTATCGAGACCAAGAGGTAGTTTTAAGGGTGGATTTAGTATTGTGACACCTGCATTGTGGGAGTATTTGGTGGAGACCTATGGATTGATTGGGGGGACTTATACTTCAGGTAAGAGAAGGAACATGGTCATTTGTTGATATAGTTGATTTAAAATGAATATGCTTATATAGAGGATATCACTGGGCCTGAATATGCTGATTTACGATTAGCTATTGCAGACTGGAGATTAAACTAGAATTTGATTTAAAAGAAGACATTCTTCATTTTTGTTACCGTTGATATTGTTGTTGTCGTTGCTATTCCGTCACACCTTATTTATCATGTTTGCCTTTTCTTCTTATACTAAACGCTTTGTTTTCCTGTTAAAGCACACACATATATAGACACGCACAAACACACACATTCCATTCCCTTTATCAAAATAATAATATAATAATAAAAACAATATATTTTTTTAAATGATATGAATTGTAATACTTTTATTGTTTTGAACGCGTATTTTGTGTTTAATCGAAGAGACCGAAACCCATATCCTAAATAAATAACATTAGTCACCACCTATCTCAATATCCTTTAAATAGCATCCACTTACATCATCAGATTCTTCCTTCTCTTCCTCAGCAGCAGCAGCGGCAGGAGCATCAGAGGAAGCAGCGGCAGCACCACCAGCAGCGGCAACAGCACCACCAGCAGGAACAGAGGACATCTTTTCCTTACCCTCGGCAATGAGTTCTTCGACATTCTTACCCTCGAGGGAGGAGATCAAGGAAGAGAGACGTTCCTCATCGGCTTCAATACCGACGGAGGAGAAAAGTTGCTTAACACCGTCAGCGGAAGGAGTCTTACCGGCGGTGGCGAGAAGAAGGTAGGCAGCGAGGTACTTCATATTTTCTTTTAGCGAGAGAGAGAGAGAAGGGGAAAAATAAATTAGGGTTTCGTTGAAGTGTATAATAAAAAAAATTTTTTTAAGGCCTGTGACTTTGTTTTTGAAGGTGTTCCGACTTTGATCTGTACCTTTGTCTTCTTCGTGAGGGTCTCTCTTCTTTAAAAGATAGAGTTTTGCTTCATTCTAGAAAATGACACTTGTAATAGAATGCAGCTGTCAAAAATGAATCAAGTGCTTGCACAGGGATGAAAGTCTCACACTTTATTTATTTCCCACAATTCCATGCGGATGTTAGACTATTAAGTCTGTGGAGAAAATACGTGATATACTTGGTTGATGCAATTCATATATAAAATAGTGGGTTACATGCATGTCTTGGAGAAACCATACAATAATGATAACATGAACAAAAGTGCTATTGTTATTAACATTATAAAATTTAAAATATAAATCACACTCTAACTTTATTTGAAGTGCCTAAATTTAACTACCTTTGGCGAGCAGCTCTTTATTTTTAATTCTAGAAGCAAAATGAATAAGCGATAGAGTTTTTAACCGAACTTCCCATGCCAAAAAAGAATGGTAGTAGATGTTGGAATCGAAATGGGTTCTACTGTTGAATCAAAACTAGGAAAAGGATAAAAATCATGATTTAATGGGCTATGCAAGGCAGCATTTTTATTGGTTTACTCTTCAGAAAGTGTTTACTATGAATTCAAGCCAACTGTAATACGCTTGAATAGCGATACGCTATATATAAAGATAGTAATAAGAATAAAAAATAAAAAAATGGCTTATGTAATTACTCTGCATGGTAGGAAGCCTTAACTTCGGTAAGTATATTATTTTTGCTACGTTAACGGTGGTGTCCCCTTGACGCCCAATTTCCAAAATTTGGCAACATTTGAATAATGAAGGCAGTTAAAAATCTATACGATTATCAATAATCAAGTATATTAATATGTGATTAAAGTTTTGAAAATAAAAGGCAAGATGAAAGTCAATTATAATCTTTGTTTCTATTACATCGTATTTATGCACTTTTATCCGACAAAAGAACTTGATGTCTAAACAAACAGTGAGTTCGATTTTATGCGGGGAGATCTGAGTTTTATATGACTCTTATAAACATAAATAAATAAATAACATCTTTCTCTCTCTCTTTCTCTCTATCTCTTATGCAACAACAAGTCATTTCTACCGCACTTCCCATGCTCATTCTGGGCCTGGGTTGGACAGGCCAGTTCCTCTCTGACTTACTTGTCTCACAAAACATGAATTATGCTGCAACAACACGCGATGGTCGTAATAACACCATTCCATGGAGTCTGACCTGCGATCAGATTGATGTTTCCATACTTCCGTTTGCTGAAACAGTGCTGGTCACATTCCCAGTAATGCAATCCGAATGCATGACTGAATTAATTGACAAGTATCAGGAATTGTACAATAGCAAGAGTTCACAATGGATATTACTCTCCTCGACGCGTCCCTACGTAGGGAACCCGGCTGATCGACATACACCCTTGGATAGAAGTAAGGATACGGGCCGAATGGGTGCTGAGGATGTGGTTATTAAGAGAGGAGGAAGTGTCATACATCTGGCAGGACTTTGGGGTGATCAAAGGTAAGCCTTATACTTAGTATATATATATATGCAGACACACACAAATCCTCAATTCTATTTAGACAACCTAAAGGTTGGGTCCCCCGTTTCCCAACCGTAGACGCACTCCGCAATAAACTACTTGCCCGTCAACTCCATCTCATCCATGGTAAAGATGTTGCACGTGCTATTTTAGCCGTGCACGGACACTTTAAGGCAGGTGAACGATGGCTCATCACAGACGGCGGATGCTATGATTGGATAAAGCTATTTCTCACTTGGGGAAGCGAGGAGCAAATAGCAACAATGAGGGATCTCGCTCAAAATGATGATAAATGTCGTGATGCATTAGGAAATGGTAGTCTGGAAGAGATTGTCGAACGTGGCGGTGTAAAACCTCGCTTGGATTCTTCCGAGTTTTGGAAGACGTTCCATTTAGAACCAATCGAGTTTCTGCAAATCGAATAAAAAAAAAGAGTGAGAGATAACAATAAAATGGGTTGAAATGAAAGGATTTCTTTTATTGTTTTGTTGTTGATATATAGATATATCTGTTTAAATGAAAGCACAATGTTGTCACATAAATATAGCCAATGTAAAGTTGCCTTCATTTCTAATGATAACATGACTATATATATAGTTTTTGCTTAAGTTAATAATGATACTTCAAGTCAACACGTTATTCTATTTACTTGTTTTCATATTCAATATTGACTGTTGGGTATTCTACTTTATCGTCTTGTGTGGAATCAAATTGTCGTGCAGAGTTGGCAATGGATGTTATAAAGGCAGCTGATTCATGTTTGGCAATGCCTCTTGCTAATAATGCATTGTTAGCATTATTGGTACTTAATAGTGTCTTTCAATAATACTTTACCACCAAGACAAAATCCCTTCTCATCTGCTACTAAAACACCTTTTACACCTTCTTTATTAGATCTTGTTTAATAAAGTAAGTTCATCAGTATTCTATTGTATTTCAGTATGACTAGTCAAGTATGTTTACATTGTGTTGAGTGTGTTTATTAATTCAGATTCCAACATGCTGTTTATTGTTACAACAGTAAATAATAAAGGATGCACAAACCTATGTTAAAGCATTTGAGGTAATATAAGTTGAACACTCGAAATCACAGTCACATTGCAACTCATTTTTTACAAAGTTTGAATCAAGATGATAATGGTCTCGACAGTGAGAAAAGGGGTAATTAAAAAGGGAAGAAACGTAAGCATTACAAATTATCCTTTTACAAGATCAATAATATGATCTGACAAAGCCAAGACTTTCTTGCACTTGGATACATGTAGGACAACAGTATTTGTAAAGTTAAACTAGCAAGAGTTTAAATGAAATCTAAAGAGACGTCAAAATGGATTCTATTTCTTGTGAAAGGGTGCCGAGAAATGAAGAGCTACTTTTATCATTAATAAAATGGATAAAATAAACTTAAACACAATGCCAATTTGTTACAAGTAATCCACGCGATTCAAGTAGAAAACAGACCAACTGAATCGGGAAAACCCGTCTCTACGGAGTTTATATGCATGAATATATAAGGCAGGCATTTTTACCTTCTTTCTTTTGTTTTCTTATTCATTCATCAATCCAGTAAAAAAAAAAACATGACAGAAAACAGAAGAGTAGATATCATTATTAGTGGTGCTGGCCCTGTCGGTCTGTTACTCGCTTACGATCTCTCTAAAAAAGGACATTCGGTAGCAATTGTAGATACCAAACCTGGACCCACCGATCAAAGTCGCGCCCTCTTGATTACTGCACGCACCATGGATATATTGGATGCAAAGGGACTTGCTTCGGATGTATTGAGAGAGGCCTTTATCTCAAGTGGAATGCGTATGCTTAAAAATGGATCAGTGGTAAGATGATCATTTTGTGTTTTTTTTTTTTTTTTTTTTTTTTTTTTTTTTCGTTCTTCTGCTCTAATTGAACAAATAGTTTGGGCAACTGGATTCATGTGGTGATACAGTTTTTCCGTACCTGGTGATTTTAATGCAAGGAAAAACAGAAGAGATTATTTGTAAACATATGGAAGCTGAGACAGAGTGCCGCGTTCAATGGGAAACAAAATTGGAGTCCTATACACAGGATGATGATGGTGTCACCGCTATTATTAGTAATAAAGATGGAAATCAAGTCATCAAGGCAAATTATATCGTTGGTTGTGATGGATCGCATTCCATAGTGAGAAAATCCACAGAAGGTTGGACGTATGAAGGTGTTGCTATACGCACAAAATTTCTCTTGGCGGATTTGTCGCTTCATGGAGAGGGTATCGAAGAGTTCTCACATCGAATGAATGCTTTCAATAATGGCAGTCGTAAGTGATGATAATAACAATTCAAAATAACTCAAGTTAAAAGGATATTTAATCTTAGAGGTGTTGGGTATGGCTCGTATCAGACCAATGGTACATAATGATGATGATGCACATGTATTCCGTATCGTCTCCAATATTGAATCATATACAAAGGATGAAGGAGCAGATCAGAAAAACCCATCGCATGGTATTATCAATGCTGCAGATGAGGAGGCACCTGATTTGGAAACAATCCAAGCTATTTTGGACAAGATGATCGCTCCGTTTAAGTTTGAAGCAAGTAACGTGATTTGGTCGACTTATTTTAGAATCAATGAAAGAATTGCAAATGGATATAGAAGAAAACGTGCTTTTATTGCTGGAGGTAAGGTGTATGGACAAATTGTGCGTATTTATATAATATTTAATATTTTGTTTAATAAAGATGCTGCTCATTGCCACTCACCCGCGGGTGGTCAAGGCATGAACTTAGGCATACAAGATGGTTAGTATTACTGTCACTCTACTACATCAATTACTTATATACATACTTGACATAGCCGATAATTTATCTTGGAAATTGTCAGCAGTTTTAAAGGGGCAAGTTAATAATCCTGAAGAATTGTTGGATTCTTACAACACAGAGGTACTTAGATACTATGTGAAAACAAATGTATATTTAATTATTTTTTGTTTTGTAGAGAATACCTCAAGCTCAAGCAATCATAAAGACAACAAGCATAGGAACCCAAACTGCAGTTACTGATAGTGCATTAATGAACTTTGTGCGTCAATGTATCCTATCAATAGGGTTTAGTTTTCCTCAAATAAGAGAATATGTTTTTAAAACAGTGACTCAGGTAATATGAATAGTAGCAAAAATAACAAGATATAATAACAGTCCAATTTCATAGCAATCTCTGTGCATTAATCCTTTGCATTCTAAAATCCTCGGTACATCCGATAAAGGTCTTATAAGCACTGGTACCTTTTTACCAGACACTGTACCACTTCGGAAGCGTTTCATTCCTGCTGGTGAATCCATCATTGAAAGACGCACCCTACGTTCTTTCCTTACAAGCATTCACCGATTCATTGTCATCCTGGTGAATACAAGCTATTCAACGAATCTACCAAATGAGGGTACTGTAAAGTCATTCTATGAATACACAAGCAAACATTTTCCCTCCATAAAACGAATTGTTATCCAATCACCCTGGCATACACATACAACTGCTCGTCTAGACTATGTGAAAAAGGAGGATGGTATTGAAAATGAGTTTTATATCGAGGAACGTATCGAAGACCCCATATCGGTTACTTCAAGAGTAGGCTTACTTTCATTGCTTTCAAAAAACTCATCCAGATCGAAACAGCCAAGTGTGTTGTTATTGGTAAGACCTGACTTTTATGTGGCTCACGCACGTACCATAAATGAACAAGGCGATTTAGATTCAGCTTTTGAATATCTGAATACCTTTTTTTCCCAGGGATAGAAATAGAATATCGAT
Source organism: Backusella circina FSU 941 (assembly GCA_025399235.1). NCBI lineage: Eukaryota > Fungi > Mucoromycota > Mucoromycetes > Mucorales > Backusellaceae > Backusella > Backusella circina. The sequence goes on from MU622298.1 coordinate 153,771, forward strand.
ATAATTTAATCAATCTAACTCTTATGAATAAAATAAAATCAAAAATTAATTATAAACAACAGTAAGCGTTTATATTGTCATTTTTCATGTTTGCGAGACCAATCTATTTGGGTTGACCTATTACATAAATGACCATTGATAAAAAAGAATATCTTATAATACGGATGTGATAGTATAGTTAGCATACCGAGAAAGTGGTCATGTCAAACTAGCATGGACGATAATTATACTTTGGAAATTTTAAGTCAGTTAACGCGAAATTTGAAGAGCAAGCAGTACAAGAACTTTTAGAACAATAATAGATAAAGTTTATTTAAACAAGATAAAAAAAAATATCAATTCACCACACAACAATATATTTGAATTGTATTGGAATACAGGAGAAACTTAGGGTGTAGTATCTCCAGGTGTGTCTGCCATCCCATTTTCGGCATTTAGAAACGTTTCCCCAATAGTGTCTTCAAGAGTACCAGGAGTAGCTCTAACAAGTAGAGTCAAAAAGACAACAGCAAAGAAAAGTGCAGCTTTGATTTGCATTTTGTTTATGGTTCGATTTTTTTTTTTTATGTATTTATTCTTTGTAAAATATATATTTCGTTGCTATTTATATACTTTTTTTTATTACAAAAACTTTATATGCGTATTTCTGATTCAGAGGTTAAACTAATAATTTAATTGCTTAATACCTATTTGTTTAGTAAGTATGTACTTGGTAAGAACGCCTACATGATAATACTTTAGTTTTTATTCTCTAATAAAACGATGTATGGTTTTTCCATCTTTCCATGATTCATGTTTTTACTTACTCTTTATTTTATTTTATTTTTGATATAATGTCTTACATCTCCAGTTTACATAAAGAAGATGCTCGTTGGGTTATTATTATTGCGCTTGGTGTATTTAAAGCAGGATAGACATGCAGTGATACTATAGTTTTATTTTTAGTTGCAGTCTACTAAATCTAAAAAAAAAAAAGAAAGATATATCATGTGGAGTAGATAATAGTGATATAATGATGCTCAACTTGCTACATTAGAGAGGAAGGTTTATATATTATATTTTAATAACATCTACATAAATATCACAGTATGTGAAGGTTAAGTAATTTTTACAAAGGGTCCGAGAATTTAATTGTTTCTAAAAGGTTTTGGACATTGGCAACAGTATTTTACTTGGGTTTCCAACCACTTTATCTAATACCAAACAAGTATACTACATGTAACTTGCAAAAGTAGCTAAATAAGTGTACATAGTTTATGAAAATATCTTAATACTAATATCAACCATGTAATAACCAGATTAGGTTTAATCTATCAACTTTGATCTCAATTAGTTACTTAAAGATGTGCGAGTATACAGTTTTTCTCTTTGTTTATAGTATACTTTCTGTATTTCCCTTATATTATTTACATCGGAAAGAGATCAATCCATTTATTGGTATCTAACCAATCAATAGAATATTTACAAATCTAATCTTATTAAAATAAGTATGACTATATATATAATGTCTAATAATTAATAAATTACTCCATTGTGATACCCTCTCTTTCTCAAATGAAGATATAGCTTATCTGCACTTGTATGATTACTTATAAGTAATACAAATAAACCGGAACCAAATTTAACCTTATTTGAATGTCTTCTTAAAATAGTGTAACACTTACTCGCTCTATTACTAAGATTGCTGTCACTGATTGGGAGTTAGCCTCATAAAATATAAACATAAACAAGATGGTCATCCATTCGATATTGTTATTAGTTCTTCAATTATGTATCTCACGATACTTACCGTATCTTTAGACCCGTATCAACAAACCGAATAGAAGGGTGCCAAGTGTTTCATAGCAACAATATCGTTATATTATTAAGCGTAGTCACATGATCAATCATTTCGTTGACTCTTGTTAAAAAATTCTCTATTTCTCACTCTTCTTCATTCTTTATATACAAATGAATTTCGCTCAAAATGTAAATATGGTGCCCGTTGCACCTGCAAATACATTTGTACTACCGAAAACTGCAGACATTAGAAGGTCGAAAAGAACCAGGGCTAAGCGTAGTTGTGATATGTGTCGAAAGAAGAAAACTCGTTGCGATGCCGATGACAGATTCCCTTGTACAAAATGCAAAGCAAACAACTATAGTTGTACATTCCTGGTAGAACAAAAGAAAAGAGGTCCTTCAACAGGGTAAACGTATAAATGCTGCTAAAAAAAGAGGAATAGATAAAGCTAATGAAAAAAAACAGTTATGTCGAAGTATTAGAAACTAGATTGATGCGAATGGAAAAGCTATTAAAAAATATAGCCAAAAAGGACACTGCTGCCGATGAAGAAGATTCGGCACCTGTTTTTAGATGTCCAAATCACCCTGGATTTAGTGAGAAGAACAGCAAAAACGATCAACAACAGGGACAACAACAGCAACAACAAGTAGAAGCTGAAGATCAAGTTGTGCAGAAAATGGAAAGAATGATGATTAATGACTACCAGCGTACAAGATACATCGGTTCAAGCTCCGGTATACATTTACTCAACCAAGAAATGTTTTGTACAAATAAAAAGCATCATTTATCGGAGGAACCTTCTTGGTTTATACAAAAAGTAAACCATGATGAAGAGGAACACATAATTATGAAGACAAGAGAGATTGAACCATCCAAAATGGTCATTAACAAACAGCCAACGATAAAACGATTTGAATTGTTCGAGGATGTGCCGAATATGACAATTGAATTGGCGGATTATCTTGTTCACAGGTAAAGACAGATATAGAAAAACGTGCCCTAATACGTAATGCTCAATATATACTAGTTACTTTACTCGCACTCATGCGTATTGCCCAATTATCAATAAGGTTCAATTCCTCGAACAATACTATTTCCAAAATCCCAGTCCACCCGATAAATATCTTCTATGGGCTATAGCAGCTATTGGAGCAAGACTCTATATCACTCATATAGCAAGAATAGGCGATTTCCAATACTCTGAGAGCCAAATCATGGAAATATTCGAATCCCTTCAACAGAAATCATATCGCTTATTGAATGTTGTCTACAAACGCTCTATGCTTAGCACAATTCAGACACTTGTTTTGATGAGCATGTTTACAGAATCAAATGATGGTGATGATGGTGACACTAGTCATTGGTTTGTTACCGGCATGGCCATTCGAATGGCGCAAGATATGGGTCTGCATCGTAACTGTCCTCTGGATCATATGCCTGCCCATGAAGTGGAGATTCGCCGTCGTGTCTGGTATGCGACGTATATCATTGATAGATGGGTAGCTGCAGAGTTGGGTCGGCCGATTACTGTGCTTGACCATGAGTTTGATGTTGAGCTGCCTTCACCGTACGAAATCAATACAGAACATCGCACCAAAAATGCAGAGTCGACACCCATTTTGTTACAGGAAGCAGATGCTTGTATTAAGGAGAAGCGACCTGTTTATTCATTCTTTACTCAAATGGTCACATTATCCCAAATACTGGGTCAGATTTTAGTAGGTTTTTATTCACCACGCTCAAAGCAGAGTAAATCCCGGAATTGGGATTTGGTCAATAAGATTGACTGTAATTTAACAAATTGGAAAATGGCTTTGCCTCCAGAGCTTCAATTGGAATCTTCTTACCAAGGATCTATAACTGAATCTAGTACGTGTTTGTATGAAATACATGATATGCATATATTAAATAAGATCTTATTTTTCTATTTAGAGATCATGTATATGGCTTATAATTGCCTGTGTATACTTTTATATAGATCATTTATTTCTCCCAACGACCAAACAGAAAATACAATGACGGCATTTAAAGCAATGAGTGTGTGCACTGCATCAGCTATCAATCTTGTAAATACTGTGGAACAAATGGACGGACATTCTATCGCGGCACTGCCTTGGAATATTGCCATCTAGTAAGAGCAATACATGTATTACATACACTGTGTTAACCTTTCTTTTTCTTAAAAAAAAAAAAAAAAATAGCACTGTATTTCAAGCAGCTATCATCTTTTTACATAATGCTAAAGGAGAGAGCCCCTACGTCAGTGAACAGGGCCGAGAATATCTCGAGAAATGTGCCAAAGTATACACAAACGATGCACATCTTAAAAAAACGCGTATCTTTAAGGTATTACAATCACTCGCAACCAGCTACCAACTTGCTGTGCCAATCTCAGTCGATACGCCCTCTCCTCTATCATCATCTGATGAGAGTAGTCGAGTTGGCGAGAGAAGAAAACGCACCAATTCCACCATCTCCATACTGTCTGATGGTAGCAGGAGCTTGAATGGATTTAAGCAATTGATGAATAATATTATAGAAAAGGCAAAGAGTCCACCACCCGCGAAACAGACTCGACATTTAAATCAAGATCCTTATTTTAATCAAAATCCAGATACAACAACCTGTAGTATGTTGGAAACATCATCGTTACTAAGTGATCCATTTGCATCCTCTTTTAATTCCATTGCAAGCACACGGCCTGAAGATATGTTTATAACATCACTTTCGCATGGCATTGGTAAAGCAGCAGCAGCAGCAACCACTTCATCATCGTCATCGTCATCACCTGCATCATCAACACCAATCTATGACAATGATAAAACCAATAGCATACCCGTTGATTTTGACATGTTGATGTCAGAACCTCAACAACAACAACAGCAGCAACAGCAGCAACAACAGCAATTTGTTGATAATGATTTAGATAAAATGTTAGAGGCACTTCCATTACCCTATCAGCAATACGATATAGCAAGTCTTACTTCCGAGATTCCGCTATGGGATTTACCAAGTGGTGTTACTTGGAATGATTGGGAGGTCTTTTTAAAGACAAATTCAAATTCTTAATTTTTTTTTTTTTTGTTGATAAAAAGTTATTATTATTATTTAATATTATAATAAAAAAAAAAGAGAGAAAATAATCACAAAAGAGAGAAAAAATGCTTTTTTCTTTTAGAGTTGTTTGGAGGAGAGAGAGAGAATTTAGAAGTTGGGAGAGAAAGATGCACCAGTCATCATTGGCTGTTGTGAACCAGCTGTTAACATAAGAGGGTTACCCATACCACCGACTGGAGGAGCAACTATAATGATTATGATAAGTATATATAACACCTTTTTCTTTTTATGCATTTATTAATAGTTTACCATTGTTTTCATTGGATGCCTCTTGCTTGGCTACCTTCTCTTTAAGTTCATTCACATCCTTTTCTAATGTAGTAACCTAGATAGAAATGTCATGAATAAAATAAAAAAAAACACTCTTTCCTATCCTATCTCCTTCCTTACCTTTGTAAACTGCTCCTTCATCATATTAATCATGAATGGCATTGCAAAATCATTTAATCCATGTCTCCAAGACAACTCCATAATCAAGTCAGGTCTCATCAAATCATAACAGGTGTAAAGCATGGCAGCAAAGCACTCACGCTTACCGACCTCGATAAAGTACTGAAGCAACTCCTCTGCAACCTCACGATCCTTAGACTCTGCAGCGGTCTCCATGGCGTCTCTAAACAGACGATCCTCCTTGGAAAGGGAGATGGATTGTCTCCATCTACGATTCTTCTTGTAGAGGTGGGCAGAGATACGACGGAACTCCAAGAGATCATGCTTCTCGAGTCGCTTGGCGAGATCGATGGGGTCGATGCTATCGTGGCGATCGATTGAGTCACGTAGTGCCTCAAAGTCCTCCTCTTCAATGTAGAGCTCGTTGAGGGCCATGTTGACCTGTTTGTTATTGACGTCCTGTACAGATACAAGGTATTGCTTGATCAAAGGAATATTGTCACTCTTCTCGAATAATTGGACGACACGGGTGTGTTTGATACGGGGGACGAGCACCGAGAGCAAGTCGTTGAGCAAGAGAGGCTGTTCAGCCAGGTAAAACTTGAGTGCCTTGTAGTAAAGCTCGAGGTTGGAGACTTTGACAATGATCTCCTTGAATGCGCTGTGTTCCCAAGAATCAACGGAGTGGTCCATCATGGCGGTGACGGCGTTATCAAATTCGTCATAGTTGACGTAGAGGAAGACGAGCTCACGCCAGAGGTGGACATCACTACAGGCACGGATGGCCTTGGGCATGTTGATACGAGAGACGTAGAGTTTGAGGTGCTCCATCAGCTGGTCGGGGGCGTACTTGCTGTAGAGGATGGCTAATTCGGTAAACATACCCATGTGGGCACGTTCAAGACCGAGACCGGCCTCAAGCAACTTGATGATTTCCTCAAAGTAACCATTCTTTTCATAGACCTTGACCAGGTCATCCAATTCCTCGGCGTGAACAACAATATGGAGACCACAGATCTGGGCAAGACGGAATTCGCGTTGCTGGATACATTCGGCATTCACATCCTTCCACACCTTGGTAGAGTTTGCCTTGCGGGCACAGTCAACAGCGCCCTGGTAATCCTTCAAGTGGACCAAGGTCTGGGCCAAACTGGCGTAGTTGGAGATGCTGGTATAGAGAATCTTAGCAGCCTCAAACATACCGCCTCTGAAACAGCGGTCACCCACTTCCTGGATCTGGGCAATATTGGGCGAGGCCAAGAAGTCTTCAAGATCGGCAAGACGGTCGGTCTTTGCAAAAGCATAAAGAAGTTCAGTCTCAATATAGGGTTCACGAGATTGCTTGCGGGCCATCTGAAGGAAGCGGACAAGATCGTCATGCTTGTTATCCATAGCGGCACAGCGAGTGACCTCCATATAATTGGACATATCGTTGGCCTTGATGTAAGAATCAATGGCTTCCTTGACCTGCATCTGGTCCAATTGAGCCTTGGCCAATTTGCTCCATACCTCGGGACGATCGGAACGTTCAGCGAATTCATAGGCACGATCCAAATCACCAATCTTCTCAATCAGGACATCAACAGCATTGGCATCGACGTCGTGCTTCTTGTAGATAGTGAAGGCCTCCTCAAAGAGATTCTCACCGATACAGACCTCTGCAACATCAGAGGCATCAAAGTTCTCGAGACGGTTAATGTAATCCATCACACGACTGGGGTCGGCCTTGACAGCAGTAAAGATCAAAAGGTTTTGGAGTGTCTTGTTATCATTGAATGCACTGTTTTCAAGCACAATCTTTTCCAAGAGTTCAATCAATTCGTTGGGCAAATTGGCAGTCATGAAGGCCTTGACGGTGGCAGAGACATCATCGGGATCGGTGCACTCGGGAAGTGCAGTGGCAACAATCTGATCAATCAATTCACGACGGTGTTCGTTGGATTCGACAAGGACGGTACCCCAGAGTGCCTGGTCACGACGCTTGACCAGGTAACGGGCCTGGTGCTTGAACATGGAGTTATCGGTGGTGACATGGATAAGCTCATAATCACACTGGCCCTTCTCGTAACAGATGTAGGCGAGGTATGGGTCACGCTTCTCACAGTACTTTCCGATAACACGAGGGTTGTAGAACTCGTTTTCCTTGAGGAAGGGCTCGGGGTTGTTGTTGGTGTCAATGTAGATCTTGGCCAATGCATTGTAGACCTCTGGGTCTTGACTGCCCTCAGAGACGCGCATGTTGAGCCAGGGCAAGAGCAACTTGAGACGGTTTCTTTCCTCGACTTCCTCACAGAGCTTATCAACGGGGACATTGTCACTCTTCACAGAGAGGAGCAAGTTCTTGATGGTGTCTTCATCGCAACCTACATCCAAAAGACCACCAACAACTTCAGGGGTACGAGTGGGGTTTACCTTTTGGACATAGACTTCAATGAACTTTTGAAGGTTGTTGTGGTAGAGGTAGAGAACGAGATCGTGCACAAAGTTGTGACGGTCACAGACAATAATCAAGGGCAATTGATCCTCGAGTTTGGCTTCCTTGAGGTAGTTCTTTACCTTCTCGGGATCATAGTAGGTGCTCTCACGACAGATACGCTCGGCTTCACGGACGTTACCGGTCTTGCAGGCGGCCTGAATGTATTTGAAGTGGACAAGAGGATCCTGACTGACATTGACGATCGAACCCAAGTAGTAGTAGAGACCTTCGTTGGACTTGTAGTTCTCAAACATCTCAATCAAGTTGTGTGGTTGAAGTTGCTCAGAGTACTTTATAGCGATCTGAACAACAATTTGGAGGTTCTGGCGTAAGTTTTGGTTGAGCATCTCCTTGAGACAGTCCAAGGTCTGGTCAACAGAGAGGTTACCAAAGTAATTGACAAGCCATTCAGCCTGCATCATGTGTGTGTATGGGATGATGCGCTTAATGTCGTGAATATCGGTGTAGTGTTCGAGAGCGCGCTGGTAGAGACCGGCCTTCTCACAGAGGTTACCAATAACAACACGATCATAGTGAGAAATAAGACCAGAACCCAAGATAGCATCAGCTACCTGAGGAGCATGGATCAAATTCATTTCAAGAACACGTGTCTGAAGAGCAGCATCGGTATCACGATCTCCCTTGAGATACTCCAACAAGTAAGAAGTAGCCTGAGGAACCATATTTTGAGACTGGAACACATCCACTACCTTTTCGGGCTCAATAAGAGGACCGTTTTCGTCATTGGTCAAGGAATTGGCAAATTCAACAGCCTTGTCTGGGTTGGTACGGGCAATGTTGTAGAGCAAGGATGGGTAATCGGGCTGATATCCAACGGTCTTTGAGTAAGCCAAGATCTTGTCGTACTGCTGGTTTTCGGCCATGCACAAAACTACCTTGTTGGGTACCTCTGCACGTAAATAAACAGAAAGTGCCAATACACTATCGTACTGCTTAACAAAATCACCCAGCTCCTCACTGCACTGCAACTTGTCTTCCTTTAACCATTTCTCCAACAAAGGCTTGCGGTTTTGTGTAAGGATGGGTTTAGCCAATTCGAGAGATTCAAACTTGTTGAGTGTACCCTTTTCCAACAATGTACCAAAGTATTGTAATATGGGTGAGAGCTGATTGGGTTGAGCGGGAATTTGTCTAAACTTGCCAATGGTTTCTGTTGTTCTAAGGATACCCTATTCCAATTCTCTATGTCAATTCACACATTCTCTTTCTCTCCTCTCTCTATATCAATACTTACTCTGGGTGAATTGGCTGCTACCTTTGCAGCTTCTCCATAATTACCGCTGCTAAACAATTGGTTAAAGCGAGCAACATAAAGATCATCAGCACCAGGAAGACCACCTCTTGAAGCCAAACGAAGCGCAACTTCTGTGTTGCCAAGAGTATTGATAACATAAGGAATAACGTTATTTTCATCAAGAGAAACAGAAAGTACCTAATTGTTTATATAAATATATTTTTTTAATAAAACTATTTTTATAAAAAAAAAAATGGATCGACATTATGCATTATCACTTTACCTGTCCCTTCTTATTGATACCAATAACACCTGAAGTTGCTTCATAATCAGCAGTAACAAACATAGTTTCACTACTGATTCTGTTCATGTAGATACAAGTACCACTCTCAAGATCGTAAAGATGGATAAAGCCCATCTTGGTGACAAGATAAACGATACCAAACTTGTGACTTACTTGCATACCAACAGGGAAGTCGGTAGCTGCTTCTGGTGGGAAGAAGACTTCAACAGCTTTCTTTTGGAAGGGAGGGTTACTTTCATGATGATCGACTTCAATGATTTGAAGCTACGTGATAATGTTAGTGTTTTTTTTAAAAATAAATGAATAACCAGAGCTTATATACATACCTTTGCACTTCCATTAGCCTGACGAACAGCAAAAGAAAACAATTTTGTAGGAGCAGGCGCGTTCTCAAGAGTCACCTCTGCAAAAGCAGCAGCATGACCCTCAATAGGCTGACTCACATTACGAGCCTTTGAATACAGTTGCATGGAACCAGCGATATGACCATCTCTTGAAGAGATACCCACAAGAACAAACCAACTCTGATCCGAAGAAGCACGCAAGTTGATAATCTGAGAACCTTGGAGGTTAGCATGTCTATCAAAGATCTTGACAGGACCACTCTCTCCTTCAATAGACCAAAGGTATACACATGTCTCGGTGACAAGACCAATTGTTTTTAAGTCGATCCATTTCCAAAATACAACATCTTCATTCATCATGTGTGATTTTAACTTTGATTTCAATTCGAGGTTAAAGACCTGAAGTTGTCTTGCAGCTAATACAGTATTAAATTTTCAATATATACTTTCTTTCTTTCCCCATTTTTTTTTTTTTTTTTTTGTACCTTTTAAAGCCATCACTTTAGCCTTGGGATGCATTATAACAGAGTCGGCAGTAATGGGGCGTCGTGTCACTTCGTTGTTATTGGCAAGGTCGATAATAACCACTTGACCTTGGTTATTCACCAGTTCACGTACACAAATAAAACGGTCGGACTCCATGGTCAACGTGTTGAATCCAATACTAGCAGCATTGACACCCAGCGACGTCAACTATGATGAATAAATAAGCAAATAAACACACAAGATTGGTTGATGGTATTAGCAATATGGTCGTTTGAAAATAAATAATCCTCCATCTCCTCCTCTTTCTTTATTTTTCTCTTTTATTTTTCTTTTTATATAAAACAAGGTATAAAATAACAAACCTGAGCGTGTTCTTGGAATTTTATAGGTAACTGCTCATTCATTTTCTATTGTTGAAAGAAAAGGAAAGAAAGAAAAAGGAAAGTTTATCAATTCTGAATTAAAATACACAAATAGATGACGTATTTCGTAAGTGAATGTAGTACTCTTAATATCTATTGGCTAAAATGAAACAAAAACCAAAAAAAAAAGAAACCCTTTTCATCTCTTTCTTTTTCTTTACTTTAAAATACGTGGAATAATGTTTATATTCTATTGTATCTATAGCATCTTGTTATGATTATTGTAAATATATGTTGAAGTGATGGAAACTGGTGTAGTTCTACAAGCTGGGCTGAAGTTTTCATATACTTTCCAAATTAGGATGCTTCATTCTTCTTTTTTTGCGTTTAGATATTTCCTTAGTATACTTTGATATACGTACCTTAGGTAGTAAATAGGAAATGGTTTACTAAAACTATTATTACATATAACAAATGCTTATGCTAAAGTACTAAGCGTATGAATAGACATGAGTGAGTTAAATGGAAAATCTATTTTTATCATCAATTGTAACACAAAAATATGTTTAAAAATGAATGGCTATAATGAGGGTGATCAATTTTGTTACGCGCATAGACAAGCAGTTCATTAAGATGATGTAATGACGTCATATTAAGCCTTCCACTTCATTCATATCGAAATACTCTTATTGTAACAGCTGCAATATCTTCTATTCTATATTGATTGTATCAGATAATCAATGTACCAAATCCAAAAGAGGGTTTTAAATTGCACAAAGAGGTTGATTTTAACTTTACACACAAATTGAGTTGAGTAGACTTTTGCACAACACATAGAATAGTTATAAAGACAATGAAAATGAAAATACCGGTGTCATTTGTATTGCCATTTTTAACCAAGCATGTCTCTTCACCCCCTTACAATAAAGTGATATTAATAAACGAAATGGAAAGTAACATTTATTTTTTTCAACTATTGCTCTCCAGTTTTTCTTCTTTTTATTTATCGCGCTATTCTATCTATTCCATTTAAATGATGTACTTTCAAAAAAAAAATACGTTAACCCCACTTCAAAAAAACACATTTTTAATGATCTTTAGCGGAATTTACTATAGTCTTCCTCAATGTTACTAAAGATAGAGTCTCGTGTCAGTTCTACAGCTTAAGAATAAGACGACAAACGAAACCAAGGAAAATTGTAAAATAATCCAAGATACCAATAGTCAAATCACTTAGATTTTATTCATTCTAGCCAGGAATGACTGAAGGTGGAGCTTAATGAAAGGTCACTGTAAGTGGAAACTAAAGACAAGACATCCGTCCTGAATATCTAAACAAGTCATCCTCTTTGAGCATTTATACTAGAACAACTGGTACGTATAGCGCTTCAGTCTATTGAGCTTATATATATTTACAACAAAAACAGAAAATTAATATTTGTTAATTACAGGGCTGGTATTGTCTTGAATCTAAAGACAGATGGCGAAAAAAGTATTGTCGCGACTTACAACATAGGCTATTACGAACTGTCAAAAATAAATCTAGATCAAAAATAGCATATCGATTATTACCAAGCATAGCAGGTTTCTACTACATATAAATACGTTATTTGAAATAAACTGTTTATTTATCTTTCTATTTTTATCCTTTTTTCGACCTTCATATTCATCAATTCCATGCCATATAAATAGATAAAAAAAAAATGCCGAGAAATGTCTTTTACCATATCAATAAAAAAGGAAACACTTAGATATGAAAGCAGGTTCATCATCCTGAACCAATACTTCATCACTGACAACGGCACAGCAATGCGTGTCTGTTCAGTTGGGAGCGTTACAACCACGACATGTCAGAGGCTCTCCTGGAGCTTTAGCAGTATTTTCAACACCTCTACGAGCGTGACAGTGTGCAGTGATATGCGTCGTAAGTTTGCAATGGAAGGTAAAGTAGTCCCGTCCCATCTCTGTTAGCTCTTTCGGTGTGAGAGAATAAAAAGGAGGTTGGTTGGAAAAAATCATGTCACGAAAGAATTTTGATACACAAAATTAAATCTAACGTTATATTCTCCAATATCAGCAAGTTAAAAAGGGGTAAAAAATGATTAGATTCGGAAAAAGAAGCGTTGTTTCGCTACTCTTTAAAATAATATAGATGATGGAGTCTTAATAAATTATATGAATTAGAGCTACAAGATCTACATTGTCACAATGTAAGAAGTGGTATGAAAAAAGTGCGAACATGCTTAAAAGACCAAGTTTATTGTAGTAGTTTCAAGTAAACAAAAACAAAGAATTAATTATTGCGAACTTGATGGAAAAGGATATGAAAACTCAAAAATGAAAAGACATTTCAATCAAAATTGACATAAAAATAAAATAGGTAAAAGAAGAATACGGTAAAAGTAAAAATGACCATACCAAAGTGTTGGTTTAAGAAATCCAATCGTTTAGCTTATATTTTAACGCGGATAAAATTACACTACCGAAAGCGAATCTTGATGAGGACGGCTTTACTTCGGAACAAATATCTACCTTGGATTCATTTGTAAAGGGTTATCTCTATTGATTTAAAGAAAACTTTGTTTATATGATAATTTGAATCTTATAATCGAAGCTTGAGACAGATACCGTTACGGAAACTAGAAATTGAAACTATATTTTAATGAAAAATTGGCCTCTTGTATTGTTACTGGAGTTGTAAAAGACATGGTTGCAAGTACAAAACTTTTAGCCACAATATCGAAAAGTTGACATATTTCAAGAAGGTTTTCAACTTGACACGCCGCCTTATAAACTTGCTTACTGCTTTTAATTTTTTGAATCTACAGTCCTATACATTTGGTAGCTACTATAATAGCATTACTGTAAATGAAGATCTCAAATTATTCAATAAAAATGGCATCATTTTACCATAAATAAGCAAATAAAGAAAGGGTTGTTTGAATACACTTTCAAAAATGATTGATGGATTAACATATGATTGGTTTTGCGGATAAATGATCATCACTCAATTTTATTACACTTTAACCCAGCCTCATGCTCCTTTAGGCCATATCCATTACTCTGGCTGCGTCGCCATTGTGATACACTTTGTCAAGTGAATAAAGGGTCTCCATTTAGAATATACCTTATAGGTTTTTTTTTTTTTTTTGCAATATATATATCGACAATACGGAGGTTATTTAAAGCTTTTATCATTGGTATTACAGTAATAAATAAAAAAAAGGCTGAAATCTTCTTCAGGTTCAATTTATATCCTACCACTAAAGAAGTGATAAACATGTGTTGAGTTTTGAAAAGTAATCGGATATCGTAATAAGCGTGATAAGAATATCTTATTCCAATATTCCAAGATGTGACAAAAGTAAAAAAAAAAAAAAAAAAAGTTTATGCTTAGTCTTCCCTTTTTACACGATAAAATATATAAGACGAATAAAGAATTGATAAAAATAGTATTCCATTAAAATGAGCAAATATAGCCTATATATCTTTCCAGAGCACCTTGTATGATATTGTGATTCGAAATTAAGTAATAAATCGGATTTCGATAAAAAAGAACACTGGGAAAAATGAAAAGACACATCAATGCTGAGTAAGTTGTACAATACTCTCTCTTTTGTCGTTACCATTAATGCCAAATCTCGTATCATGCGTAATATACCTTGATTCATACTAAAGGGTATGATTACTCGCAACACAAAAAAAAAATAACTCAATTTTCTCTGCTATTCAAAGTAATACAGCTCTTATAAAATCGAGATTTGGTTTATTTGAAATTAAATCTAAAGTTTATTAAAGAATGGATTAAGATCTTTATTATCTTTATAACAAGACAAATCAATATAAATTGTTTAATATTATTGATAATGATACCATTTATTACCTTTCTATTATTCCCTGTGAATCCCATTATAGATAAATCGATTTATCCAATAGGACTCGTCCGGAAACTGGGAAATCATATATTTCTCACTCAAAAAATGCTAAAAAAATAAGGAAGATTTCCTTAATTGGAAATGCACAACATTTTGGTGTTCTCCTTCTTATTTTTCATTTTATTACAAGTAAAAATGACCACTTGCTAGAATTGCAATTAACGTCACTATTATTTGCTTATAAAACTCAATATATTATTGTATTAGGAGAGAGAGATATTTCGTACTTGAAAGTGATATCAATATTTGTAACAGAAACATAGAGAATAATCATTTTGAGTTAGCGTATTATTATTTGACAATAAAAAAAGACATCACATGGTTAATATTCCAATCAGTACCATTTGATAACAGTAAGATGATAAAAAGATGATGCTGTTATACTAATAGCATGAAAATAAGCTTATTTCATAATAGACAAAGATATGCCATAATATATGTAGTATTTATTAAATAAATAAATAAATAAATAAAAAAGAAATAGTCATTTATTGGGGGAATAATACCTTATAAAGCGATAATCTTACATAAGTAATATGCGCTATAATGGAAAGTTATCGTAGAAAGTTAGCTGTCTAAAACATTACTCAAATAGATATTGTTCCTGGGGTCAGCCACTTACTGTGGACACATGACTATTGTTATTGTACATATATATACACACGAAATGTAGAAATATCATAATATTATGTTGTTTATCGTTTCTACATTTCAATTAAAAGGTAGATTGTGTTTCATATTAAACAAAAGAGATACTATTTGTTTACAAAAGGAAACTTTGAACGGAGAAATCCTAAAAAGTAGTCTTTATTTGTTCTTGCAGTAAGCGTAACGTCACTCAAGGTTTATTTTTTTACTTTATTTTATCCTATTTCGTTTTTATATCTCTCTTTTTTTTCTTCTTTTTTTCTATTTTTTATTAATTATTATTGTAAATAACTGTATTTTCTCCTCTTTCCCTCTATTCCCCTTTTAACAAGTTATGGCACCTTTTAAGAATCTATTTATATCAAAGAATCGCAAGGTCAATTTCGAAGTAGGCATTATAATACGAGATATCGTCAATGTTCCACTCGTAAGTGGTAGCTATTATGTAAATTGGAAGTTAAAGCATGCCACGCATACAGCTGGTTCAACAGCAAGGTACACACACACGAAACAGTATTATTATTGCTATAGAGTACCTCCTTAACATGTTTTCATATAAAATCTCGAATGGTAGAGTCCAGATTAAAGATCACCAAGTCATTTGGAATCATCCTATAGCAACCATGTCGCAGCTTTTAATACAAAAACAAAACGTACTTGGACCTTGTGAATTAAAGTTGGAAATATACCAAACAGCAGGAAAAGAAATTGGATCTCTAGTAATCAATCTATCAGAATATGCTGGATTAGGAGTAGCGACAGAGCGTTATTTATTAGAGAATTGCAAGTTTAATTCATCTATAAAGGTAAATCCCAACTAGAATCTGGTAGTAAAGCTGTATAAACGTATAAATTAATATCTTTTTTGCCCTCTTTTGTGAAACACAATGACAGCTAACCTTACGGATGAACTTAAAGTCCGAGGGTTCTCATTTTCTAACGTGAGTGTGTTACCATAACTATTTGTTCATATAAGCAATTTGCTTACAAACATTTATATTATTAGACCTCCTCTTTCAAGGAAGCAGATTTTTAAAGATATACCAACTATTATACAAGAAAGAAAAGAACGAACAAAGAAAGTGGATGTTTCCCACTCGATTAAAACACTACATACTATTAGAAAATCACAGTCTGCGATGTCCTTGGTTAGTATCCAATTAGATGTTGTATATAACTGCTTAAGCGATTATCTAACTAACGCTATTACTTTTATCATTCATTTATGTATATTTTTCCGCTAAAACAGCCAAAGTACTGTAGAATACAAGCGATTGATGAGCCATCACCCGCTGACTTGGTAGAGCAACTCTTTGCTACTAAGATTAAAGCCATTTAATTGGCCTGTAAATAAAACGTCACAATTACCTCTATTTTTTTTGTTTTTTCTTGTGTTGACGCAGCAACATCTCTCTTTTATTTATCTTTTTTTTTTTTTTTTTTTTCTTTACTGGTCTTTATTCTTGTCTATAAAACATCTTTCATTCTTAAAAGCAACTTTTTGGTAATAAAATAACCATAATAGTAATATTTATATTTGTACCATCCTGCTTACTCATCCACTTTTTATTACTGTAGTTAAAAAGAAAGAATCATGTCTAATCAAGAACAAGGAATCCCGATTCCTGTCGGGAGTCAATACAACAACTACGCGTACGATCCAAGTAATGAAAAGAGCCACGAAGAAAAGTTGATTGAGAAATCCAGAAAGTGGACTCAATTACAAAACAAGCGTTATGGTGAAAAGCGCAAGTTTGGTAAAATAAATAGATAAAATAAACAAATCAATCAATAAATTGAATTTACTGATTCTCTCATTTTTTCATAGGTTTTATTGAACATGAAAAAGCTGATATGCCACCAGAACATCTTCGTAAAATCATCAAAGATCACGGTGACATGACTGCCAAGAAATTTAGACACGATAAACGTATCTACCTTGGTGCCCTCAAATACGTTCCTCATGCCGTATTGAAGCTTTTGGAAAATATGCCCATGCCCTGGGAACAAGTACGCGAAGTCTCTGTCCTCTACCACATCACTGGTGCTATTACCTTTGTAAATGAAATCCCTTGGGTTATTGAGCCTGTCTATATCGCCCAATGGGGTTCCATGTGGATTATGATGCGTAGAGAAAAGCGTGACAGACGTCACTTTAAGCGTATGCGTTTCCCCCCCTTTGATGATGAAGAGCCACCATTAGACTATGGTGATAATATTATGGATGTAGAACCACTCGAAGCTATTCAAATGGAATTGGATGAAGAGGAAGACGACGCCATCTTTGATTGGTTTTATGATAATAAGCCTCTTTTAGATACAAAATATATCAATGGTTCAAGTTATCGTAAATGGCGTTTGGATTTACCCATCATGTCCACCTTGTACCGTGTTGCTCACCAGCTCTTGTCTGATCTCAGTGATAAAAACTACTTTTATCTCTTTGATCTCAACTCCTTCTTCACTGCAAAGGCATTGAGTATGGCCATTCCTGGTGGTCCCAAATTCGAACCTCTTTATCGTGATATGGATACAGCTGATGATGATTGGAATGAATTCAACGATATCAACAAGATCATCATTCGTCAACCTGTTAGAACTGAATACAAGATTGCTTTCCCTTTCCTTTACAATTCCCTTCCTCGTAGTGTTCAGGTTTCGTGGTATCATTATCCTACAGTTGTTTATATTCGCTCAGAGGATCCTGATCTTCCAGCATTCTATTATGATCCCATCATCAATCCTATTTCGTCTCGTACCATCATGCAAGGTGTTGTTTCAAATCACGAAGAGGAAATCTTTGGAGATGCAGATGAGGACACTGAATTCACAATGCCTACAAAAGTTGCACCCTTTTTGTATGAAACTGAGCTCTATACAGATAATACAGCCAATGCTATTGCACTTTATTGGGCTCCTCATCCTTTTGACAAACGTTCAGGCCGCACTCGTCGTGCCCAAGATGTTCCTCTCGTCAAGAGTTGGTACCTTGAACATTGCCCTGCAGGTCAACCTGTCAAGGTGCGTGTTTCTTATCAGAAATTACTAAAGTGCTACGTACTCAACGCACTGCGCCACCGTCCTCCCAAGGCCTTGAACAAGAAGTATCTTTTCCGTAGTCTTAAATCCACAAAGTTCTTTCAAACCACTCAGATTGATTGGGTTGAAGCAGGTCTTCAGGTGTGTCGCCAGGGTTACAACATGTTGAATCTCTTGATTCATCGTAAGAATCTCAATTATCTTCACTTGGATTACAATTTCAACTTGAAACCCGTAAAAACATTGACCACTAAGGAAAGAAAGAAGTCTCGTTTTGGTAATGCCTTCCATTTGTGTCGTGAAATTCTTCGTTTGACAAAGTTGATTGTTGATTCTCATGTGCAGTATCGTCTTGGTAATGTGGATGCCTTCCAGTTGGCAGATGGTCTTCAGTATATCTTCTCTCATGTTGGTCAATTGACTGGTATGTATCGTTACAAGTATCGTTTGATGCGTCAGATTCGTATGTGTAAGGATTTGAAGCATTTGATCTATTATCGCTTTAATACTGGCCCTGTTGGTAAGGGTCCTGGTGTGGGTATTTGGGCTCCTGGATGGAGAGTTTGGCTTTTCTTTATGCGTGGTATTGTGCCTCTTCTTGAGCGTTGGTTGGGTAACTTGCTTGCTCGTCAATTCGAGGGTAGACATTCAAAGGGTATTGCAAAGACTGTTACAAAGCAGCGTGTTGATTCTCATTATGATTTGGAACTCAGAGCTGCTGTTCTCCACGATATTATGGATGCTATGCCCGAGGGTATCAAGGGTAATAAGTCAAGAACTATCCTTCAGCATTTGTCTGAGGCTTGGAGAGCTTGGAAGGCTAATATTCCTTGGAAGGTGCCTGGTATGCCCGCTCCTATTGAAAACATGATCTTGCGTTATATTAAATCAAAGGCTGATTGGTGGACAAGTGTTGCTCATTATAACCGTGAGCGTATTAGAAGAGGTGCTACTGTTGATAAGACTATTTGTCGTAAGAATTTGGGTCGTTTAACACGTCTTTGGTTGAAGGCTGAACAGGAACGTCAGCACAATTATCTTAAAGATGGTCCTTATATTACTGCAGAAGAGGCTGTCGCTATCTATACATCTACTGTTCACTGGCTGGAAAGTAGAAAGTTCTCTCCTATTCCTTTCCCTCCACTCTCATACAAGCATGATACCAAACTGCTTATTTTGGCATTGGAACGTCTTAGAGAGGCTTACAGTGTTCAGGGTCGTTTGAATCAAAGCCAACGTGAAGAATTAGGCCTTATCGAACAGGCCTATGATAATCCTCATGAGGCTCTTTCTCGTATTAAGCGTCTTTTGCTTACCCAACGTGCATTTAAGGAAGTTGGTATTGAATTTATGGATCTCTACTCTCATTTGGTTCCCGTTTATGATATCGAGCCCATGGAAAAGATCACTGATGCTTATCTTGATCAATACTTATGGTATGAAGCTGATAAACGTCACTTGTTCCCTGCATGGATTAAACCCTCTGATTCTGAACCCCCACCATTGCTCGTTTACAAGTGGTGTCAGGGTATTAACAACCTTACCGAGGTCTGGGATACCACTGAGGGCCAGTGCAACGTTATGATGGAAACTAGCTTTAGTCGTGTTTACGAAAAGATTGATTTGACACTGCTTGGTCGTCTCTTGCGTCTTATTTTGGATCACAATTTGGCTGATTATGCAACTGCAAAGAATAACGTCGTTTTGAATTACAAGGATATGAACCATGTCAATGCTTATGGTTTGATTCGTGGTCTTCAATTTGCCTCATTCATCTTCCAGTACTATGGTCTTGTTCTCGATTTGCTTGTATTGGGTCTTCACCGTGCTAGTGAAATGGCCGGTCCTCCTCAATTACCTAATGACTTCTTGCAATACCGTGATGTTGATACAGAAACTAGACATCCTATCCGTCTTTACTCTAGATACATTGATCGTATTCACATCTTCTTCCGTTTCACCGCCGACGAAGCTCGTGATCTGATCCAGCGTTATCTTACTGAGCATCCAGATCCTAACTTTGAAAACATTGTCGGTTACAACAATAAGAAGTGCTGGCCTCGTGATTGTCGTATGCGTTTGATGAAGCACGATGTCAATTTGGGTCGTGCTGCATTCTGGGATATCAAGAACAGATTGCCTCGCTCATTGACCACGATTGAATGGGAGAATAGTTTCGTTAGTGTCTACTCCAAGGATAACCCGAACTTGCTTTTCTCTATGTGCGGTTTTGAGATCCGTGTCTTACCCAAGATTAGAAGTTTGAACGAAGAATTTACACTCAAGGATGGTGTTTGGAATTTGATCAATGAACAGACAAAGGAACGTACCGCTCAGGCCTACTTGCGTGTCGACCAAGAGGCAATGGATAAATTCCATAACCGTATCCGTCAAATCTTGATGGCATCTGGTAGTACCACTTTTAGTAAGATTGCTAACAAGTGGAACACTGCATTGATTGGTTTGATGACCTATTATCGTGAAGCTGTTGTCCACACTCGTGAATTGCTCGATTTGCTTGTCAAGTGTGAGAACAAGATCCAAACTCGTGTCAAAATTGGTCTCAACTCCAAGATGCCTTCTCGTTTCCCACCCGTCGTCTTTATGACACCCAAGGAATTGGGTGGTTTAGGTATGCTTTCCATGGGTCACGTCTTGATCCCTCAATCCGATTTACGCTGGTCTAAACAGACTGAAAGTGGTATCACTCATTTCCGTTCCGGTATGAGTCACGATGAGGATCAATTGATTCCTAATCTTTACCGTTATATTCAGTCTTGGGAATCTGAATTCATTGATTCTCAACGTGTATGGGCCGAATATGCCTTGAAGCGCCAGGAAGCTAATGCTCAAAACAGACGTTTAACTTTGGAAGATTTAGAAGACTCTTGGGATCGTGGTATTCCCCGTATCAACACACTTTTCCAGAAGGATAGACATACGCTTGCCTATGATAAGGGTTGGCGTGTTAGAACTGACTTTAAGCAGTATCAGGTTTTGAAGAACAATCCATTCTGGTGGACTCATCAACGTCATGATGGTAAACTATGGAATTTGAACAACTACCGTACCGATATGATCCAGGCTTTGGGTGGTGTCGAAGGTATTTTGGAGCATACACTGTTTAAGGCTACAAACTTCCATACCTGGTTGGGTCTTTTCTGGGAGAAACACAGTGGTTTTGAAGAGAGTATGAAGTACAAGAAGTTGACAAATGCACAGCGTTCCGGTTTGAACCAGATTCCTAATCGTCGTTTCACTCTTTGGTGGAGTCCTACCATCAACAGATGTAACGTCTATGTTGGTTTCCAAGTCCAGCTTGATTTGACCGGTATCTTTATGCATGGTAAGATTCCTACTCTTAAGATCTCCTTGATTCAGATCTTCCGTGCTCACTTGTGGCAGAAGATCCACGAAGCCTTGACCATGGATTTTGCACAAGTATTCGATCGTGAATTGGAAGCTCTTCAAATTGAAACTGTCCAAAAAGAAACCATTCATCCTAGAAAGTCTTACAAGATGAACTCATCTGCTAGTGATATTCTGTTGTTCGCTGCTTACAAATGGCCTGTCTCTCGTCCATCTTTGTTGAATGATCCCAAGGACGTTATGGAAGGACCTACTACTACCAAGTACTGGCTTGATATTCAGTTGAGATGGGGTGACTTTGATTCTCATGATATTGAAAGATACACTCGTGCTAAGTTCCTTGATTACACCACTGATAATATGAGTATCTATCCTTCTCCTACTGGTTTAATGATTGGTGTTGATTTAGCTTATAACCTTTACTCTGCTTACGGTAACTGGATCCCTGGTATGAAGCCTCTTGTTCAGCAAGCCATGGCCAAGATTATGAATGCTAATCCTGCCCTCTATGTACTTCGTGAGCGTATCAGAAAGGCACTCCAACTTTACTCTTCTGAACCTACTGAACCTTACTTGTCTTCTACCAATTATGGTGAACTTTTCAGCAACCAAATTATTTGGTTTGTTGACGATACCAATGTATATCGTGTCACTATTCACAAGACATTCGAAGGTAACTTGACCACCAAGCCTATTAACGGTGCCATTTTCATTTTCAACCCTCGTACTGGTCAACTTTTCCTTAAGATTATTCATACATCTGTATGGGCCGGTCAGAAACGTCTGGGTCAGTTGGCTAAATGGAAGACTGCAGAAGAAGTAGCTGCCTTGATTCGTTCACTTCCTGTTGAAGAACAGCCCAAGCAAATCATTGTTACCAGAAAGGGTATGTTGGATCCTCTCGAAGTGCACTTGTTGGATTTCCCCAATATTGTTATTAAGGGCTCCGAACTCCAATTGCCTTTCCAAGCATGTCTTAAGGTTGAGAAGTTTGGTGATTTGATCCTGAAGGCAACTGAGCCTCAGATGGTCCTGTTCAATTTGTATGATGATTGGTTAAAGACATTTAGTTCTTACACTGCATTCTCTCGTTTGGTATTGATCTTGCGTGCTCTTCATGTCAACACTGATAAGACAAAGATGATTTTGAGACCTGACAGAAGCACCATCACCGAGCCTCACCATATCTGGCCTACCCTTTCCGATGAAGAATGGGCCAAGGTTGAAGTACAGTTGAAGGATTTAATTTTGGCCGATTATGGCAAGAAGAACAATGTTAACGTTGCTTCACTCACTCAATCTGAAATCAGAGATATTATTTTGGGTATGGAAATCCAGGCTCCTTCATTACAGCGTCAACAGATTGCCGAAATCGAGAAGCAGACCAAGGAACAATCACAACTTACTGCAGTTACCACAAAGACTCGCAATATCCACGGTGATGAAATGGTTGTTACTACCACCAGTAACTACGAACAAGCTACCTTCTCTAGTAAGACTGAATGGCGTATTCGTGCTATCTCTGCCACCAATCTCTATTTGAGAACAAACCATATTTATGTCAATTCTGATGATATCAAGGAAAACACATATACTTATGTCATGCCAAAGAATGTCTTGAAGCGCTTCATTACTATTTCAGATCTCCGTACTCAGATTTCAGGTTTCTTGTATGGTGTTAGTCCACCTGACGCACCCAATGTCAAGGAAATTCGTTGTGTCGTTATTCCTCCTCAGTGGGGTACTCACCAAACAGTCCATTTGCCTAACACATTACCCGAGCATGAATACCTTGCTGATTTAGAACCCCTTGGCTGGATCCATACTCAGCCTCAGGAACTGATGAATGTATCTCCCCAAGATGTCACTACTCATGCTAAGTTATTATCTAATAATAAGTCTTGGGATGGCGAAAAGACTATTACCTTAACATGTTCTTTCACACCTGGTTCATGTTCATTGACTGCCTACAAGCTTTCTCCTGCTGGTTTCGAATGGGGTAAGACAAATGTTGATCCTGGTAACCAGCCTCAGGGTTACTTGCCCACTCATGGTGAAAAGGTTCAGATTTTGTTGTCTGATCGCTTCTTGGGTTACTTTATGGTACCATCCGATATCTGGAATTATAACTGTAAGTATTCATAAAAATGTATATATTAGATAAAAAGTATAGTAGCTCACATATCAATCATTTACTTTTAGTTATGGGTGCTCAATTTAGTGCCACAATGAATTACAGACTTGTTCTTGATGTACCAAAGGAGTTCTACCATGAATCACATCGTGCTGCTCATTTTATGAACTTTAGTAGTGAAACAGAGACATCAGCTGATGCTGATATTGAGGATGCATTTGCTTAAAAACAAAAGAGTGCAAAGCCTGTAGCAAAAAGAAAAAAAAAATGTTATATATTCATACTGATCGTAAATAAAATTATTAAAAATACAGTTATTATTATCACAACTTTTTGATAATCTCGTAATACAACACATATATAACAATGAAAATAGCAATGGATATATTCCATATTTTATGTATACAAAGATGTATCATCTTTTATTTTTCTTTAATTACAACTAAAGGTTTAATTATTATTATTAATCATCCATTCGTTAAAAGAGTGCGGCACCGTAAGGGGGCTGTCTAATTAGACTCCACTTCTTATCATAATCAGCCCAGAGATCCCAGCCAAGCTTCTTGTAGAGATCAGCGCGGGTAGCCCAAGCTTGGGCAACATCCTTTGCGTTGTCGGCAGTTAGGCTAACCTCAGACAGGTATTTCTGGACGGCTTTAAGAGCAGTACCAGGTCTTTCAGACTCGGTCTCGCGCTTAACCTTGACAAGGAGTGAACCCAAGCTGGTGGAACTATCATCAGAATGCCAGTGACCCAAGGCTTCAATAGCCTCATCCAATTCCTTACGACCAGATTCCTTATTCAAAAGGATGGTGTAAGCGTATACCTTGTTGCGGAGTGCACTGACGATACGTTTCTTCTTTTCGTCATTTTCTTTACGCTTTTCCTTTTGTTCATCAGATTCATCGTTGGACTTCTTGCGACCATAAAATTCGAAGAGTTCGCTCAAGTTGTACTGTGAAAGGACGGTATCAGAAAGTTTAATGATGTCGTTAGCCTGTGCCTCTGTTACTTTACTGAGGTTATCAAGGCTGTTGATTGTGGCATTACCACTTGCAGTCCAGATGGCACTAATACGAGCTTCCAAAACGATAGGATCATTGGGATAATCCTTTTCAAGCTTGGAAAGCAAGTCAGTGTAGGCGCTAGAGCTAGATTCAAGCTTCTTCAAATGCGATAATTGTGCATCACGGACACTATCCTTCAATTGCTGTGCCAACTCCTCATCACTACTCTTCTTATTCTTAGAGTCCTTTTCCTTCTTGGGCTCGATGACAGCAGGTGGAACGTTATAGAGCACACGGTACTGTCCACCCTCAACATTAGCAGTAAAGTTAAGTTTACCAACTAAGGTATCTCCGGGTTTGG
This sequence comes from Backusella circina FSU 941, assembly GCA_025399235.1. Taxonomy (NCBI): domain Eukaryota; kingdom Fungi; phylum Mucoromycota; class Mucoromycetes; order Mucorales; family Backusellaceae; genus Backusella; species Backusella circina. The sequence goes on from MU622298.1 coordinate 178,784, forward strand.
CTTCCTTTGCAAGTGCATCTTTTCCTTGAGGAGCAGCAATGTAGAATGCCTTGGGTAACTTTCGCTCTAATGAAACCTTAGAAAAGGTAGAACTGTTGGCACTGTAAACATCAGCTATCTTGTTATAAGTGTTGAAGGTAGTGTTCTTCAAATCAACATCCAATTCACAGATAGTCTCACGGAGTTTCTCGAGGACGCCATCTTCTTCGGTAGAGAGTTGGAGCATGATGGTATAATCACCTTTTTGATCGATTTGGATATTGTGATCAAAGACATCCAAGTATTCAACCACCTTGTTGTTAGTATCATAAACAATACCAAATACACCGGCCAAAAAGTGCTCATAAAGCTGGTTCATTACAGTTGGGAAGCGAGCATTGATAGTGGTAGATGATTCAATCTTGAACTTGTAAGTGAGAGTCAAACCATAAAGAACGCGAGTGCTTGGAAGTAAATCACGTTGAGCATCCAGTGGAGCAATAACGGCCTCGCTGGGTCTAATGTACTTGCGGATTTTATTAAATGAAACATTAACGTTGACCTTTTCTTCTCTACGAACAGGAGCAGAAATGTCAAGACGAGTCACTTGAGGCTCGAGGTGAAGGACACTCTCACCGTTAGCAAGATTGCCAGCAATTTGAACACCATGGAAGTCTAAGCTAAGATCGATTTGGTGCTTTCCGAGACCGGACCAGAATTGAGCGAGACAGACTTCGAGGTTAAGACCACCTCTTACAGAGAAGGTCTTCTTGATCACCTGATCGTTAGATTCAGGATCACCAGAGGAACCATCGCCAAGCATGAATGAATACGCGTGCTTGTTCTTTTGGCTCTTTTTAGGAACCACTTGTAAAAGGTGGAGCATGAAACGTGCAGGAGAGGTTTCGATGGGGGCACGAGATTTCAATACAAGGTTACAGTAAGTGGCGCCTTCAGGAACATGCACGAAGCGACGGACAATATCACCAGGACCATACTCAACAGTATCAAAAGTGATGGTTCCCTGGGGGACAGGAGTAGGCTTAACAACAGAGACAGGAACACGGAAGAGAGGACCGCGCTCGGGAGCGGTAGTGTCATAGCCTAAAACCTCACCATAATGGAATTTACTTACAGAAAGATGAGTGGGATCAACCTTGACTTGGAAAGCATTACCGCTAGAGTGAAGATAGAGATAATCTGGAGCGGAGATCCAGGATTGGGTAGTGACAAGTGCAACGCGTGCATCATAATCAAACTTGGCTTGGTTGTATTTAGGATCTTCAGGATCTTCCTCATTCATAAAGCTAGGTGAGACTTTGGCGGTGCAAAACTGTATTTGACTTGTCTCATCCAATTCGCGAAGATAAATACCGCGCATTGTGCCATTACGAAGAACAGTAGTCTACAAACTGTATTAGCTAAAAAAAGAAGAAAAAAACCCCATTCCCATATCCTTGTAAAACAACTTACTCTAAACAGGAGATCTTGATATTTGGCTTCTTTATTTGATTCAAGATATTCCCATGCCTTATCAACTTGAATGAACCCAACACCTAGAGGATCATCAACTGAGGCACCTGTTTGAACAACAGCATTCTTCAATCTATAAGGGGTGTAGTCAATCTTTTCGGCCTTGAGGGCGGAAACAAGTAAGGCAATACAGCCACATGCGTTTGGACTGATGTAAACAGGATAGGTAAAAAATTAATAAAACGAAAATCCCAAATAATTTTTTTTTTTTTCAATTTGTATACACCATTAACTTACCTAGACATACTGGTACCATTTTTCAAATCCAACTTATTCAAAACATAAACAGGAATACTAGTAATAGCACTGCCAGGAGCATAGATATCTACACCACGATAACCATCAGTGCTAGGACCACGAGATGACCAAGTGAAAGGGCGTTCAGTAACCGATTCCAAAAGTGCATACTCTGCCTGCATTTGAGAATGTTTGACATAGGCTCCAACGGTGATAAAACTATCATCCATGCCTGCAGGAGCTCCAATGGAACTGTAGCAAGGACCATCATTACCGGCACTAGTGACAAAGATACAACCAGCCTTACCAATAGCCTCATTAGCCATAAGCTTGATGAAATGACCATCAGTAGGAAGTCCACTAGATTCACCGTAAGACATGTTGGCAAGATCGACCTTGTTGTGTGCAAGATGGGCAGCAGCACGAGTCAAACCAGGTCCAGTTTCCATTGAGCCAAGACGGGCATCACCAATGCGAAGTGAGACAAGTTGGGCACCAGGTGCAACCTACATAATTAAATCGATGCAGAATAGTCCTGATTTAGAAAGACGAAAAACCAAAATATTCTGCTTAAAGTAGAATACATAATGTTACTTACACCATTCAATGCTGGCTCATCCGGGAAGTTAGCAGCAGTGATACCTGCAACGTGAGTACCATGACTACCAGCCAATGTTACAATACTATGTGATTTCCATTGCTATTAGTATATACATAATCAATCTAAATTATTTATAATATGATACCATACCTAAGAATGTTGCCATTATCATAAATGTTAACAGAGAAGTTTAACAAATCAGCCTTTCCGAATGTGTGGTACTTCAATTCTTTTCTATAATCAGTCAAACAGGGTTGCTCTTTAAAAAAAAAATTTTTTTTTAGAAGAATTTCCTAAAAACAGTAATAAATTCTCTATATATTTTTACCACTCAAATCACCGTCTTCATTAACATCAACCACGGCGCGCCAATCTTTCCCATCATGAAAGACAACACAATCCAAGATAACACCAGGATCCTCATACTTTTTATCCATTTCCTTAAGTTCCTCAACACGAGCCTCTAGATCTGCTTTTTCATGATCTTCCTGAAGGCTCTTTTCCTTTTTGTTGTATTCGGCTAAGCGTGATTGAGCCTCAGTCAAAAGTTGAGCATGTTTTTTAACAAAATTGGAACGACGCTCCTACTTATCGTGTTTAATGATGAATGCATGCAATATACTTTTTTTTTTCTTCTTTACCGCTTTGATTCTAGATTTTAAATCACTGGGGAACAATTCATAAGCGCGCTTAAGTCCCACTCGGTATTCTCCACTGGGACAATTCCAATTTCCTAAAGTCAACTTGCGTCCACTCAAACCTTCAACCACTTGTTTACCATTTTCGCTAGTTGCCTTTACAATCTTTGAGGTATCGACATCACCTATACGTGTATTAAGTACATATAATTCGTCATTTTCAAATATATCTAAGTTATAATTACCTCCACCAGTACAATCAACAATATCAATGACCTTCGGTTTTCCGTCAGTTGTAACCTATGGATAATATAAGTATACTGTTTTCAGAATAAATTGATAGCCAAAAGAGTTTGCTAGTTACCTGCATACCGGCAGCTCCAGGATCAACACCTATTCAAACGAATTGCCAAAATGAATGACTGAATAAACATACAACAATAATCCAAAATGAGTTACCTGTATCCATAATAGCAATAACAGTGCCTCTACCGTCATAGTTGGAATACTTCTTGATAAAGCTAGCAGCTTGGGTATCCTGTTTAGGCATAAGCCCATTTACAGGATATTCTTGAATAGGTTTACTAACCATGTTATTGTTGAATAATAAAAGAAAAAACGTATATATATTATTGATGGGAAAACGCGAATGCGTCATGTATGCTTACGAATTTGAAAATCCGATGATACTTTTAAGGTCAGTTTTACGAGAAAGTCTATTTGTGATACAAGTTCTTTTTCAGGAACTTTTTGACTGTTTTGAATTGCAAAAATGATGTACATTTGTTGATGTAGCTAATGACATACATCAATTCTTAAATTCTAAAAAGGCATCTAATTTATAATGCTGTTATAAAAAGTGACAGAATTCAAGAAGTGTATTTACTGCAACCCATTAGTCTCATTTGTATGTATTATTAATATTTTTCAGCCTTATTGATTTTCAGTTTTTGCATCTTTTTTTTATCATCCCGTTAAAGAATAAATGCAAGATATCTTTTATTGATCGTTATAGTCAATCATTATTTTATTGATTCCATGTTTTAATATGCTCTTGGTTCGCCGATATTACCATTTTTTTAAATAATGAAAGGTACTGTATTATACCCATACTAATCGATACCCTGGCTGTATATTACTTGCATCAAAATTAGAAAAGTTGACAAGTAATAGTATTGTCAAAATCGTAAAATTGAAAGCAACAATTTGTCATACAAGTAAGTAGTTTTTATTAACCATTAAGCATAACTTGATACAATTATAGTTTATTGAATTATACTGACGCAATTCATTGACTATTTCCTTCATGATCCCATGCCCGAAATTTCTTGAGTTAAGAGTTCCTCGAACACATCGAGAAATGTTTCATTTCTACAGATCAGTAATATAAGGTTATCTTAATAAAATTATAAGCATACCAGCTATTTGCTCTGAAGGACTTTATATCTATCGTATATTGTATAGTGTATAGCTATTAGATTACCCGCTTTTTTTTAAAAAATAAATAAATAGAATTGTACCCAAGAAACAACTGATCTAAGCATAGTTGGAAAAGTGTGTTAGATTCCTAGATGATGGTAATATCAACAGAGTTGGAGTTTATGATTTTTAAATTTTTGCTGGCTCCTACCATAATTAGCGTTGTAAAGCCATACATATGCATAACGTATTGAAAATAAAGATTATTTATTGTTTTTTTTTTGTTTTTTGTTTCTTTTTTTACATTGGTTCGGAATCGCATTGATATTTTTAACGTTAAGAGTTTGTCAACTGGCCTTGGTTATTTTTCTTTATTTTGTACAATTTCAAATTGAATCATTAGCACTAAATATAGAAATATGAATGGTGTAACTACACTGTTAATGCTTTAACTCTAACTATGATGGCCAAACTTGATTCATTTACGAAAATCTATACTACTTAAGTCATACAATTAAGTATAATTGAGAACGTTTAATTACAATTTGTTACATTGGGCAACGCCATTTTGGGAGTTTTCCCCTTTTTGAATAATTTTTACCGGATTGTACTCCATTTAAACATGACACTCAATTCAATCCCATAAATTTCCCATGTTGATGCATCCGCGGACAATACAACAATCTCTTTTTTTTTTTCTTCAATATTTATTGCAACTGCTGAATGATAAAGTGGCTTATTTTTAATAAAAAAAAAAAAAAGAATATCATATACCAAGTATATTTGCCGGGTTTCACTTTGGATTGGTATTGTTATAATATAAATTAAATTGCCAGTAAGCAAGTATTTGAATAACAAGTGCTATCTTTTGGGATTTATTTTTCCTGCATGTGTACTACCCACGTTATGGAAATGCCAAGACGCAACAAATCACATTAACATACAACAAATCATGTCAAAAAAACAAATGGAAAAAAGAAGATAGAAAATAGAAAACAAAGCATAAAAATGCTACTAATAAAATATTACATTTTCCAAATTCTAGAATTCTCTTCATCGCCCCTCTATCTTCTCTCTATCTTTGCATCTTTTATCTTTGAAAATGAGAATACAAGATAAAAAAAAATATAGGTTATTCGGAATTGAATAGATCGATCCAATAAATTCAAATAGATAAACGGAATAAAAAAGATCTCCCAATCATAAAACCATCAAATTACGTTTCATCACCTTCTGTATTTAATTTAACTCATGTTACTTAATTTTTTCTTTTTTATTTCATTCCTTCTTCTTTTCTTCTATTTTCTCTTATTTAACGACTTGTGTTTGAACACACTACATTTCTTGGTCTTTTTCTTTCTTTAATAAAATTAGATAAATGGAGGAACAAATTTCATTATCTGACAGCAATAACAATCGACAAAGTAAAAGACTAAAAGTTGGACGTGCATGCTATACTTGTAGAGCAAAAAAAATAAAGGTAGAATCTGATAAAAATTGTACCAGAGAATTGCAAATCCCACTTACCATATTTGAACAAAAAAAATATATAAAAAAAGTGTGATGGGCTGAGACCGTGTATGCAGGTAAGATTATTCATTCAATATTTATATTCTTGTTGGGATTTTTTTTATTTACTAAAAATAAACATCTGAAGTGTAAAGGTTAGGTTTGTATATATTTTCTATCATCATTTATTATAGTTTAAATCAATAAAATCAAAGTATATCATATTCGATTAATTAATATAAGAGATTTAGCACGTCAAAGACCTTGTTCGTTTTATAAAGATGGCTCACTAGAAGATGGCGATCAACAACAGAAGCAATTATCATCACAGCAAGACCAACCATTATCCGAACAGCAAAATCAAAGAGCTAACGAAGATGATACAGCATCCGCAAATAGTGATAACGGAGATACAAATAAAAGTGACAACGATTCTAACTTCCTATTTGCAGAAACGGTTGGAGCAAAATTCAACAAGTTAAAACGACGTGGACCGTTGATGGAATCACGTACCAGTAACTCGTTCGCAACACTTGGAGATAACTTGCGTCGAGCATCATCATTGGAAAGTAAAGAGATCGTTGAGAAATTAAAAAACGAGGACCAGTCATTCGGTAGTTTCATCTTGTGGCTCTCTGAGCCTTCGCTACCTACCCGGTACTCTGGATCTATTGAAATGCCCAGTAAAGAGATACAAATGCAGCTTATCGATGCATTTTTTGACTATCGACAAGAAACATTTGGTATGCTCCCTCGATTTTATTTTTATCAGCAATTGAAAGACAAAGATTTGTTTATAACACCTTTGCTGCTGAACGCCATCTATGCGCATTCATCACGATTTGTCGATATTCCCGATTGCCCTTCATCAAACGTATTTTATCATAGGGCAAAACGATTACTCGACGATTTTTTGGATCTCCCTCGCGTAAGCACTGTTGTTGCCCTTGGACTATTGGGTATGTATGAGTTGACACCCGATTTGTATAGACCGGGTTCACAACATTGTCGCGCTTGGATGTTTAGTGGTATGGCGTGTCGCATGTGTCTAGAACTGGGTTTATACAACGATTCTAATGTTTGTAAAACACTGTCTGAAGTGGAAATTGAATTAAGACGGCGTATCTTTTGGGCATGTTATGAGCTCGATAAATTTCAAAGTGGTGGCTGGGAAAGACCGTGGATTATCTCAAAAGGACTTATCAATACAAAACAGCCCTCTCCTTTAGCAGACGAAAGTGAAACTGAACAAGAGATCATAGCCCATTGGCATGCACGTATTCAATTTTTGTTTTTGGTAGAAGATGGTCTTCATGCGATGCTTTACAATAGTCCTTCTCCTACCATCCAGCTATCTGACAAGGCAATTCAACCGAGTAACGAACAAGCTATTGCTTCATTATCATCGATGCATATGCGCTACCAGCAGTGGTTACGATCTTTACCTGAAAATATGCAATGGACACCCACCACTAATATGTCGATTCAAGAAGTGCTCGAACTTCCTGAACCTCGACCAGTTGTGCTTTATACGCATTTGTATTATAACACTGCCGTCATTGAGGTGCTTCTAAGGTTACCCAGTAACGCTTATACCCAATTCCACTGTCGAATCACTGCAGCATCACTCACACAATTGGCCAGCTACGCATTAGACAAGCCACAATTTGTTGTCAAGTTTGATTTCGTAGCACATGCATTACTTTGTGCAATCAAAGTTTATATTCGCCACCTAAATGAATCAGATATTCATCTTGCTCAACAGGCATGGGGACTCTTTGATAAGTCAATCCGATGTCTTGGGAAAACTCAAAAATATGCTGTTATTCCGAACTGTACAAAATTCTTGCAGCAAGTACAGACTACTTTTGGTATTGAATTGAAACCATCTACAACATTGGAATTCTCAGAGAAGCAAGAAGAACAGGAATTTGCATCAACTTTTGAAAAACCAATTCATGACAGCACACCAATCCCCAGTAGTCCTTACCAGCTACAGCAGTCTTTTCAGCCTTTTCAGCTACCACAACTGCCACAACTGCCACAGCAGCATGAACCACTACAGCCACAGCCACAGCCACATCATTTCCAATTTTCACACTGGAGAGAACCTGGTGACAATAGTAATACGAGTCGAGCAACCAATGAACATTGGCAGCAACGACCCTTTTCCTCTTCGCCTGTTGTTTTACGATCTGCGCAGAACCCGCTATTAGAAAATTACGCCGACATGATGCGCATGCCTTTACAAACAAATCTCAATATGGTGGTAGCGAGCCAAACCGATTTATATCCTATGCAGACTTCTCAAGCATCATCATCTGATAATGATGAAACTGCATGGCGCCATACAAATGGTAAGGGTTTTTTTTATTAAAAAGAAAATAAAGTACTCATTTAACCTTCATTATAAAGAAAATACATATACCAATAGAGATTTAGGTACCTACTTACCACCAAGACAACATTATGAGGATTAAAAATCCTGATGAAAATCCGCATCATCAACCGTCTTGATCTTAATTTACCATGTCAGTTTATTTATTAGAAACAATAGAACAAGTTTTAATCTAGGTACCTGAAAAAAAGAAAATCGATATTTCATTTATACTTATAGAAATATTCTCTAAACAAATCAAATGTATTGTTGTTTTTATCTCAAACATCTATGAATAGCAGAGTAAAATAGACTATAACTCTTTTACAAAGAACATCCTTTTTAGAGAAGTTGTAAATAAAGAATAAAACTACAAATTTATGATAAAGATCAAATTCTCGAATGACTACTGAGGTATTTACATAAAACTTTTTTTTTTTGAAAGTAAATTAGATTTATCACATTGAATATCTTTGCATCATTTTTGTTTGTATTTTGATAAAGTTTTTTTCTATCAATGTTTGATTTGTAAGAAAACCTTTTGTTTGTATGAGCCATTTTTAATTTTTTTTACTTCGGATATTTCTCATCTTACAAATCCATTCTCTTTCCCAGAACAGTATGCACTTTTCACATGCATATGCTGACAATAAATGACTCTTTCTTTGTGCATATACCGTTTTGAAAATAATTCTTATACACTAGCACCGTTGCTGTTTTAATCGCTTTTTTTAGATCTTTATTATAAGCCTGATACTATGTTTCCTACAGCATATAATATTCGATTTAATATGCTATTGTCTTGTTTTACAATACAGTGATTTGCGTTTAAAAATATAATTTTTTCTATATATTTTAAAATACCAGTAGATTATATTTTATTTTCCCGAAAATTATATTTTTAACCGCATATAACTGTACTTTCATTTTAAACGAAAGAAGTTAAACGTTTTGGGAGAAAAATGCCAATAAAAAACAATAATCTTGACGACAAGAACAAAAAAAAGGGGCCTGATTATTCTGGCCAATCAACTCGCAATGATATTTGATAATCTTCATTCTTGTACTACATTATGACAAAGTTTATCAGTAAATAAAAAACGTTCATCTTATATAATCTATCACATCTCTGGGCAAATAAAAACAGATGAAAAAGGCAAACAGATGACTCATCATTTTTTTTTTTACTTATATTCCATTATATTCCAAGTTATTCATGTTATTAATGACTGTGAACAATATAAAATAGTTGGATATTATGAAAAACATGAACAGTGCATGTATTTAGTCAAATTACCATTCTATTACTATAATGTAGTACAAGAATGAAGATTATCAAATATCATTGCGAGT